>JACRUU010000012.1:25626295-25736295 GCA_030449085.1 Kryptopterus vitreolus
ACTAAACGATATTCCCTTTCTATTCCGAGCACGGCGTGGTGTACCAGAGCGTATGTATAGTGTATATGTATATACATATATATATATACTATATATATATATATATATATATATATGTGTGTGTGTGTATATATATATATATATATATATATATATAATATATATATATAATATATATATATATATATATATATATATATATATATATATATATAATAACACATACCGTAGTTCCCTCCGTATATTCAAAATATCACTTCGCATGTACCGCACTACGTTTATAATGTGCGTACTTTGACCCGATTCGCACGTAATCAACAAATAACGTATAAAAAAAACATTAATAGAACATTAAAGAACATTAATAACAGTACACTTAAACCAGTCGAGCGATAAACAGTCACTAGAGTAAACCAGGCGTAAACACAGAGCATGAACGCGTTGGCTAAGATTTGTCGCTTTCCGATTGGCCGAGGTTACATGGGGGTGTGCGACGGCCCTTTGATTGTTTCGTAAACACTTTCTTCATCACCTAATATGAATAAAAAAAAATGCGTTTTGAAGATTACGATGTCATTTGATAGTGACGACTTTTTCGCTAATTTCCTTTTGCGAGTTCACGATACGTTGGTGATCCATACGAGACGCCGCGATATTTTCGGGGGAACTACTGTACATAATTGCGGACCGCGTAGAAAAACGTTCGGAGATATTTCCGAAATTCCGGACTGCACTTGGTTCACATCACGATCCGGTGCCCAGACCCGTGCCCCGCCCCCCGGGCCCTGGCCCCCCCCCCCCCCATTGTGCAATACTAGCGTCCTGAATAATCCGGGAAAACAGCAGCTGTGTTACAGCACGTGCTACTTGTGTGTTATGCAGATCGGGACAGAGTGGCGATCCGTGATCAGTTTAAATAAATAAATAAATGTCCGCATTATGCTTTTTGTACCGGGCTGCACCGGTGTTTCTACCAATGTTGTGATCAGAAACACCTACATTGCTTTAAGGAAAAGAGAAGGAAAAAAAAAAGGAGGAATCTTTAGTGAAATGGCTGGGATGTTGTATTTCTTTTTTTTAATGATGATGATGATGAAATGGTATAATCTAAACCACCCAGTAGTGATTATACGTTGGTGTCTATGGACCTACAGCATCAGGACAAGAGCACATGTCAATTGCCAGGGGAGGGGAAAAGGCCCTAGTGAGTGACACTATTAACAATCACTATCGTCTGCCCCCCCCCCTTTCCTTTTTCTTCTTTTTTTTTTTCCCCCTTTTGTAAATTCCAGACTGCCTTGCTGTAAAATGTACTCCGATCCACCATTCACACGTCGGGAACATGGCATCAGTGCAGTCCTGTACCTCACTAAAACATCCAGTCCATGACTGCGGATCTGGTCTAGGACTAATGCACGTCCTCGAAAATGGCTATAATGTGTGAGAGAGAGGAACAAATAAAAAAAAAGTGATAGTTAGGGAAGGAAAGAGATCAGTACAAAGAGAATCCAATCTTTTCCACGGTCTTGGGATAGAATATGCACATCCTGGTTGTTGTTTTTTTGGCGTACATTTGTTTACGGTGCGCGCGTACAGAACCAGGTTCTCTCGTTCCACTTTACCTTAATGTCCTCTCCCAGGCCAATGCCAACTCCTATATAGATTCTTTTGCTCTGTGTTACCCTTATATTGAAAGTCTAAACATATCAAAATTCTACAAAAAAAGAGGAAACAAATGAAAGATATACTAATACTTGAATCTTAAAAAAAAAAAAAAGAAGCGCCAATAATGTAATGTGAAACTTTTTGTAATGATTTTTTTGTCACTCATACACTTCCAAGCTTTTTAATAACATGGGTTTAAAATGAACTTAAAAACGTGAAAAAAATAAATTGTATGGAGAGGAAAAAAAAAAAAAAAAAAGAAGAAGCAAAATGACATCTATTGTATGTGTGTTTGCACAAGGCTGTGTGTGGATGTGGATGTTGTGATGGAGGAGTGAATGTAATTAATAATCTGTCTGGACAAAGGTTCAGTGTGTGTGTGTGTGTGTGTGTGAGAGAGAGAGAGAGCCGCTTGTAGTGGGTTTGTTCCCACCATATGGTTTAATTCAGTATCTTTACAGGTTATTCACCCTTTTCTGGTTTGTTTGTTTGTTTGTTTGTTTGTTTCTCGCTAGTCTGTAGTCCGATTGGGATGTCGTATTGTCGTTAGCTTCTAGCGTTGCACTGAGTGTCCGCCTCCCCTCTTTCAGCTAATCGTACACCATGAAATAAAGTACCGAGGGACAAGGCGACAATTCACGTGTTAATGTTTACTCAAGGACATAGAGGAAAACAAAAAGTGTGTTTTATCTGTAATATGATTATCTACTTTATAGTGACTTTTTTTTTTTATTGCTTTCCTGAAATAATTGAGTATTGCACCATTTTTTTTTCTTCCTTTCAGATTATAAAAATGGGGGGGAGGAGTTACAAAGCCTAGAAAAATAAATAAATAAATAAATAAAAATGTAAAAAAAAAAAAAAAAAATAGTAATAAAAAACATTTGTGGCCATAGGTTGGTGTAGATGGACTTGTAACTTCCATCGTCGACTCAAAACGGAAAAAAAAAAAAAAAAAACGACGAGTTTGTTACAAGGCGTAATTCAGTGGTGCCTAGCTTTCTTTCCTTCTTTCTTTCTTTCTTTCTTTCTTTTTTTTTTTTTTAAAAAAAACACTTTCTCTCTACCAGGCCACCAAAAGTTTACAAGCATTTCATGTTGTTCAGAGAAAAAGGAAATTACTGTGGGAATGTCCAAAAAAAAAGACGAAGAAACAAACAAAAAAAAAAAGAACGGACATACTTCCATCATGAATAACATAAACACTTTACTGAATGAAGATTATTGTGCTACTTGCAGAACTCTGGGATTGATCAGTGTTGTCATTGTGATTCACTTGTTTTTTTTTGTGTGTGTGTGTGTGTGTGTGTGGTGTGTGTGTGTGTGTGTGTGTGTGTGTGTGTGGGTGTGTGTGGTCATTTATTGAGTTCGTGGACTATTGAAGTCTGTATTTTTTTGTTTGTTTGTTTGTTTGTTTTCCTTTTGTGCAAATAATTGCTCACTATCTTGCACATACATAAAAAAAAGTGGATCATGTCTCAGGAAGGCAAGAGTTCCAGAGTACCAACTCCACACCATTGTAATGTTCATTATTATTATTACTTTTTTTTTTCTTTTTTTTTTATAAGGAAAAAAAAAAGTCGATTAAGAAAATGAAGCACTGAAAAGGTTATGGATTTCAGACGAAAAAAAAAACAAAAAAAAAAACAAAAACAAACAAAAAAACAATACTTTTGTTTCTAAATCCGTAGCAGTTACATATTTACCAAATAATGGACTCGAAATGAACTTTAAACAATGGAGTGCTTTATATTGAAAAAAAAAAAAATCTATATATTAAAATTGCTTTACATTTTAGACACAATGATTTTGATTGTTCAGAAGACAGTAAAAGAGCATACAAAGTACTGTATGTGGTAATGTTTATTGTATTTTCTTAACATGAGGTCCCTTTCCTGTTGAAATCAGGAACATTTGTGCATTACTATTTCTTTATTCCTTTTTTTTTTCTGCCATGTCTCTCGTGTGGCAGGTTTTATGTACGGAAAAAAAAGTGTATACAAAGCATTTCTTCTGCATCGGTTTGAAGGATTGAAAGTGAGCTGGTTTTTAAGGATCATGATCTATGCACAAGTGGGGTGTAGAGGTGTAAAGGCCTCTGTGACCCATCTCATGGGATTTGGGGGAATTACTACTTTTTTTTTTGGGCTTTCCTTCCATTATGTTGCCTCTTTTTATTCCTGTCAGCATCTCTTATTAATCGTGTACTATAGTACCAGTACTTTTACCATGCTGTTTATTCCTAAACCAATGAGCATCTCACTCTAAAGCACTGTGGGGTTTTTTTGTTTTTTTTTGTAGCCTGTGATAAGGGTGTGTCTTGTGTGTTATCTTTGTTCCTGTGTTACCTAAGGGGGCGGGAGGATGGGAGGGGTCAAAGGGGTGTTCAGGGGCGGGGCAGAGGTTTTTTTTGCTTTTTTGCCTTTGAAAAATATTAAGGAAAAATGCCTGTACTGAGATTTTAAAATGACAGTGGCTTTTAATGTTTCTCTCTCCTCATAGAATGTGATTGTTGATGACATGCACCGAAATGTTTCATGAACAATGGAGCTTCTTTCAACCTATTAATAAATTACATTTTTGGCTGTACGATATATATATAATATATTTTTTATTTTATTTTATTTGAATAATGATGTTTTCTTGTGTCTATTGTACAATAACAATCGTGAATTTAAGTAAGCGAACGAGTTCAACGTACTCTGGATTATGCTGCATGGTGAATCTTCCTTCAGGCCCACACAGGTTCATTGTGTCTAGCATGGGTTCGAGTCCGGTTCCTCTCTTACTCCATCTAAGGGAGTTTAACCTTGCCACAGTCTTGCTCGTCAGGGATAAATACACATAGATCATCCATATCTATATATACACACACACACACTCAGAAATATTCATATACACATACACTATATATATATTCATTCATTCATCTTCTACCGCTATATCCGATCTTCCCTCGGGTCACGGGGAGTCTGTGCCTATCTCAGGCGTCTATGGGCATTAAGGCAGGATACACCCTGGATGGAATGCCAACCCATCGCAGGGCACACACACACACATTCACACACTAGGGACAATTTTCCAAGGTGCCAATCAACCTACCGTGCATGTTTTTGGACCGGGGGGAGGAGGAAACCGGAGGAAACCGGAGAAAAACCCCCTGAGGCACGGGGAGAACATGCAAACTCCACACACACATGGCCGAGACGGGAATCAAACCCGGACCCTGAAGGTGTGAGGCAAATTATATAATATTTATGTATAATAATATATATGTTCTGTAATTGTTCCAGTCTGTAAAGCTGCTTTGAGACAATGCACATTGTGAAAAGCGCTTATAGAAATCAAATTGAGTTGTGGTAAAATGTAAGGGCTCTGCAGCGAGGCTCTTAAATGGAAAACCAGTTTAAAAGAGATGGATGTTACTTTGACACATAGCTAAACATTAGCTAGCCAATAGAAAAGATTAGGCAGTAGAAGGTTGAATATTACATTTACATTATGTGGCAGATGCTTGACTTGACCGATTGACAGAGGCCAAAGCAACTTCCTTACAACTGAGCAATTGAGGGTTAAGGGCCTTGCTCAAGGGCCCCACTAGTGGCATCGTGGTGGTGGAATTTGAACCAGAGATGATCTGGTCCAGAGGTCAACGCCATAACCACTGTGCTACCACCACCACCTTGTTATTTTGGACGAACCATAGCAAAGATATGCACGACAATAGGCTTTTTGCAAAACGATCAACACACTTTTCTTCTAGTCTAGAAGAAGCACAGTGATTTCCCCTGAGGGGTTTTTTCTCTGGTTTCCTCCCGGTCCAAAAACATGCACGGTAGATTGATTGGCACCTTGGAAAATTGTCCCGTGTGTGTGTGTGTGTGTGTGTGTCCTGCGATGGATTGGCATTCCATCCAGGGTGTATCCTGCCTTAACGCCCATAGACGCCTGAGGCACAGACTCCCCGTGACCCGAGAAAGACGTTGGATAAAGCGGTAGAAGATGAATGGTCAGGTCTAACATAACGTTGCTTCTTTGTCGTTTTAAGGCCCCTTTTTCTAAAAAACCACCCTGCAAACAAGATGTACAGACAATTAGATGTTAAATTGTAAACTCAACAATAAAGTGTAACAAAAAAAAGGCAATAGGTGACGGGGGGTGAGAGGAAGAGGTAGAAGACAAATTGACGCTTCATCGGACACAGAGTTATATTGAATGAGGGGGAGACGACATCACAAAGTGTGCTGCAATCACTCAGAATACACTTTCACAACAGAACAACACATGAAAGCAGAGCAGATGAGATATATTGTCATCTGAGACCACGTAGAGACCATCCACCCCCTTTCCTTAACCCCAGTGAGTGGGGGGGATTTCTCACTATGGCTCTGGGAGGTTTGTGATCTCCGACCCTCCAATCAAAAACAAAGCATCAGTGGAGACAAAACAAAAGCTTGATTTACTAAAAAACAAACAAGCCTCATCTCTTCATTTGTCTGGACCTAAACACATCCATAATCCCAGGTGACGTCCTTTCTCTCTCTCAAGACAGTGAAAGAAGAGAGGTGAATGCGCCCTTGCATCAATTAGGTCGCATGCCTCCTTCATAGCTGGAATGATGGGTCGGAGATCGTAAAGTTTTCCAACCTTCCATGGTAAAGGATTTATTATTGGAGTGTTAATGAAACCAGCTTTGGTCCGGAATCTTTATATTTCAATATGAAAGCCAGTGTATCACTTGGAAGCAGAGCCATAACTCCTTGACTCCTCCACAAGTTTGGGTGTGGCTCATGCAGTTTCTCGTTTTATCTATTCCTAAAATATTTCGGAAGACAGTTTTTGCTAGTGTTAACCTCTTAAACCTGAAGAGCTGAGGGTTTGTATGATGTTAACAATTTGAACCATGTTTCTGGCCCTTAAACAACAATAATCATAATAGGTAAAACCACTAAAAATATAACGGCTTCAGAAATACAGAACGACATTCAGCAAGAGAGAATGGCAAAGCAACGTAGCCAATGGGGATTCCCTCTTATGGGGACCCATCATCATTTACTATTCCCCACCAGAGGACACCCTTTTACATAACAACCATGTACTATTCCACTCCAGACCACCAGAGGACACCCTTTTACACAACAACCATGTACTATTCTCCTCCAGACCACCAGAGGACACCCTTTTACATAACAAACATGTACTATTCTCCTCCAGACCACCAGAGGACACCCTTTTACATAACAAACATGTACTATTCTCCTCCAGACCACCAGAGGACACCCTTTTACACAACAACCATGTACTATTCTCCTCCAGATCACCAGAGGACACCCTTTTACATAACAACCATGTACTATTCTCCTCCAGACCACCAGAGGACACCCTTTTACATAACAAACATGTACTATTCTCCTCCAGACCACCTAGGACACCCTTTTACATAACAACCATGTACTATTCTATGTACTATACATGACTTTTCATTAATAGTTGTGATTTTAACAACTTAAAAAATGAATAGATTTGGCTCAGAAATAAAGTTTACACATGCCTGAGGTCAATTGAAGCTGGAAGGGCAGTCCTATCTTTTTTCCATTCATTCTGCTAAATGTGACGATCTGTTATATCAGCTCTCTGTATTATGAAACCCAAGAAAGACAATCAGCTTCAGTTTAAATACAGTGATTACACTGGGGAGATATATATATATATATATATATATATATACTATATATATATATATATATATACACACATATCCAAAGAGGGAAAAAAAAACAACATACAACATAGTCTTTTGTATCCTTTATTTTACTAATGGTGAAAAGTGAAAAGAAAACAATCCCTTTCTAATAATACTCTGATAATATTGTAACAATCATCTGACCTTAAATATTTTACACGTACATAAACACAATAGGGAGCTTTAAACAGATGTTTCTTAAAATGTAATAGCATTCTTGTTATTCGTATCCAAGGAAAAGTAGTCTATTTGAAAGATGTGGAAAAACAAGAGGAAAAGGGAATGTGTAGAAAGCGTACGATTGAAAACGGCTAACCTGAGACACTTACCTACAACAGGTAATATGGTTAGTATCTGATGGGGGGCAGGGGGACCAAATAAAAAAATAAAGAAAACAAAAAAACAGGAAGAGCAAGACCAACACACAGCACTGCAAAACCTTTATCTGTGAAATCTTGAAAAGAATTTGCTAATGTATTACTGTATGAGTGTCATCGTTTTGGAACTCGCATTAGAACGGTTTGATGTACCAGAAGATATCAGGTGCTTCAAACTTAGCTTTAGTTTTTGCTTGCTCATTGAGTTTTGGATCATTATATTACATCTGCCTTATCCAATACACGCACCTCCACAATATATATTAGAGGTGCATCTAACCAGAGTCACATGACTTGGCCAAGTTTAATGTCTAATAGCTCAGCCTAAAAAATATATCCAACTGAATAACAATTACTTCAGCCCAGATCACACCGCTGTCTTATTAAAGGTATACCCAAGTAGATAAAGACGTTCTCTAATTACAAAGCCAGCTACATTTTGGGGAAACAATCGGAACAAGCATGAGCTCCAATCTTAGTGTCTAGACCTCCAGTAATAATTACAAACGTATTGTATGTACCAATTTTATCGTAAATAAAAAAGGAAAAAAAGAAGCAGCATTAATAATACACAGTATTATTTATACCAAATTGGGATGCTTAAACTATATGGACAAAGATTTGTACACCTGACCATTAGATGTGGAAAATTTCTATGATTTTTAGATTAGATTTCTATGTCTTTTTTTTCCCTACACAAATAATGGAGGGAAACATCCCATACCACATTAAATGTTTACTGTTATAACATTATAACAGTATATAACATACCCCCCCCCCCATTTACTGTTATAACAACAGCCACTCTTTAGTAGATTTAGGTGAAGAAGCCTGGGGTGCAGTGAGAGTTCCAAGTGATATATTGGGTTGAGGGGCAGAATTCTGAAATGGAGACCTGCACTCCCGCCGGAGCCAACGCAAATGTATGCGGCACGGGACAACATATGGTGGTGAACGGGAATATGATTCTATATGATGTGTGCAGATTGCAGAGAATACAATTTTTCATGGGACTCTCGTAAAATGTATTTTAAAATTATGTGTGTGTCTGTGTGTGTGTATATATATATGTTTGTGTGTGTGTGTGTGTGTGTGTGTATACATATACACACACACACACACACACACACACACACACACACACACACACACACACACACACACAATTATGTGCGACCAGCTTTGGGTTAACAGTTTGTAGAAGAAACGGATATGGGTGGGAAAGTCAGGTGTCCTGATACTTTTGTCCATATAGTGTATAGTTAAACACCCCTGAATAAACTCTACAGGTTAATATGGAGAATTTCATGGACTATATTTGGCATCTTGGAACTGACGTATGCTTTTTTGGTTTTGTTTTTTATAGCAAAACAATGCTAAAATATTTTGATGTGCATGATGCACAGGGTGTGTTTGTGGAATGAGCAACAATAGTTTGTAGAATCACTGTTTTTATGATCAGTGACACGTACATTAGGTTTAATACACTACGTTACAGTGAATTTTTGAAACTGGGAAGGAACGCATTTTGATTTGTTCACGATTTGGGACTCGTGTGTCTTTACTTGGAACTAGAGTATTAAGACTTGAAACTTACGTGTTACTTGTTCCCACCTCTGCACTTTGGAAACAAAACCAGAAGAGGTTAGTTATAAATGTTTTTTCTCTCTCTCTCTAATGTGAATAATACCAGGGGCCATCACCAAACTTGCTACAAGTTTGGGGACATTGAAATCCAACAGCCATGAGGCTGTGAGGGCCCCCCCTTTCGTAAGAAATTAAAAAGAAAAATATGAGACTTGCCTCAGCCTGAACAGGGCACCAGTGAGACTCAACCTCAGCCGGTCCCATGGCATCGCTACAGGGAGAAGAAACATCCTCAGTTTAGCAACAAATCAAGTAACCTGGATCCAAAGTACCTCTGCTATAAAATTACATTGTTTCCCCCACCCAATCACACCAAAGCTTGATATCCCAAACCATTTGTGAGCGCACACTAGAATATTTATCCCCCCCCACAAAGGATGTGATTCCAGGCCCTATTACTGAAATGAACATGACACTGATTTTGACAAGAGACACAAAGCCATCCATATTCTTTTTTTAGTGTGCGTTTCTCTGCATTAAGCCGGGTGTTAAAAGGACACTACTGCATGGGTTATTTAAAATGAATGTGGATGACTAGGTGGATGTCCTGAACACATGTATGCGCCATTGCTTTGACATATTATTGCAGCCGGTACAAACCTTTGCACAGATCCTTCCCTCTGTCATGAAGAAACAGGCTTAAGTTTTCAACACTGTTTATTACAGTTTGCATAATAATACAGACATTTTCTTTTTTACATCAGCTATTATTGGTATGATAAAGGATAAGCAGGCATACAAAAACAGTTCTAGCTAAGTGAAGCCCTCACCAAGCAAAGCTGGGGACATGAAGTCCAACAGCACCTAAAGGTGCTGTGAAGGCTTAATTTGTTTAGTACAGTAGTATGTTTACAAAGACTTGCCTTGATAAAAGGTGCAGTACTGTTCACGTTACTCCAGCCGCTTCAAATTATTACGCACCATATTTACTAAACTTCACTTCTAAAAACCTAAACGGAACATAGGGGGAGGAAAAAAGCCACACTATAGAATCGGTAACATATGAGAGGTCCAAATAAAAACTATGCAAAATTCATGCGTAAACCAGTGCTGTCGTTTGTTTGTTTGTTTGTTTTTTTTCCCCATTTCCCTTAGTAGTAGACAAAATGTAATTACAATTATCCTTAAAGATTTGGCTTCTTAAGAACACCATTACATGAGAAAATGGTTGAATCACCAAACCTATCGGAGACTGGTGTTTTGAGCTTCAATAACGGCCTCCCTGGGACATTACAGGAGGCCTCATGGCCATGGGCGGTCTTGGGGGAGCTCCCTGGTAAGGAGGAACCATTGGGGGACCCTGCCCGTAAGGTGACATTGCCCCTGGGACATAACCAGGCACAGCCTGGGATGGCGTACCATATGGCCCTGATAAAATAAATAAACAAACAAATAAATAAAAGAACGCAACAAATGACACAACACAGCAAATTACATTAATTTAAGCCTCTATTAGAAAAAGGTGACTGTACCATGCATGGGATGCCTGGCTCCTGGCTGCTGTGATGAAGCACCCTGAGCAGGCATCACCCCTCCCATCGGCCCAACAGGAGGAGAGCTGACATGCGCCTGCCCTGTGCTAGGGATCTTACACTGGTAACGCGGTAGCTGAGCACGCAGCTCTTCCTGATACACAAGTGCACAAAGCATGAACACGATTACCCAATACAGCAAACATGCATCAAATGTATAAACGTGTAATAGGATCTTAAATTAGCATCGCGCATTTAACGTTCAGATTTCATTACTTACTTTACAAGGGCGGGGCCCTATTTGGAAACTTACCAGAGAAATATCCTCATCAGGGTGGATCAACTTACTGGTTGCACTGGTAGTGGTGAGGGTAGCTGGCTTACTTGTAATGGGGGTGGCAGGTTTGGCCACAGTGCTGCCTGCGCTGGCAGCAGAGGGCGTAGGCTGGCTGTAGGCTGGGAATGTGGCTTTGGGAGCAGCAGAAGACGAGGCTGAAAGCCCCACTGCTGCCCCGGGCACACCCTGCTGAGCCTGAAGACACAGAAACGACCAAATAAGCCGTAATCATAAACACCTCCAACAGCATCCATGATGAACACACCAGGAGGGCCACGACACTGATCAGCTTATATCCGAGCGTAATTGTTATTTTATAGCACGGAAACCAATAAACTGTGCAGTGTGTGGTCTTCCCAGTCTGTGCTTGCTACTGGTTTTCCACTGAAAAGGTGCTTGTGTTGGCACCAGCAAAGCCATGAATACTGTTGGTTGCAGACCAGCATCACTTTCTTTTTTTTTTTTTTTTTTTGACCAGACACCAGCTCCCCATCAGTGGAAAATAATTATAAGACACTGAGGAACAAAGATCATAGAATTAAGCACCGTGCAAGTATCTGCACCAATAGTTCTGCGGCTAGCAATAAGCATATCGGTAAAAGCCTAGTTTCACTAGGTCAGCAGGCTGCTGCGTACTTGCGACAGCGGCTTAGAGGGTGCTGACAAAGTGTCCATACTGGAGGAGGCTGAGCTTGTGCTGGGAGCTCGAGTCCCCATCTGCAGCATGGAGAAAAAGCAAAGAGCAAAATCCCTCAATAAAGCTGCACCATTGACTTTACTACACTTTGTTTTTTTTCTTACTCAGCCCATGACTACAATGTACTGTGAAAGGTGACAAACATTGGAGCGCAATTTACCATTTTCTTTTAAAGAAAATAAATTATTTACATTTAATATTAATGGTTATCATGTATAAACACAGCATTCTTTTGCTGAATTCTGTGCATTATTACTACATGTGAATCCTACATTTATAATCACCTAAGCTTGGTGACCATCTCCAATCATCATTAATTATTCTAGCAAAGAGAAGTTTGCCCACACCTGTCCTGCACTAGGGAACAAGGGCTTGGTGACTGCAGGCTGTGGAGCGGATACAGTAGCTGTGGGCGCGGCTGCTCTCGGGATCATGCCTGCCGTGGTGGACGCAGGAGCCTGTGGCATGTGGTTCATTCCTGGACGATGGCCCATAGGAGGGGGCATTCCTGTTGGGAGCAACAAATCATGCACTCAAAAATCACAGTTCATGCAGGACAGGCCTCATACAATTTCTGTCTAGCATGAATAGAATCTCTGGCATAAAGCTTTAAACCTGGTGGCATGCCGGGCATCATTGGAGGCATCCCTGGTCCAGGTGGCATCATGCCACCCATCGGCATCATGCTGTAAAAATAAATAAAGAAAACATAACTATTACTTGGACAAAAAGGTCAAATTAATCAAAATTACAATGACATTATTAGTGTATTTCCTACAAATAGTCCCCTCCAAAAAGTATTGGAAGGGAATATTATTGGAATGAATTATTTTGACTGCGTCACATTGAAGATATGAGATTGAAAGGTGATTGTAGCCTTTTTAGCCTGTTTATGGTTATTGGTGAATTCTCACCCAGGTGGCATTCCCGGCATGACTGGGGGCATCCCTGGCATCATTGGAGGGACTGCAGGCATCATTGGTGGCATTCCTGCAAGAGATACATTTTACTCATTAAAAGTAAAGTAAACTCATTAAAAAAAATACTACTACTACTACTACTACTAATAATAATAATATACTAATATATATATATATATATATATATAATAGATATATATATATATATATATAGAGAAGAGAGAGAGAGAGAGAGAGATAGAGAGAGAGAGAGAGAGAGAGAGAGAGAGAGAGAGAGAGAGAGAGAGAGAGAGAGAGAGAGAGAGAGAGAGAAAGGAGAGAGAGAGAGAGAGAGAGGCACGGTGGCGTAGTGGTTAGCACATTCGCCTCACACACCGCCAGGATCCGGGTTCGATTCCCGTCTCGGTCATGTGTGTGTGGTAGTTTGCATGTTCTCCCCGTGCCTCAAGGAAGTTTTTTTTTCTCCGGGTTCTCCGGTTTCCTCCCGGCCCAAAAACATGCACGGTACGGTTGATTGGCACCTTGGAAAATTGTCCCTAGTGTATGAATGTGTGTGTGAATGTGTGTGTGTGTGTGTGTGCCCCCTGCGATGGGTTGGCATTCCATCCAGGGTGTATCCTGCCTTAATGCCCATAGACACCTGAGATAGGCACAGACAGACTCCCCGACTTGATCCCCGTGACCCGAGAGATCGGATAAAAAAAAAAGCGGTAGAAGATGAATGAATGAATGAATATATATATATATATATATATATGAAATATATATATATATATATATATACATATACACACATATATATAGTACACAGACACACACACACACATATATATATATATATATATATATATATATATATATATATATATATATATATATATATAATAATATATACAAAAAAATTGTAGTACTAAAACTATACAACATTGCTTGAAATATATCTTTCCTTAACTAAAAACAAAATTCTACAGTTGTGTTGTTACACCAACATGGACATTATCCATGAGATTGGTGTGTGTACTGTTCAGCCACCTCATTGCACAGTTAGTCCCCAAATTTGTCATTTTGGAGTTGCACTTGTGCTATAGATGCTCCATTGTGCTCATACAGACACAAAGGCTCACCTGAGTAGCTTCCAGGTGGCATTCCCGGTGTGGGCACAGGAGCCATTCCAGGCTGCGCCATCGGCGCGTATGCAGCTGGAGGCTGCGCTGCTGGCTGCTGGAATGACGGCCCGGCCTCTTCGTCGTCATCGTCCTCGTCCGAGTCATCCTGGTTCTGTTTCTTTTTCTGGTTTTCTGAGTGTCAAAGTAAAAAAAAAGGGGATTAATTGGAGATGCATAAAAGAGGGGGAGGAAAGGCAGCCTGGAACCCTCAGACGTAAACTACCCTGCGTTTTCTGTTCGAGTACCCGTCTTCGTTCATCCATATCTTTCTCTGGAATACCCTCCATCCCATAAATTTCCAGTTCAATATCTGTTCGTCCAGGGATGGCATTTGGAACTCCGTCAATCGTTTCTTTGTGAACCTTCAATGACAACAACAACAACAACAAAAAAGTATAATACGTGCAACAAACAGATCGCAGGAGAAAACATTAACACACAAACACGGTCTCACCTGCATACAGTGAATGGCGAGGCCCGGACCGGTGTAGAGCTTCTTGTGACATATGTGACATTTGAAATGTTTGGCCTTCTGGTGCTGAATTAGAATCTTTTCGTCATCAAAATCCCTGTTACAATACCTGCATGAACAGTTCAGGTCAACCCGGAGCAAAATGTACACACAAAAGATACAAAACATACGTACGGACATTTAAAACTGCGCATGCGCACTGTAGAGTAAATAAACCGCACGCTTGAAACGGTCTCAGCTTTTGTACCCCACGTTATAGAAAATAGAAACAATAACACATCAACGATTATTATTTAAAAAAACGATTCGATTATTTGTGACAACGTTGAATGTTGACTAACAAATTAACCAGGCGTCGTTTTGCCTGACGCTCGGTTTGTTTGTTTCGTTTGTTTTCCTAATCTTCCCCTTCAAGTCTCGGAACCCGCAGCCTTTTCTTATTTAAGAAAAAGGATACCAACACCACGGTTTCATCTGCTTCTTCTTTTTCCTTCCCATGGTTTAATAGAATAGCGTGGAATTTATTCGTGAATCACCAAGACGTGACGCAAAGCCCAAACATTTGGCAGGAGAAAATGGCGCAGGCGGAAGCGGGTGAAAACCGGATATGCGTAACGCTAGCCCTGGGACTTCTCTCTCTCTCTCTCTCTCTCTCTCTCTCTCTCTCTCTCTCTCTCTCTCTCTCTCTCTCTCTCTCTCTCTCTCTCTCTCTCTCTCTCTCTCTCTCTCTCTCTCTCTCTCTCTCTCTACTGGAGTGGAGTGAAAGAATGTGAGGGGGAAATCTAGCATTTAAAAAGTTGGTGTTAGTTGTTTTATCACCTTCGGTGTTTTCCCCCTTTATTTCTACTGCTTTTCAACGTTATACATGTAACCAGCGTTACATGTAACGGCGTTACGTCATTTAATTACAAAATAAAAGCAACAGTAATCCGTTACAGTTACACCGAAAAAAACAACAACACGTAATTAAATTGCAGGTTTTGCTTTTCTGAAGCAGATCAGTTTCGATAATATATCTCCCACTATCCCAAGTGCCACCTAGTGTTAATGAAAGTAATTAAAAAAATAGCACGTTCGCCTCACATTCCCGTCTTTTCCCGTCTCGGCTCGGACGTGTGTGTGTGGAGTTTGCATGTTCTCCCCGTCCCTCAGGGTTTTTTTTCCGGGTTCTCCGGTTTCCCCCAGTCCAAAAACATGCACGGTAGGTTGATTGGCACCTTGGAAAATTGTCCCTAGTGTATGAATGTGAGTGAATGTGTGTGTGTGTGTCCTGCGATGAGTTGGCATTCCATCCAGGGTGTTTCCTTCCTTAATGCCCATAGACGCCTGAGATAGGCACAGACTCCCCGTTACCTGAGGGAAGATCGGATAAAGCGGTAGAAGATGAATGAATGAAAAGTTATATTACTTATTACGTTTTGAATCGGGTCATTTGTAATCTGTGACCTATTATCATTTCCAAAGTAGCCTTCCCCAACACTGTGAAGGACACACTGTAATACTGAAGGCATCCAAACTATGAAAGAACATATGGAAATATGTAGGACACAAGAAATAAGTGTTAAACAAATCAGAAATCTGTTCTGATTCTTTCTTTTCGAGTTTTGTTTTCCCTTCCAATTAAGGATACTCTGAGGTTAAGGTATTGACCTTCAAATCTAAACAAAACGGGCCGTCAAAGAAGGCCCTTAACCCTGAAGTGCTCTGCGTATAAATACATAATCATAGGTCGTTCCGGATAAGTAGGTGTCCTGTAAATGCCATAAATACAACACAAGAGTAGACAAATTTAAATATATTTATTTAAATTCTGTTACATTACATTGTCCACAGAAATGTATGCATTTCCTTATTCACTTACATACCGGTTTAAATGACTGCAATGGCGTATTTAATTTTCGACCCCATTATATCATTCATGTTAGACAATCTAAGAAAAAGTTATCTTAGAAAGAGGATACACTTCATACTCATCTCATGCACATGGCTGAAATAAAAATAATGATTAGAATTATGCACACTTGCACAAATTCTCAACAAATTGATGAAATATAATATAATAATAATATACTTAAATATTTTCATATTTATTTCATGACTTGAAGTTCCCAATGTGATCCCAAGACAAAGCGATACTGAGATTTGCTTTGATTTCCAGGTTAGGATTGGATCTTAGATTAGGATTTTCCTTAATACAATTTATGCGATTAAATGAAACAAACAAACAAGCAAATAAATAAATAAATACTTTTAGCTTATTAGTGTTCTCAAAGACAAACCCAAAAATGTTCTTCTTTCAACATTTAATCAGAAAAGGGGAAAAGGCATCATGCACTGAACTATTTACCATCATTATATGTATGTAAAGTAAGTACTGTCATTGATAATGAAACATTCAAAAGTGTATTCTGTGTTAATGAACGGAGAAGACCTGTAATGGATCTCCTAATACCATGAGCATTGTTTTATTAATATTATTACTCCATCGATTCATACGAAACTCATAACATAATACTGGGCACACGGCAAAAATGACGTATTTTTAATTCGTTGCAGCAATGACCCAATATGGGAAGTCTTATACTGTACGTCTCATAAATAGTAATTTATAAGCAAACACTGATTATTAGATCTGCAGAATTAGAAATGAATTTCAGACTGCATAGATTAGACAATCTGGAGAACAAGGGTAGAAGTTGAGATGGTTTGGTTATGTGCAGAGAAATGCCATGGGATATATATATATATATATATATATATATATATATATATATATATATATATATATATATATATATATAGTATTGTAGAATGCTGGGGATGGTGTAATCAAGCGGTTTATGGCATGTGGAAAAGGAAAAACATTATGTGTGGTAGGTTTAAACATGGCAAAAGTAGAGGAACTGGGTTTCATGCAGGTGAATGATCTTCTGAGTAATAATATATATATATATAATAATAATAATAATGTGGTAATACACCCCTTGAAGCCACATGGAGTCTTGTATTGTTGATAGATTTACATTTACAGCATTTGGTAGATGCCCTTATCCAGAGCACCTTGCAACTGAGTGATTGAGGGTTAAGGGCCTTGCTCAAGGGCCCACTAGTGACCTTTTGGTTGTGGTGGGGTTTGAACCCAAGATGTTCCAGTCCAGAGGCTGACACCTTAAACACTGGACTACTACCTCTCATAACATTAGATTTGTTCTCTGATTAGTGTCTAATCCATTGTTTCTGGCTCATTTTGTAAATGCTAATTCTAAGATGTCAGTGTGCCAATGCACAACATAGGTAATTCCAGTGTTCCTTTTTAATATTCCTTCTACAGGTTACTGTGTCCATATAACATTGTCTGGTTGTGTGGCATTTACATATTATATACGTGGGTAAATTAATGCTTTTTATCATTCATTCATTCATTCATCTTCTACCGCTATATCCGATCTTCTCGGGTCACGGGGAGCCTGTGCCTATCTCAGGCGTCTATGGGCATTAAGGCAGGATACACCCTGGATGGAATGCCAACCCATCGCAGGGCACTCACTCACATTCACACACACATTCATACACTAGGGACAATTTTCCAAGGTGCCAATCAACCTACCGTGCATGTTTTTGGACCGGGAGGAAACCGGAGAACCCGGAGAAACCCCCCCCCCCCCCCCCTGAGGCACGGGGAGAACATGCAAACTCCACACACACATGGCCGAGACGGGAATCGAACCCGGATCCTGGTGGTGTGAGGCGAACGTGCTAACCACTAAGCCACCGTGCCCCCTGCTTTTTATCAATGTATAAATATTTTGACAAACCCTCCCAATATATTGCATTTCATAGTATGCAGTAACTATTTATGCCATAATTTATTTAGATGACAAAATGAAAAGATCGGAGCCCAAATTGTTTTGCACAAGAGCATCTTCAAGTGTTGCCGTATTTGCAGCGTAGCATCATACCAAGCACCTTATCTTTGCATTATTCATACATCACGATCTATCTTATGGTTTACCAAGAGAGCTCATAAACTAGTGCAGGAGCCAGGTAAAATGTGTAATCGTATACATGTCTACTATCCGAGTGCCAAGATACTCTTACAGCTGACAATGTACCAACACAAGTATAAATAGTGCCCGCAAGCATGATATGGTCATATGTATATGTCCCATTCACAGTATGCACTATATAGCTGAGGAAGGCCATATGTTTAACAATGCATTTTCAAACATAAAACCATTTTGAACGAGTCCAGCAGACCTAGCTCACTCGAATAAACGTCTACTACTGTAGAAGTTGAGTATTATTAAAAATAGTTATCTGAGCTTGTTACACAAGCATTTTAGTATGCAGCTATGATCAGTGTTGGGAAGGTTACTTTGGAAATGTAATAGATTACAAATGACCCTATTCTAATGAGATAAGCAGTGTAACTTTTCAATTACTTTATAAAAGTAAACGATTACTTTTTAATTACTTTCATTTGTCCACTAGGTGGCGCTTTAAGTTAATGTTCTAAGGAAAATAATTCATTGGTATTTGGGGTTCGTAATCTTTAACATTTTCATAAGTAACTGTAATTTAAGTACACGTTTTTTTTCTCAGTAACCGTAACGAATTACAGTTACTTTTATTTTGTAATTAAATTACGTAACGCAGTTACATGTAACTAGTTACTCCCCAACACTGGCTATGGGCAATTAGGAATTATATTAAAAAATGTACAAAAAGAAAAATGATTCACACACACACACACACACACACATATATATATATTGTAGATGATTGCATAAAAATAGAGATATTTTAGGTTCTAGCATCACTTTTATGCCTCATCGTCTATCAGCTTCTCCTTATGATTCCATCAGAGTCCTCGAAGGCATGTCCACTGCTTCTTCTCTTCCTTTATCATTCTGCAGTGCCAGTTTCTATGAACCCACTCCGAGGACTTTCTTCATGTGCTCATAAACCACATAGGAGATACTAACAGCAGGAATGACTTTCAGGAAATTGGGGGCAATGCCACGGTACAGACCTGGGACACCCTCTTGGGTCACTATGTGCTTGAACTGGCCCACCATGGATAGCTTTGGAGCGCCTTCTGTGGAAGCTGCAGAGAATGAAAAACAAATTAGACATAAGCGATCATCAACTGTTTGTGTTTACACTGCCCAGCCCTCCCCTTACACTCACAGAAATGAAAGGTAAAAAGTTTCATTAAAGGAATATCACATGATTTAGAGCCTCACGCACCCTGGGCCTGCATGCGAGTACGGATTAGGGCCAGTGGGTAACTGGCAAGCTGGCCGCAGGTGCTTGATACAGTGCCACAGCCAAGCAGGACTAAAACACCCGGATCGGCTGAATCCATACAGTACCGTTGCAGCCAGGCATTTTTCAGAGTCTGTGGAGAATGAGAAAGATTGACAATCGGACGAAAAAAAAAGAAAAAAGAAAGACACAAAATAAAGTACACACCTGCAAACTAGATTCACACGTACCTCATAAACAGCCAGATCAATTCCAGCATACGGGATGATGCCAAGCGTGTTGGGTACATAACCTCTATAGAAAGCTCGCACCCCTTCTTTCTGCAGGATTTGCTTGGCGCAGTCGACCACTCCAGTGTACTGCCCTGTCTTCCGTAGGGTAAGGCGCGTCTTCAACACCTAGCATGTATGGGGAAAACAGCAAGAGGGTGATGCTGAGTAAATGAGAGGAAACCTGGATGATAATTAGTCGGCATTCCGTACAGATGCTTGAAAAAAACAGGCAATATGGGCCACAAGGGCTGCCTTAAATGGTTTAATGTCATCATTGGGGCTAATCTGTAAAGATCTCCACAATAACACTCCAAATTCTAGTCAGTCGGGGTTAGGGTCATCTTCCCAGATGACTGGAGGTTATTGTAACAACAAAGGTACATACAAATCTCATGTTCACAAGGCATTTCAATCGAGGTGAATTCTTCCATTGGCACACACACACACACATTTTCAGGTTTATTATTTGTGTCTGTACTATAAATACCGCAAAAAACAATAGCAACAAATTGTCTGACGTCCTGTCCAAATGATATTCGTTTGTATTCAATTGAAACAAAGGATATAATTCGATCTACTTTGTGTATATTAAGGTGGAAATGTAACAGGCTTACAGGTTACAAATGACCCTATTCAAAAAGGAATAAGTA
This sequence comes from Kryptopterus vitreolus, assembly GCA_030449085.1. Lineage (NCBI taxonomy): Eukaryota > Metazoa > Chordata > Actinopteri > Siluriformes > Siluridae > Kryptopterus > Kryptopterus vitreolus. The sequence goes on from JACRUU010000012.1 coordinate 25,646,982, forward strand.
GTGTAACTTTTCAATTACTTTATAAACGTAAAGTAACTGATTACATTTGATCATTTTTTTTATTATTTTCATGTGTCCACTAGGTGGCACTCGGAAAAAGTGGGATATATTTTCGCACTGAGCTGCTTCAGAATCAAATTGTTGATTACAAGTTTTTTCGCTGTAAGTGTAACGGATTACTGTTACTTTTATTTTGTAATTAGATTACGTAACGCCGTTGCATGTAACTAGTTACTCCCCAACGCTGTTAAGGTTAAGAAATTTGGAAACTAATTTAGTCACTTGCTCACCTCCATGGGGTAAATGATAGTCTGGGCCGTTGCTCCAGCCAGCGAACCGGCAACGAAACGCTCCTGGACCTTCAACGTGCCCCCTTCTTTTGTGCCTCGAATGAACCACTTTATCTGCAGATTTGGCAGCGTTGCATTAGAAAAGAGGCTACGTTGTATACGTCCACAAAAAAAAAACATATTTACTGCGTCTTACTTGTTCATAGGCCATAAATTTGACTGCAGACTCAGGAGCAATTTTAACGACGTTTATGCCGTTGCCCCTCCATAAGGACATGACACCCCCTTCCTGTACCATTCGATGCAGTCCATGCCACAGGGTAGCTCCGGCTGACCCATGAACCTGCAGCGACAACAAACACAAGCACAAGCAGAATCAGACACTGCTGAAAGGAATTTTCATCTTCTACGCTTTATCCGCTTTATCCGATCTTCCCTCGGGTCATGGGGAACCTGTGCCTATCTCAGGCGTCTATGGGCATTAAGGCAGGATACACCCTGGATGGAATGCCAACCCATCGCAGGACACACACACCCACATTCACACACACACATTCATACACTAGGGACAGGTTGCCAATTCCAACCAAGGTGCCAATTAACCTACCTGAGTGCATGTTTTTGGACCTGGAGGAGGAAACCGGAGAACCCGGAGAAAAACCCCCTGACAGGCACTGGGAGAACATGCAAACTCCACACACATGGCCATGAGACGGGAATCGAATCGAGACCCGGACCCGGACCCTCCCGGAGGTGTGAAGCGAACGTGCTAACCACTAAGCCACCGTGCCCCCTCCTGAAAGGAATTTGACATTTAAAATTATATGGACTCGATTAGAGTCAAATTAGCCAAACGATTAGAGTCTGCATAATGGGGCAATAAGATATGTTCATTCCCTCAGTACTAGTATTAAATTCTGGTAAACTGAATCAAGGAGGGAAAAGTGTTTTTGCACATATTGGAGAATCGTTCTTTACCTGGAGGAAAACTTTAAGTCTGTCTAGTGGAGCGGTCCCCGTTCTGGATACAGCTCCTGCAATAGCGCCGGCAACGAGCTGCCTCCACACCAATCCTGCCCTCCTCTCCCGTTCAGAAAATTCATCCGGCACTGTCAGGTGTTCTCCAATATCCATCATCTACAGCAACAAGGGTCTTAGTATTTTTCTCCTTTCCAAAAAGGTCAATCAGAAACAAGAGGGCACCTGAGCACACTGCGGTGCTCGGGCCCTATATATTGGGCTTCTAAGAAACGAACCGAAGAGTGTTTCCAAAAACCATATTGTGGAATGGATTGAAGAGTGTTTCCAAAAGTGGGCAAATAAACATACAGATTTCCTCCATATTGTGGAATGGATTGAACAGAAAATGATCTCGATTTCCTCCATATTGTGCAAACATAAATAAACATAAACAAACAGAATGGATTGAACAGAAAATGATCTCGCCACTCATTCCAGTTGATGGTCATTGTGCCATCCCGGTCTATACTGAAGATCATGCAAACATAAATAAACATAAACAAACAGATGTCATCGTGAAAACTAATCATTAAGACCCACCATTTGTTTATTATGAATTAGTGTTCATTTTCTTTCCCAAAGTCTTTTCCCAAAACACATACCTTTGCAGGATCCTAGACGCCTGCTCGATCGACACATTCACACCAAGACTTTGCAACGACTGCTCTACAGCTGATTTGCCTTCATCCGTCTCATCAATTTTCCTGTCCTGCTGTGTTTTCCATTCCGTCCTTTGATGGTCCACAGTTACTTTGGCTCAAACAACGACGGATGTTCCCATGGATCTGAACTGATGTTCCTTCATGAATAATATGTCAACTGTACTACATCGATGCGACCTGAATAATATGTAAATAACTTCCTCTGGCCAAGCACAATCAAAGTGTGTTTGTGTGTGGTGTGTATATAGTGGACACATATATGTCCCTTTGGTATAGTATGTTTTCTATATATTCAGTTTATATGCCTGTTTATATATTTTTTTATAGTTCTGTTCATGGTTGACACTTTCATCTAATTATTTTATTTACATGTTTTTACATTTTACTTTTTCAGATTAGTTATGCCTGTTTTGTGACCACTTTGCTTTCATTGACCTGTATATATATATATAAATATATATATTAAAAAAATATCTGTATATATATATATATATATATATATATATATATATATATATATATATATTCAGTAACAGAAAAAATATATATCTATATATATTATAGTATATAATCCATTTACTCATTGCTCATTTACTCTCACTGTATTACCCTCCCCCTATATACTGATACGATATGCAAATGATCATATATTCTACATATTGCATATACTTATCACTGCTCATTTACTCTCACTGTATTACCTCCCCCTTTTTACTGGTTATATATACAATCTATCGTGTATTGTTTTCTGTTGTATATACTAAAATTATTTACTGCTGTTATTTATACTAATTATTGCACCATGAATTGCATTTTCAACTGTATTTCATTGCCTTGTACCTTCATCTGCAGCAGTGAAAATTAAGTTGAATCTAATCTAATATAAAATATAATAATAATGGCTCTTTATGGAGCTGGCTCTGTACAGGGGTATTAGTCATGCTGGATATCGGCCATACAGGTTTGGATCTCCTAGATTAAGTGAAGGGAATATTTCATCCAAAAAGTTTCAGGTGGAATCTCATATTCCTGGAAAAGTTAGGTGTCCCAACACTTCTGTCCATATAGTGATAAATATATATATATATATATATATATATATATATATATATATATATATATATATGATATATAGAGAGAGAGAGAGAGAGAGAGAGAGAGAGAAAGAGAGAGAGAGAGAGAGAGAGAGATTTTTCCTTCTGCGAAACAGCATACAAACCGTCGTTGTTGTTGTCCAGACTGTGAAACATGAGTCGTAACTCTTTCTCATGGGTGCGCAAATACTGGGTGAATTCCTTAAAGTCCAGCTGTCCGTCATGATCGGTATCACTCACACGCACTAGCTGAAAAATACAAAAGGCGTATGCCACAGTGAGACGTACGAGTGAGGCGGGACAAAGGAGACGTTTTTACAGCTGCCATAACACAGAGATTATTTATGAAAAGAGTGTAAAAGTGCCACACTGTGGTCTACGGTGAGCAGGTGGATGTTCACAATAACCCTAATACATCATGGACACTGCTGTTATATTACGGTACATGACTAACAAACAAAAAAAGAAACAAATAACGCAAGGATGACACATACGATACACATTTTCATAAAAGTGTGATTTTCTACACAGTACCTAGTGTTTGCAGGACATGCACGTGATTACACACAAGTCTGCTTAAGTTGAGAGCTGGCAATATATCAGTAAATATGAGCATTGCTTTGTTTCCATATACTATATATTTGTTTTAGTCTGTGTATAACTGTGCATTGACATTGAGCAGAGTGTCAGTGTGGTTTTCAGTCCTTCACTTAGCTGTATATCCAGGCCCGGTCCATTTGGGGTCTTCCTTCTAGACTACCACCCTCAGGGGGCACCCTCTGAACTACCGAAGGCCATATACCCAAGTCATCACAAGAGTTTGTAACATGTCCTGATGGATGCACCACAAAAATACATTACACCACAGTCTATAGGCATGTTTATAAGATGGGGTCAGCTAGCATATAGCACCCCAGGAGAACAGAGGGATAATGGCCTTGCTCAAGGAGTGGCAGGTTGGGGCTTGAACCCCCCTATTTTCTAATCCATTGCACAGAACCTGAGCTAACCCCCCCTCCCAAATAATTACACCCTAAACTATTCAACAGATCCAATAAGGGTCATGGGTGGGCCCTTATTTTCCTTTTGAACCATAGCAAGTGTGAGATCAAATCTGTGCCCACAGTTTGGGCACAGTTTGGGCCACCTACGGTGGTTCATCTGATACCCCAATACATGGTAAACGGTGACCAAGTGATGTTTAAAGGTAAACGAACAGGAGGATTATTACCGGTAAATCAGCCTTCCCAAAATAGCACACTGATTTGTAACGCATAACCTGTGTTCCAATGCATAACGGGCCTTTAAGATTCCATGGACCAGGAGGTTTAAAATCCCCCACCATCGAGTGGGCCCTCGAGCAAGGCCCTTAGTTGCTTAATTGTGGATAAGAGCGTCTGCCAAATGCCGTACATGAAGGAGCGTGCGCTTCCTTTTCCACAAGTCCTGTTTCTATTTCTGTTATGCTCGTCGTATACAGAGATATAAGACCATGAATTCCCCTTTAAGTCGGTATCTGCGGCCTTTCCGTTCCGCAACATCAGAGAATCGCCGACAGCGTTTCTTTTGCCTGAAAAGCAAGATAATATCATTCCAATCTCGAGTTATCGCCACCCGAGCCACATCCGCGCACACTCTCCGCCGATGGTGGAGATTTAACAATAACAGGATTAGACTTATTAGCTAGAAACAGGATTAAAGCGCTATACTCAGCACCTTGAAATCTACTCCTTCAGCGCCTTCACGCAATGAACACAGACAAGCACAGGAGGTGGGAGCTCAGCGGATAAGGCGTTGGCCTCTGGACGTCTGCTTAATGCCGTAAATGTAAACGCGTATTCATTTGGGGCCACGGTAATCAAGAAGGTACCTGCGCCAGGGGTACGACTGCTAATGGGTACGCAAGGTCACGGTGGCACACAATTCTATAGGATGTCTCTGGCTTTTCCTTTCTTTTGGATTAGGAACCCGTTCCAGCAAAGCCAGATCCGTATGGAAGATATGGTTTGGAATGAAGAGTCCAAACTATAAAGCTCTGTATATTTTCGCTGTACTATAAGTTTCACAATTAAGTTTGGACAATCAATTATCTTTCTCCTCTCATATTTCTAACGTGACTCGCGCTTGTCGACACCTTCTCTACAACATCAGAAGGATTCGACCATTTCTATCCATACAGGCTGCTCAAGTGATGGTTCAGTCTCTCGTCATCTCGAGACTGGACTACTGTAACTCTCTGCTCACCGGTTCTACCTCAGAACGTTATTCGTCCACTGCAAATGATTCAGAAATGCAGCAGCGCGACTCGTGTTCAACCTGCCTAAATTCTCTCACACCACCATCATCCCACTGCTGCGCTCGCTCCACTGGCTTCCTGTAGCTGCTCACACGTATCAGATCCAAAACACTGATGCTCGCTTATAAAGCCAAAAAGCCAAAAATGGACCGGCACCATCATACCTCAGAAACCTCCTCATCACCTCTCCGTACCGCACCACGCTGCCTGAGAGCGTCTAGCACTGCTCGCCTGATTCCACCTTCTCTCAGGGTAAGAGGTAAGATCTGTAAGATCTTCTCTGTTCTAGCACCGAGGTGGTGGAATGAACAACAGAGTCACGGGCTCATCTTCAAACGACGAGTGAAGACCCCGATCTCTTCTGACAACACCTATCCTAACACTTCTCCCTTCTCAGGAAACCATTAAAAAAATCCCTCAACTGTGTCTATGCTTATTTTTGTATCTTAAGTTTGTAATCAGGGGCATGCTGACTTAGTGGTTAGCACGTTCGCCTCACACCTCCAGGGTCCGGGTTTGATTCCTGTTTCCGCCATGTGTGTGTGGAGTTTGCATGTTCTCACCGTGCCTCAGGGGGTTTTTCTTTGGGTTCTCTGGTTTCCCCCGGTCCAAAAACATGCACGGTAGGTTGATTGGCACCTTGGAAAATTGTCCCTAGTGCATGAATTTGAGTGTGATGTGTGTGTGTGTGTGTGTCCTGCGAGGGGTTTGCACCCCATACAGGGTGTATCCTTCCTTGATGCCCCAAGACGCCTGAAATAGGCACAGGCTCCCCGTGACCCGGGGGAAGATCGGATAAAGCGGTAGAAGATGAATGAATGAGTGAAAGAATGAAAGTTTGTCATACAATCATACATGAATGAATGAATTCTTAGATGGAGACCTAAAGCACTATTTAAACGTCACTCTGGATAATAAATGCTGTAAATGTGAATGTAAAATCAGTTAAGTAGAATACAGTCCCCCCCCCCCATTTATTTCCTGAGCAAGTTTATTATAGTCCTTTTTATTATTTCCAGACCTTCATAGGAAAAAAAAAGTTTGGGCTCCTCTGCTTGATTATTTTCGAATATTGTGAAGAAAACCACAGGGACATTCTTTCTCATGGGAATAGAAGTTGGCAGCATTGGAGATTTTCGCGGTGACCGCAGAAAGAGAGCTATAACCTGAAACCTCAGCAGCGTCACATCACTAAAACATTAGCGCGGTGCATGTCTGAATTATTCACAAATGGTATTTGGTTTGCAGCTTTACAGATTGCTGTCGTGTTTATCAGCCGAAAGAGCACTATAATCTCACCACTGCCTTAGATTCATTCATTCATTCATTCATTCATCTTCTACCGCTTTATCCGATCTTCCATCGGGTCACGGGGAGCCTGTGCCTATCTCAGGCGTCTATGGGCATTAAGGCAGGATACACCCTGGATGGAATGCCAACCCATCGCAGGGCACACACACACATTCACACACACATTCATACACTAGGGACAATTTTCCAAGGTGCCAATCAACCTATCATGCATGTTTTTGGACCGGGGGGAAACCGGAGAACCCAGAGAAAAACCCCCTGAGGCACGGGGAGAACATACAAACTCCACACACACATGACCGAGACGGGAATCGAACCCGGATCCTGGTGGTGTGAGGCGAACGTGCTAACCACTACGCCACCGTGCCCCACTGCCCCATTGTCAACCCTTATTTATTTATTTATTTATTTATTTATTTATTTATTTATTTATTTATTTATTTATTTATTTATTTAACACCCCCTGATAAAGGTAGGATGCATTCATTCACGTGAACAGATGCTCTAGTGCAATTTCTCTTTTCGGCTGACACAGGTCGAGATCATGACGCAACTCTGGCGTACATAGAGCAGGTTATGGGATCGCATCGGCTCACCTCGTCCACGTCGCTCCGCACGACCCCCCACGCCGCGAGTCCGCTCCGAAGTTCGTTCGCGTCTATCCTCCCGTCTTGATTCACGTCGAGCTGGTGGAACAGCTGAGCCCAGCGCTTCTCCCTCTCACCGTCCGAGCCGCTCTCGTTTTGACACCCGGCCCGTTTCCATCCCAAACCCCCGCGATCCCGTCTTTCCCCCATACGTGCAGATCGCGAGCAGAAAATGCGTTGTTCCAACTCTCTCACCCGAACTCGCACCGGTTTTTTCAGGGAGAGGCGGCTGCTAATGCGCAACGCGGGGGCTGCGTTAAATCCGCTCCGATTACACGCCGGTGGTGATCCTGCGGCCCGGTTACTGCGATGCCCGCGGCGACGCCGTCAGTCCTCCAAGGATGCTCTCGGGCAGGAGCTGCAGTGTGAGAAAAAAGCGTGGAATCCCCACTCACGGTTTACGGTGTAGAGCCTGAGCAAAAACGCCCGCGTCGTTTCCACCGACTATGAGCAGGAGATCCGTCTTTGCCTCGGTCATACTGTAAAACGGATCAACGCCGTGTGATCAGATCAGAGAACACCGATCCGGCACGTGTGCAGCTGCGCGAGGCAGTTCTCATCTCTTTATTTACAATCAAATCAAAAAAATATATATAATGTATTTAATATAAGCACCATTAAAAATAAACGTGTATCCCGGGTCTGAAATATGCATTACTTTGTATTTTGTAGCACAAATCTATTTCGAATGAACTAGTATTAAAATGTATTTATTTATTTATTTATTGGGGACTCCTAATCAGTTTTCTAAGTATATGCAGTTTTATATTGTGTTTACATGTATGGCAGACCCGCTTATCCAGAGTGACTTGCAAGCAAACAATTGAGGGTTAAGGGCCTTGCTCAAGGGCCCATTAGTATTATGGTGGGATTTGAATCTGCAAACTTCTGGTTAAGGTAAAATCTATCATACACCTGACTTTTACAGCCATTTGTTGTTAGAGTATATATTATATTATATATATATATATATATATATATATATATATATATATATATATATATATATATATATATATATATTCTATATAGGCCATAAAGATCTAGAGACCAGAGACTGTGTCAAATATACCTTACTTTGTAGCACCAAAAATTTCACACTTTATCAAACCCTCCTTGACATTATAGTAGAGTGCTTTGAGTGTCAGGAGTCCTTTGGGTTTCAGTGACTGTGTAGGATGATGGGATCTCTGTATTGATCAAAATAATTGTTGGAAACTATGACCAGTTTAGAGTTAAATCATTATCATTCATTCATTCATCTTCTACCGCTATATCCGATCTTCCCTCGGGTCACGGGGAACCTGTGCCTATATCAGGCGTCTATGGGCATCAAGGCAGGATACACCCTGCATGGAATGCCAACCCATCGCATGTTTTTGGACCGGGAGGAAACCAGAGAACCCGGAGGAAAAAAAAATAAAACCCTGAGGCAGGGGGAGAAGCATGCAAACTCCACACACACATGGTCGAAACGGGAATCAAACCCGGATCCTGGAGGTGTGAGGCGAACGTGCTAACCACTAAGCCACCGTGCCCCATTAAATCATTATCATGTAATTCAAATCAATCTCAAAAATGCATGGGTTCTTCCTCGTGTGCTTGTTTCTGTAAACATGACGATTGTTAAAAGATGGGAGGTGGTGGATCAGTGGTTAAGGCACTGGGCTCTCGACCAGAAGATAACAGGTTCAAGTGCACCCACCAAGCACCAAGATGCCTGAATAAGAGCATCTGCAAAATGCCATAAATGTAAAAGTGTTATACAAGCGAAACAGAATTAAACTGCATTAGAAACGTGATGTTACAGTGCACGTGGACAACAAAGTAATCTATAAAAGAACTTTAAGGGAAAATCTTTTGTACACCTGACTTTTCCAGCTAATTGTTAGAGTATATATATATATATATATATATATATATATATATATATATATATATATATATATATATATATATATATATATAGGCCATGCAGATCTACACAGTTGTGTAGGACGTCTTAGAATGTGGCAGCATGACATCCTCCCTTAAAAATGAACTAGGAGACTCAAACCTGACAATGTGCACAGCTACATTATGATATGTTTCCTCAATGTTAACGTGTATTGCTTTCTAACGATTTTCGATCCCAAAGAGACTGATGTTATTCTTCATCTGTGTTTGAATGAACCAGTATTAGAATGTATTTATTTATTTACTCCGAATCAGTTTCTAAGTATATGCATTTTTACACTACATTTACGCCATTCGGCAAAGCGACTTACAACTGAGCAATTGAGGGTTATGGGCCTTGCTCAAGTGCTCATTAGTGGCATCTTGGTGAACCTGAGACCCTCTGGTTAATGCCGTAACCACTAAGCTACCCTTTCCACATATGCCATACATGCAAATGCTATATAGCGCTGAATACCTTTGGGGTGAATTAAAATGCTGCACTCTAGGCCTCCTCGCCTCACCTACATCAGACTGCACTTTGTGGCTGAATGAATCTCCACAAAGCTTCGCAAGAGCGCTCAAAAATCCAGTGCAACACCTTCCCAGAAGAATGGAGGTCAATATGATAGCAAATGCGGAATGAATGTGGAATGGGCTGTCCAAAAAGCACACGCTAATCTGTACACACAGTGCATGTAATTTCATTTATTTCATCCACCTATCAGGGGAAAAGGTATACACATTTCAGAGCACCACATTAACCAGAGGAAAAGGTACAGTTTAGAATCCTTTTTACAAACTATGCTGTCTCAGGAGTAAGCTGTTAAACAGTAAATGGTATAAATAAATGAACCGGTAGAAGGGCGCTAATTAGTGTTATTATTAGCCTGCACATGGATTAGTAGATATGACGTGGATCTACTGCAGAGCGACAAAGTGGATATGATTAAATCAGAGCATGTGGCATTGGGTGAGATTAGAAGGACAAGACTTGTGTATGGAACTGTACTGAATTTGAAGGATATTTAGCAAACAAGTGTATGCAGCTCTCCCAGACTGGGAGTGTATATTGGATGTTTGGATGGATGGATGGATGGATGGATGGATGGATGGATAGATAGATAGATAGATAGATAGATAGATAGATAGATAGTGTATAAGTGCATGTGTCTTATATGTCTTTTATGTTTGAGAATTTAATTCAATATAATATTTACCAGCGTAATCAGAGACTCGGTTGACCTAAGAAGGTCGATAGATAGATAGATAGATAGATAGATAGATAGATAGATAGATAGATAGATAGATAGATAGATAGATTAGACCGGTAGGTAGATAGATAGATAGATTAGATAGATAGATAGATAAATAGATAAAAAAAAAGATAGATAGATAAATAGAAAGAAAAAAAGATAGATAGATAGATAAATAGATATAGATAGATAGATAGATAGATAGATAGATAGATAGATAGATAGATAGATAGCATAGATAGAGATAATAATAGATAGATAGATAGATAGATAGATAGATAGATAGATAGAGATAGATAGATAGATAGATAGATAGATGATAGATAGATTAGATAGATAGAGATATAGATAGATAGATAGATAGATAGATATTAGATAGATAGATAGATAGATAGATAGATAGATAGTAGAAGATAGATAGATAGATAGATAGATAGATATGGATAGATAGATAGATAGATAGATAAAGATAGATAGATAGATAGATAGATAGATAGATAGATAGATAGATAGATAGATAGATAGATAGATAGATAGATAGATAGATAGATATAGATAGATAGATAGATAGATAGATAGATAGATAGATAGAGATAGATAGATAGATAGATAGATAGATAGATAGATAGATAGATAGATAGATAGATAGATAGATAGATAGATAGATAGATAGATAGATAGATAGATAGATAGATAGATAGATAGATAGATAGATAGATAGATAGATAGATAGATAGATAGATAGATAGATAGATAGATAGATAGATAGATAGATAGATAGATAGATAGATAGATAGATAGAGTGTACCAGCAGCAGCAAATGTAAACACGGACAAAACTTGGACATAGCGACGGATGCTAGTGCAGTCTAGTGCACTCTATCGCTAATTCCATCTCTCTCCCTCTCTCTCTCTCTCTCTCTCTCTCTCTCTCTCTCATCTATATAGATATATATATATATATATATATATATATATATATATATATATATATATATATATATATATGGCTTTATTTACATAACCATGGTCGTGTATTCTTCTTTTCCATACTAGCCATTAACTTTTGATATTACACCTCAATCTTTATTCGAAGCTTATTTATTTATTTATTTAGTTAATTGGCGCACAGTCCTAATTTCCTCCCTTTTGTATTTAAGCTCCACGTTTGCCTGACCTGCCTGCGCAAATCCTAATTTGCAAATCATAATTAGAGTCCCCGTTGTTCCTTATGAGTTTTGTCTCCTGACTAATTCCTGTTTAAAATAATCCACTTAGTAGTTTGAAACACTCACATGTGCCGCATGACACTTTCCATTCCATTTCATTCATCTTCTACAGAGCTATCACACACACACATTCATACACTAGGGACAATTTTCCAAGGTGCCAATTAACCTACCGTGCATATTTTTGGACCGGGAGGAAACCGGAGAACCCGGAGAAAAAACCCCTGAGGGGAGAACATGCAAACTCCACACACACATGTCCGAGACCAGAATTGAACCTGGACCCTGGCGGTGTGAGGCGAACGCGCTAAAAAGGAATAATTCGCAAATTTGTAACGTAAACGTAAACTACTGTCTCCTGGATTCGGTTGTTGATGTATTGTGGAGAATACTTTTCCTCACTCATGAGCGTGATGTTAGCAGCAGTGTTACACTACAGTTACACGGCTAAAATATAAGTGGCGAAACGAAGGACCTTAAAACAACTCGGAAGCCGATACGCCGTCTGAGGAACCCTTTTAGGAATTATGTAATCGACGTGAACGTGAACGTTCCAGTCAAAATGCAATAAGGATATGTAATGGGATCAATGTTCTTTCAATATTGGTTCAAGGCTCCTTTAAGTAAATCCTCTGTTAATGGGATAGCGCTCCCTATTTGCTGTTTCCCACTAGGTTTGAATCTGCAGGAGAACTGCTGTGGTAGAACCGTGTTCTGAATAGGTGGATCTGTAACAAGTACTGAACTTGCCATTTATCTCTTGCTGCTCTCTGTGCAGGAAACAAATAAATGCAAATATCATCCAGTCCAGAGTGTGAATGCTGATGAAGGGTCAGATCACAGAGAAAAAAAACAGGTCACGTATATCCTCCTAGTTAATGAAAGAGACTATGTTAATTAGCAACCCGCACATTTATTGCAGTAAAACACCGACCCTTATTGTCTAAAAAATGATAAGTGCATAAACGTATGATAAAAAGTTTCTTGGCATATTACAAAAGATCGAGCGCTGGTGCTACACTCATTGTTAGAAATAATGCAAGAAATAATACAGTTTTGTAGCGGATTTGAGTTTGTGTCGGAAAAACAAACACCTACCTGCCAATGATCTAATCCTTTGGAATTTCCTAACACAACAGTGTTCAGTTCTAAGGTCTGGAAGTATTTTTTTTTGGGGGGGGGGTTAAATGTAGTATTTAATATACGCCGTGATATGTTTGCTTAGAAACAAAATCTTCATTTCTACATTCATAACAAATAGCAGTTTATTCACACAATTAATAATTAATGGAGGGGGGTGAATTGGTGATGGTGCTAAGATTTGAACTCATCACCTTCTGATTAGAAGTTCAGCCAATGAGCCAAAACCCCCCCCACACACACCGTGCGTGGTTGTCATGGTTACACTACCACTGCATACAGAAGCCACTTTATTTCTTAAAAGGAAGCAGTCCCACCGGCAAAGCCAGTCTGGCAGTGGATGGGGAAAGACCTTAAATAGAGAATTCTCGTTATTTATAGAAAACTGTGCATGAATGATCTTGTCTGAAAGCATAACATGGTGGTGTAGTACAGGATTTTAACCTTGCGAAAAAAGCCCGGGAAAAAAAGGGGACACTCCATAGAGTGGTATGCTTCTTGTAGAGGACGCCATGCTTGTCTCAGGTGCCTGCGGTAGGTGTGAACGGCATTTACGAACACGCTTTGGCTGTGGGCTTAGGCACAGCTCGTGACATTTATTTATAATAAGCTATCTTAATGTCTAGCACATCTTAATGGTTAGCACATTCGACTCACACCGCCAGGGCCCGGGTTCGATTCCCGTCTCGGTCATGTGTGTGTGGAGTTTGCATGTTCTCCCTGTGCCTCAGGGGGTTTTTCTCCGGGTTCTCCGGTTTCCCCCGGTCCAAAAACATGCACGGTAGGTTGATTGGCACCTTGGAAAATTGTCCCTAGTGTATGAATGTGTGTGTGTGAATGTGAATGTGTGTGAGTGTGTGTGTGTGTGTGTGTGTGTGTGTGCCATGCGATGGGTTGGCATTCCATCCAGGGTGTATCCTGCCTTAATGCTCATAGACGCCTGAGATAGGCACAGGCTCCCCGTGACCCGAGGGAAGATTGGATAAAGCGGTAGAAGATGAATGAATGAATGAATGTCTATCTTGCTGCCTACTGTCTATTTGTCCTAAAATGTATGGTATCATAAATGCCATTCCTTTCTTCTTAATAATCTTTCTAGTTCATTCACTTGTTCACTTTTTTTCACAGTCTTTGGCTAGAAGAGCTCTGGAAGATGCTGTTCATCAGATAGCCAGGAAAACTTCTGCGAGTGAAAGGAAATGTTAGAGCAGCTGTTGCACTAGTTGTGATTTCTGGGTGGAAGGGATGCCTTACTCTCTCTCTCTCTCTCTCTCTCTCTCACTCTCTCTCTCTCGTTCTCTCTCTCCCTATCTATCCATCTCTCTCGTTCTCTCTCTCTCTCAAATCAGCCAGGCCCAAACATTTGTCAGCTCACATAGGGAAAAGGGAAATAGTGCTTTCTCAAAAGTGTGTTAAGCTGCCCTACGAGACAAAAAGCAATTTATTACAAAACCAAATTATTATAATTTAGCTTTTGCCAGTAATTTCAACTCTTGTGATAATCCAGCCGTCTGTTTTATACATGTTTTTGTATGAATGAAGAGCTTGAAGTGTGTGTGTGTGTGTGTGTGTCTGTGTGTGTGTGTGTGTGTGAGTGTGAGAGAGAGAGAGAGAGAGAGAGAGAGAGTTCTTCAAACTGATCCCTTTCCTTCTGGCATATATTTTGCTCCTGGTCAATTCACTTATATAGCCACTAGAGGGTGCCAGCAAAATTATGCACCTTTGACATATTTACTGCGGTTTCATATTTTTGCAGTCATAGAACGTAATGTCATTCCATCATTCTGAATAGAATATAGCCTTTATTTGTCATATATACATCACAGCATAGTGAAATTCTTTCCTCCTATATCCCAGCTTGGAAGTTTGGAAGCTGTAGTCAGAGTACAGAGTCACCCATGACACAGCAGAGCACAGAGGGTTAAGGGCCTTTCTTTAGGACCCATGAGTGGGTAGCTTGGTGATACGGGGGCTCCGGACCTTCCGAGTGATACCACCGGCGCCTTAACCACTAAGCTACACATTCTCTGTGCCGAGGTCAATGTGTGGCGATCAAATATATATGCTTTTAATAATCCTAGTCAATAAGAAACTGTTAAAAGTGAGTGAATGTGAATAGGTCCTGTGTTTTTTCATACTTGAGTCACTTACCCTGTGTCAGAGGTATGGAATTTTTGGCTACGGAAGATGGCCGGAATTCTCCAAATAGTACCTGGGTCTAGTTGGGCACTAATGGCACTGCTGGACATCTTTCGATGTCAGAGGGGAAGTAAGCATGTCTTTCATCCGCTACTTTTCTTGGCCGGCGACGGCGTCTACCGTCCTCGCCATTGTCTGTGCTTCTTCAAAACGGCCCGAACAGACCATCTTTGAAATCTGTGCCTAGGAGAGACCTTGCTGAGGCAGTGTATATATGTATCAGTATAGACAGCTGTGTATAACCCCTGTGCTCAATGTGTACGACCTGTGATATTAACATGTCTTTCACAACCTCACCTTAGTAGCAGAGTTTTGCTCTGTTCCACACCCAGTGTTAAACGACGCTTTAAAATGCATTATGATTAGAACCTGCTTAGAATAACGGGTTAATCAGTTTAAACCCCCAGCCCCTCCCCCCCCAAAAAAAAAACAACAAAAAACAAATAAAAATAAAAATCTTTGAATGCCAAACGACTGATCACACCAAATATTGATCTGATTCCGACTTTTCTTGTTCACTCTCGTTCATTCAATCATTCATCTTCTACCGCTTTATCCGATCTTCCCTCGGGTCACGGGGAGTCTGTGCCTATCTCAGGCGTCTATGGGCATTAAGGCAGGATACACCCTGGATGGAAGGCCAACCCATCACAGGACACACACACAAACACACATTCATACACTAGGGACAATTTTCCAAGGTGCCAATCAACCTACCGTGCATGTTTTTGGACCGGAGAGGAAACCGGAGAAAAACCCCCTGAGGCACGGGGAGAACATGCAAACTCCACACACACATGGACGAGACGGGAATCGAACCCGGACCCTGGCGGTGTGAGGCGAACGTGCTAACCACTAAGCCACCGTGCCCCTTGTTCACTCTCTTGCTCTTTTTTTTTTGTAATAAACAATTTCAAATTTCTTATAAAATTTTAACCCCATGAAAAGAAAATTCTACAAGGACATGTGCCTAATCTAAATTGCTCCCGTCGTGCTGATATCAGGTACGGCTGGCTGTGTGCATGTAGATTCATTCAGTCAGTCAGCCAGAGTTCCTCCAATAATGAATAGGGTGAATATTCTTGTCCTTTTATAAAAATCCTTTTTTTCATTCAGCATGCTTCCTGAAGGGGAAAAGGGTTTTTAAAAGAAGCCTAAAGGGAATAGACAAGGCCATCAGGGAGCATCTGGGAGGAAATTAGAGGTTGGTGATTACCAGCATTTTCTCATTTATTCCCTCGCTTTATCGGCCCTATCAGCACTCCGAAGCTCTTTGAACCACACGCTTTCTCAAATAATTTCCATGTAAATATTATTAAGTCTTGCCAAGAGGTTGCAGGAATCATCCGACATCTAGTTCTTTTCCGGAAAAAGAGCTCAAGACCAGATAACCCATTAACTCATGACTGTTATATTAACTTTACCTATTCTTGGCGTCTGACAACATTACAACGCTTGCTTGGCCTTAAAGTCCATGCAGGATTTACATCTCTGACCCAGATCCATGTTCCACTGCCCTAGGCAAGGCACAAAATGCACCAAGATGCCCATCCTGTTCTCACGCTACGGGGTTGGGAGTGTGTGTATGTGTGGAAAAGAGAATAGGGGATAGGTAAAATGTGTGGTTCGGTGTGTTTGTGTTTGTGTAGGGGGAGAGAGAGAGAGAGAGAGAGAGAGACCTTGAGAAAAAAAAAAAAAAAAAAAAAACGTGATGACAGTGACACACAGGTGGTTCCTTACCTGTCATGTAGTAATGCTTGACCTGCTTTGTGTCTGCAGTCTGTTTGCCTTGAACATCATCCAATTTATCTTCCTTCTGTCTGCTGGCACTGTGCTTTCCTCAGACAAACATGCAACGGACGTTAAACTAAGGAACATAAATATATGTTCTGTGTAGTATATGCATAACGCATCAGAGCAATGTCTATAATTCTTTGTGGCATGGTTGATTTAAGTCAAGGGTAAGTCAAATATTATATATATATATATATATATATATATATATATATATACTGTTGAGTTATTTAGACATATATTAATGCAGTTCAGGGAATATTTTTTCTTACACGCACACACACACACACACACACACACACACACACACACACACACACACACACACACACACACACACACACACACACACACACACATATATATATATATAATGAAGTGAATAACAATGATTATCTCTCCACCTGTTAGTTGGATCTAGTAGGCATCAAGTGAGCATTTAGTTTGGATAGACAATGAGCAAGCGTATACGTAACACAATGTAATGGCAATACGACAGGGTCATGGCATATCCAAAACTACTGCTCCTGTGGGGTGTGTCCCCGGTGTGTAGTGGTCAGTTTCTATCAAAAGGCAGGACAAGGATGGAAAAGTCTTGAAACAGAGACAAGATCATGGGCGGCCGAGGCGCTCGGGGAGGGAAAGGTCGATTTTGGCAGCAAAATATTAGACAGGTGGTCATAATGTTCTGCCTGATCGGTGTCCAACAGTGTGACAGCTCTTCTGGTCTGACTGGAAATGAGGCCATGAGAGGGAGGCCTGGGGCAAATGAGCACTTTGGGTCTTTTTTTTTCATTTATACGATACAGTGATATATCGACAAACGTGTTCACACACACACACACACACACACACACACACACACACACACACACACACACACACACACACACACACATACACACACATACAAACTGTTGTGCTACCTCTCCCTTTTTACTCTGTAGCAAAACATTCGTCCTCCATTCACAAAATGGCTATTTAAAAATACCCCCCCATACAACCATGTTGCATCATCTAACTCAGTCAAAGGAGCCACAAAAGCCAGTAAGTACTTAACCAGATATTCTCTTTTGCCATGCTGTACTTACTCTCTCACCCCGATGTACAGCATGGGGCGATCCTCCTCTTCCACAGCTATCCAATGCGAAGAGAGAACGTTAAATAGTGCATTAACCTGAAAAATGAGACCTGAAAAGTTCCAGGGAGAACCCCAGATTAATGGTCTCATCACTTTCCTGGTCCTTTTTGTCAGCGTTTGTCTTCCACTCGTGCCACATGCAGGTAATTTCCCCAAATGACCCCAGTCTATATAACCCGGGGTCCATACGTCCACACCTATAATTGCTGCGAAAAGTTTTGCGCACAAGCCTTATCAATGAACAGTCTGGATCCCAACCCAGGTGATGAATAGGGCCTTCGCAACACAAAAGATGTTAAGAAGAGATATGGCATTTGGTCATGCATTGTGTTATCCACCAGGACTAACGCAAAGTGATACCCTGCTGCAGTCTGTTTCACTAACCCGACACAATGCCTGGGCGTTCATTATGCGCCTTGAGACAGTGTGCAAGTGTTTTTTTTTTTTCGTCCTGACCTAAATGCTCCCCCCAAAAGGATTACGATGATCCGCGTGGAATTAATATTTCCCCGTGGCTCTTTGAGACCAATAACTGGGTCGTTTCCTCTGGGTTCCATCCTGCTTCCATCCGTCTTTAATAACCGTAAAATAGGCGAAGGAGAGCACAAGGTGGAGTGGAGGCTGCTGACCATCCATTCATTTTCGCTTGCTGTCTGAAGGTTTTGCGACAAGGGGAATTCCCTCAGGAGAATTCCCTCAAAAGGTACGGGCCAGGGCTCTATTCGCCCTCAAAATTCGTCAGCCCAGTGCAGTGCCTTCACAGACAATAGTGTCCACCCAGTGCCACACTGTTCCCTCAACGACACCTACAATGCAGACACATTTGTTGCCAAGCTCGGTGGATGGTTGAGGCCTAAATGATGTTTTACGGGATTTTAACGAAGCCTCACTTTGAATCGGAATTTTGTGACTCGATATTTAGGAAAATTCACCTGTGCTGGTTATGAGTGTTCACCAGTAGCCAAACTCCATCACTGGAAGCTTCTGGCATGTCTGATATATCTGGAATTCCATGAGGAACAGCCCGGGTTTTATTCTCACACCCGTGGCTCCAAAGTAACCAAAATGAGAAGAGAAGAGATAGAATAGTGGATGGAGGTAGCCCAGTCGTTAATGTGTTGGTAATTGGACAGGAAAATCACAGGTTCAAAGCCCATCATCACCACGCTGCAACTAGTGGGCCCTTGAGCAAGGCCCTTAACCCTCAGTTGTAAGCAAATAATGTAAATGTATAGAAACAGAGAGTGAGGAGATTTCCATAGGACATGGGCACAATGGGAAAGAGGGAGAGATAGATAAAGAAAGAGAGAGGGAGAAACAAGGACCCGGATACACTCCCAGGTGGGTTCTTACCCTATTCGACTGCCTCTTTAAAAGACGTTGAATGTTGATCGTGAACCTTAAAAATACGTCTTCGGTTAATGTCGTGGAAAGTCTGTAATACGAGTCGCTCATTTTATAATAACAATAAACCGTCCTTCCCTCATCAGGTCTCTTTTTCACCATTTTGTTGATGCTAATAGGGCAAAAAAAAATGATGATTGTCATGTTCTACAGAAACCACTAAATGTTCCATAATGTGACTTTCCCTTGGTAACTTACAGCTTTGCCTCGGTTACAAAAACGCTGACACTGGAGACTCCTTCCGAAAATGCTAAGCGAACATTTTCTCACAGAATCATTATATCAACAAATGTCAACAAGGACTTAAAACTATAAACAATAGAAACTAAAAATAAAAAAGCCTTCCCTATTTGGCAAGTTGCTCTTATAATGTTACTACAGCCTAACAAATCAATACATTATATATATATATATATATATATATATATATATATATATATATATATATATATATATATATATATATATATATATTACTTAAAGGTTTTTTTTGTTGTCTTAATTGAGTGTTCAAGGACAAACACTCCATGCAAACAGATTTTAAGTTTGCTTAACAATAAAACCGTTCTCAAGGAACTGTAATGATGATTTGGTATTTCGGATAAATAATAACAATTAAAGGGTCAAAAATCTAATTATATCATAATAAAATCTATGGATGGAGATTAAAATTGTTTAGCATTCATGTAGGTTTCTTACAGAAAGAAAACAGAACTAGATCAGAATTGCTCCAATTGGATTGAATACATGTAAAATGTGTGTGTGTGTGTGTGTGTGTGTGTGTGTGTGTGTGTGTGTGTGTG
This sequence comes from Kryptopterus vitreolus, assembly GCA_030449085.1. NCBI lineage: Eukaryota > Metazoa > Chordata > Actinopteri > Siluriformes > Siluridae > Kryptopterus > Kryptopterus vitreolus. The sequence goes on from JACRUU010000012.1 coordinate 25,667,202, forward strand.
TGTGTGTGTGTGTGTGTGTGTGTGTGTGTGTGATGCATTGTCCATCAGTGATATATATTTTATATAGCTTGCTTTACCTTGTACTACACATTTTGTCTCATATTGTCTTCTCATGGCTGAGAACCAATAATATATAGGTTTTAACATTTCTGCTCGTTATTTTTGTTTTTTTTATGGTCTTTATTTTGGTTTTACTGTATGTCTTTCTATCATATCCATTGTTCAGGTTGATGGTTCTTGTTTTTGTGCTTGGAATTGTGAAAAGAATGGAAATTACGCGCTATCGCTTCGTCTCCCAACCTGCATCGGGTACACTTTTAATCAGCGGGAGAACTACAAAGCATATCATTTTCTTTTGGGGGATATATGGCAGATATAAAAACAATCTTCCACCTCAAGCATCCCCCCAGCCGGGTTTTAATTGCAGGTTTGCATCATGTAAACATCCAGCTATAAAAACGTATCCGGTCCTTTTCCACCTTTAGCAAAAATGTACCACATGTGTTTCTCTACTTATAGAAAGAAAACGCTCTAGATCGATCAAATTGTGCAGGCACTTCCTGTACACCACCATCAAGGAATGTTTTCCACAGGTTTTCAAAGGGTTTTTCAGGTCTGGGCTCTGACCAGCATTTAAAATAGTTATCATCTCCTGGGATTTGATTTGGAACTGTTCTAGAAGGTTAAGATGGTCTTCACTGCTACAACAAAGATTGATAGATTTGTCTACATTCATACATGTTGCCCCAATCCCAGCATAGTAAAACAGCCTCATAACATGATGCTGCCCCCACCATGCTGCTCCACCACTATGGCTTTAGGTAAAAGTCTTGCTTCTGCCACCAAATCTATGCATCAAAAGCTATCATCCTTAGATGATCACCCAGATCCATAGCCCATATATATATATATATATATATATATATATATATATATATATATATATATATATATATATATATATATATATATATATATATATATATATAGGATACAATAGACTGCTGTCACTCACCAGAAGCAAATTTAATGTTGCTATAAGGATCTTTCATCGGTTTTTCATGTCCTTGCATTTGTTATTGATCCCATTTAATCTCTTTCAACAAGAACAGCCTGGAGATCTTCTGGAGCGCTACTTGTAGACCATAGCAGCAGAAAAACACCTGATTTTACTTTGGGACTAATTGGAATCACTTATTGGAATACCGCTTTATCCGATCTTCCCTCAGGTCACGGGGATCTTGTGCCTATCTCAGGCGTCTATGGGCATTAAGGCAGGATACACCCTGGATGGAATGCCAAACCATCGCAGGACACACACACACACACACATCGAATCGAACCCGGACCCTGGCGGTGTGAGTCGAACTTGCTAACCACTAAGCCACCGTGCCCCCCCACTTCATTTATGAAATGTCTTTTCAAGGTGAGGAGGCGCGAGTTTTATTTATCTATTTGTTTGTTTGTTTTTTATGCTACTTTTATACCAAAAAAAAATCCTGCCATTTTAAAGTGGGGTTGTTCCATCCACTGTAAATGCACTTTCTATCTGTCTTTCCTTCTACGAACGATGTGGAAGGTTTAATTTCCATGATAATGATAGGGGAAGGTGACACAGACAGCAGGCTTTATGGTAACACTAATATCGGGTACGAGCTCGCCGCAGGTAAACACCTGCACTGTTTATGGCGGCGTTTCATCTTAGCCAGGCACTGCGTACGCCACTTCAAAAGACAGAAGGCGAAGTTTGGAACAAGGCGATATTTATGGAGAGAAAAGCAAGTAATTGAGGAAGGCGCTATCTTGATAAGCATCATATTGGCTGCATGGAGAGCGTAGAAGCAGTGTGCTCCAAAAGATCAAAGAACTAAATGAAAATGAGGCACTGGTGAACATGCGGTCATAATTAAAAAAAAAAAAAAAAAAAAAGCAAACGTGGCATTAAAAAATAACTGCTGATGCAAGCAACTGGGAGATATTCGAAATAATTATGGGCAAGGGGACAGGTTTCGATCCATAAATAAACCTGCATGCTGCTTTTCCTAAAATAAATAAATAAATAAATAAATAAAATGAAAGATACTCTTTTGTTCCTTCTGCCTTGGTGCTTATACCACACAATATTCAGTTCAGTACAGTGTTTTTTTTTTTATATAGCAATTTACGCAAGACATGTCCAAAAGCAGGGGACATGTGAGGCGCCTCACACCGCCAGGGTCCGATTCCCGTCTCGGCCATGTGTGTGTGGAGTTTGCATGTTCTCCCCGTGCCTCAGGGGGTTTTTCTCTGGGTTCTCCGGTTTCCTCCTGGTCCAAAAACATGCACGGTAGGTTGATTGGCACCTTGGAAAATTGTCCCTAGTGTATGAATGTGTGTGAATGTGTGTGTGTGTGTGTGCCCTGCGATGGGTTGGCATTCCATTCCAGAGTGTATCCTGCCTTAATTCCCATAGACTCCTGAGATAGGCACAGACTCCCCGTGACCCGAAGGAAGATCGGATATAGCGGTAGAAGATGAATGAATGAATGGCCCAAAGCAGCTTTACCGAAATAGATTCTATATGTCAATCTGAAATTCATAAATCAGTCCCTGTATGTGTACGTTATGAATTGGTTTATATTGTGCAATACCAGCGCCGAATATTTAGCTGTCATTCAAATAGTTTCTGAATGGCACAAACATATACATATATATTATTTAATAATCATAACTATATGATTTGGCCTTTTTTTTTGGATATCCCATTATTCTTCTGGGATGACTTCTGGGAAGATGTTCCACTAGATTAGTGGAGTAAGCGTGTCAGTGAAGTACTGATATAGGAGGTCTGGTGTGCAGTAAGTGTGTTTTTACTAGTGAAACTTGTGGAAACACTTTTTTCTCAGTGACGTACACAAGTTCCGTAAGTTTCTATGCAACATTTTCCAATGTAAAAGTTTACTCTGACCAAGCTCGTAACTTAACTTAACATAACTTAGCACATATACACACCATATACATATATATATATATATATATATATATATATATATATATATATATATATATATATATATATATATATATATATATATATATATATATATAATAATATATAAGATAATAATATTAATAATAATATTAAGAAATTAATGTATTGACAAGAAATGAATAATAAAAAATCATTTGCAGCAGAGTGAGATGAATATAAAACAATCATTTTTTTATTTTTTAATAAAAACTTTAGATATTTACAACATTTAGAACAAGTATTAAACAGTAAACAAACAAATATTAAAAACATGAAAAGTATTCGGTATGTTGTATGACAGATATTTGAAAGTCACATTTATGGTATGTTGAGAACAGATATTTGGAAACAAATCAAACGATGTGTGTTTTAATGTGGTTTCCCTGATATATCAGTCAAATTGTTTTCGGTTATGACCCGCAGCATTGCGGGCGGAGCGAAGCGACATGGATGTATATATAGTTTTTGTGTTTGTTTTTCTGTATATTCCCTCTTTTATATATATATGCACTGATATATATATATATATATATATATATATATAAAAAATATGAAAGAGTCAACCAATATCTATAATATATATATAAACAATCATCAGATATTTGAACAGAAACAAATGCACAAAGTTGGTGCTGATGTGTGTTTTCCAGCCACCATGTGGTTTCCCTGATTGTCCAATTTTTTCCTCAGCTAGCTGTGTGTTTTGGGTCAGTCAACATTGTTTTCGTAAATTTCTCTCTAGTTCAGTTGACCCGCAGCAGACACCCTGCCAGACGCAGCAAAGCAGCAGAACATAACAGAGCAGTATCACAGTAGGGCAGTGTTCTTTTCTAGATATGCTTCATTTTTTCGGGTGCGGGCGATTTTTGTCTCATCTGTCCACAGCGAAGCGACATGGATGTAGTATGTGTATGAGTTTTTGTGTTTGTTTTTCTGTATAATTCCCTCTTTTCCCACAACCATCCTAATGGCCATAAACAAACCAATCTTTCACTGCACTGTAATACTGCATTACATTTTAGTGTTTTTACAAGTTCAGAAATGAACCATCTGTGTGAGTCTGAACGATACATTTGTTATTATTATATAATATTATATCATACACATATAGGCACGGTGGCTTAGTGGTTAGCACGTTCGCCTCACACCGCCAGGGTCCGGGTTTGATTCCCGTCTCGGCCATGTGTGTGTGTGTGGAGTTTACATGTTCTCCCCGTGCCTCAGGACGTTTTTCTTAGGGTTTCTTGGTTCCGGGTTCTCCGGTTTCCCCTGGTCCAAAAACATGCACGGTAGGTTGATTGGCACCTTGGAAAATTGTCCCTAGTGTATGAATGTGTGTGTGTGTGTGAATGTGTGTGTGTGTGTGTCCTACGATGGGTTGGCATTCCATCCAGGGTGTATCCTGCCTTAATGCCCATAGACGCCTGAGATAGGCACAGGATCCCCGTGACCCGAGGGAAGATCGGATAGAAGCGGTAGAAGAAGATGAATGAATGAATGAATGAATATCATATACATCATATCATATCATATATATCACATTTTAGATGATAAACGGCTGTTGAAAAGGGCACTAATGAACCTGTAACCTTCATACACTACTAGGACAAAAGTATCAGGACACCCGACGACATACTGTTAAATGAACGTACCGTTAAATTGCAGATAAAAAAAAAGGAACCTCTCAAAAACCAGATGTTTTCCAACTTTTCCCAGATGTTGCAATCCTAACCACAAGTTTAGGATGAACAGGAACACTGCCCACACCCCAGGCCTCCTCACCTTAAATACCCCAGTACATGACTCTACTCCGCGTTGAATGAGCACCACAATATCTATTGGACCAAATGTGGAATGAAATGTCCAGAATATTTTTTTTTTAAAAAGCAGAGAAATGTAGTGTATAGTGTAAATGTTGTGAAATATATTGCAAAAAGTTGTTTCGGACCTAATAATATATATATATATATATAAAAAAAAACAATCACACATCTTGATGTGGTAAAAAAAGGAAATAATTCACCTGTGATCTCCCTTCACACATCGTTGCGCTCGGAGGCAAATCGGTCATTCTTTCATCTTCATGCGTGTCGTGGAGCGCTCGCCCGCTTGCTGGAGATTTTCGAGATGGTTCTAATTTCGGTCAGTCCCTGCCATCTCTAACTATATGGGGTGGCCGAGATGATTAGTGCTTTCGGATTTGCGGGAGGTGATTCCAAGGGTGCGGTCTCGGTGCTTACTTTGGATGGGTGCTAAGCTGAAACCAGCGCTCCTCATTCCAGTGTATTAATGATCTCATCTTTGGGTTTATCGCTTGCAGTCAGAAAATGTTTATTTGTCTCGCTTTTTTTTTTTAATACACTCAGCTCAGGGAGCCGAAGAGAGACGTGTGGTCTCGTTGTTTTGCCTTTTATTATAGAATTCCTCATTCCTGCTTTGTTGGGTCCTGGAAACACTATGCTAGGGAGGGGGTGTATCTCAGTGGTCTAAGGCGCTGGGCTGCTGATCGGAAGATCCGGGTCCGAGCCCCTGTATGACCAAGCTGCCACCCTTGTGTCCTTGTGCAAGACCCTTAACCCTCTGTGCTCCAGGGGCGCCGTATCATGGCTGACCCTGCGCTCTGACCTCCAGCTACCAAACAACAAGCTGGGATATGCGAAGAAAAGAATTTCACTGTGCTGTAATGTATATGTGACAAATAAAGGCTATAAGTTGGTAATACGAATAGATTTATCTCCATTTGATTTCCATCTGGAAATCATCCGACTCGGTGTAGCAAGTTTTACTATAGTCGAGCTGTAGTTTAAATATAAAAAAATAAAGACTAAAAAAAGTTGGCTGGAATAAGCACCCATCTCCGTTTCCTCATAAAAAATCGATGACATCCTCCCTCAAAATCCCAATCCCCCCCTCCGGGGCATAGCAGGAGACAGCCAGTCAATCATTTCCCTGCAATCCCCCTGTAATTGTGTAATAAGCCATCGCACATAACCCGCATATGCCCAGTGGAGCTTAATTGAGTGTGTCAAATACTGGAACGTCTTACATCATTGGGACCTGGACCGACCGTTGATCTCGCAACACCTTTAATGCACCCTGCGTTATTGTTTTAACCTTTCCGTCAGGTCAGTTAACACTTTTTCCCCTCTTTGTTTGCCCATCTTTCCCGCTTTATATATTTCCGGCACTTGCAAAGTCTCCATTCATTAAAAAAACCCTCCACTTCATGTCGTCGTTGTCTGGAGGCCTGCTTGCAGCTCATCCTCTCCACACTGAGGGTTCCCTGAGCACTCTTTTAATTAGCTACATTCATCACTGCTGGTTTTCTCTTAAGTGTCTTGTGTTAAGCACTGGTATGTTAGTTTTTTTCCCCCCATTCTTCTATGCAATACTAGTTAACCAATGGCGCTCAACATAGAGTCTGAGGGAACGAATGGGCTGCGACTGCGGGTAACGAGGGCGGTCTCTATGGTCCAACTATGGACCAAAGGTATGGCTAATCAGCACAATACAACTACAGTGTGTGTGTTTTTTTATACTGTCTTCTGACAGGTTTAAAATGGTAACACATCAGTGTAGCTTAAAATGGATATAAATCCTTATATAGAGACTTACAGTTGAGGGTTAAGGGCCTTGCTCAAGGGCCCACAGGTGGTGGTTGGGATTTGAACCTGCGATCTTCTGGTCAAGAGTCCAATGCCGTAACCACTAAGCCCCTAAACCACCTCCCTCTTAAATGATGTCCACGGCATTACGATAGGAACAATGATGGGGAAAATAAATCAGCCCATTAAACTTACCGAGCTTTTTTTTCATCCGGTCACGGTGAAAACTACCGGCGTCACGCTTCAGGTACGTCCGAACGACTGACCGATCCCTCCAAAGTCTGTTAAGCATAAAAAGGCTACACCAACACAGTGCATTATTATTGGTTTTTTTTTTTTTTTTTGTTTTTTTTAAAGAAAGACAACCAACTCAAATGTCTAGTTCACGGTCTTTATTATGTATTGCTGTCCTACTTTTCTGTCCCAAATACACCCGAAATCAATAACGAACAAATATCCTTCGCATTAATACATTTAAAAGGAAGAAGCGATGATCTGATGTGGGGGGATTTGGGGCGCTTTGGGAAAGACCACAGTTCTCATTCATTGTCCGGCGAGTCTCCCTGAAGGAAAAAAAAACCCACCGACAGCAATGAATGTGAATCGGGACCATGATAGAGGGGGGCGACGATGGAGATTCTTCCTCTTCCGTCAGGGATGCTCGGACGGGCCTTCAGAGTCGAGAGAGAGAGAGAGAGAGACACAAGGCCGTAGGTACGAGAAGCAGGGTACACTCAACACTCGATGGTTTCTCTGGCTATTTTGAAAACTCACCGACAGCGTTGAATGTTCACCGTGACTCGTGAGACTCGTCTCTATGCTGATGCAGAATCAGACATCGCTTACACCAACGATCACTTGTTCCCCAAGGCGAAATCATTATTATCGTTCTTGTAAAGAACAAAAAGAAAAAGTTTTCCCAAGAAGCACAAACTAGACATTGGGTGCTAGCTCGTGTGTAGGACTGACCGAATGCTGCAAGAAAGCGAACATAAGCCACTCTGGCATCTATTATCTGATCATGGGGGAAGGGAGCGGAGCAGGGGCCAAGGGGTTGAGCGGGAAAAACGGGAAGGGGGCACTCAGTTCGCTTAGCGAGGACAAAAATGGAAAAGGGGTGGAGGGGTGGACGGGATGGAGGGAAGGAATGGGGCGCTGAAGGAGCAGAGGTGGAGAGTGCATGTCTGTCTGGGCGAGGGAGGGAGGGAGGGAGGGAGAGGAGAGGAGAGGGGGGGCTATTGATCGATTCCAGGCTTTGCATTTCCAGACACAATGATTGGCAAAGGTCAAAGGGTCTCATTTCCTATGAAAAGAGGGTCTGTCTGGTAGTGACCATCCGTTTTTTTTCTTTCCGCAGGTTCAAGCTTGTCGAGAATGCACACACACACACACACACACACACACACACACACACACACGAGGATTTAAACAAACGGATTTGTAAAATCATGTATGGTTCAACTACTAAACTTTCGAGCGGACTAAACTACACGGCGGTGTTTGTTCAGCCGTCGCAGTGGTTCAGCATACAAGGTGCAAAAATAGCAGGAGGAGGGAAAGAGGGAGGGGGAGGGGGGGTCTCTGAGGAAAAAACCTAGCGAGACAGACCAAACAGCCCTCCACCCTCTTCTCCCTTCCACCTGGGACTTGAACTCGTGACCCTTCGGGGCGAATCGTTGTTGGCATTTGAGATTCGTATAGTATATAATATTCACTAGCCGGTCAGTTCGAGGACGAAAAAGTTGCACGGGGAGTAGTTTCGCTCCGGGTGGAATGACAGAGAGGTCTGTGCTTATGTGATCAGTGGCCAGTGATGCTGACCCTCCCCACCACCACCACCAAAAAAAAAAAAAAAAAAAAAAACACTCCCTCCCCACCCACACACCCTTGTCGTCTGGGTTATGTCTACCTGCTCCAGACGAGATCAATACTTTTAATCCAATTGCTGTTCACTTACACTGATACCACCTCCTCGGACCGGCGTTTCCGACACGCACTCGCGCACAAAACTAGTGCCAGAGAGACTGGGGGGGGGGGGGGGATTGTGAAAAGTGCACCGCACATCGTAAGTCATGCAGAATGTTGTTTTTTTTGTTTTTTTTCTCGTGTCCAGATGAGTCCCGGATCTGTCCACGAGCCTGCTAAGCTAGGAACGAACACACACACACACACACGCGCACACACGCATGCGAGGGCTCGCGGATGCCTTGGCGGATAACGTCAAATTAGCCCGTGTGTTCGCGGCATTGTCTCAACACATAAGCAACACTTGTCATCAACGTCGCGTCACATTATGGGGACCGCTTTGGAGGAGCCGCCTCTGGGAATGACAATGCATCCCGGTGTGTTACAATAATAATAATAATAATAATAATAACAATAATAATAATAATAATAATAATAATAATAATAGACCAAACCCCAGGCTTTTTATTCTTAATACATGACAATTCAGTCACATCCAAGCAACCCCTCCAAACAGAACTGTAAAGGCACAAGAAGGCAATGTACTTACCCCAGCCCCTTCGAGAGCTCTGATGTATACACCCAGTCTGCTCTCTTGTTCTCTCTCTCTCTCTCTCTCTCTCTCTCTGTACGTCGAGATCTGTCGTTCCAACCCTGCATTCCTCCATCTCAGCATATCCCTCCCTTTTCCCCCCTCTCCTCAAGTCCCTCGTTCTACTATTTTAAAACTCTTCCCTTCCCACTTTCCAAATAAAAAAAAAAAAATCACCTTCTTTTTTTCTTCTTCTTCTTCCTGATCCCACGTCTTCTTTCTTTCCACTCGTTTTTTTTTTTACACCTATCCCGTCTCGTCCTTCCTGTAGCAAACTTAACTGCATGAGTGTGTGTGTGTGAGAGAAATGGGAGAAAGAGCGAGAGAGAGCGAGAGAGAGAGAGGGAGGAAGGCATAAAAAGAAAGGGGGATGGAGGGAAGTGCACACCAGGACACGCAGGCTGTGTCAGTTTGAATGAAAATTGTGAAAGCTCTGCTTTTCCCTCCTCCCTCTCTCTCCTGTTCCTTCCCTCCCCCTTCTCTGACACGCTCTTACCCCCCCTTCTCTCTCTCTCTCTCTCTCTCTCTCTCCCTCCCTCTCTCTGTATGCATGCTCAGTCTGCCATCTCTCCCATCGTCAAAAATTTTCACACAGCACACAGACATTTATATTTATACCTCCCTGTTTCTCACTAACTATCCTCTGTGCTCTCAATTACACACACACACACACACACACACACACACACACACACTTTCCTCCCACTGTGCAGCAGACATTTAACCCTTTCATTTCAGAGACCAAACCTTAACTAGGTTATTCTCCCTTAGCCTGGTGTAACACCTCCAAGCCGGCGAATATAATGGTGAAATGGTGAACTACTTTTCACCAAAAAAATCTTTATTTATTATTATTCGTGTATGCTGTGCTAGAACAGTGAATCGATGAGGTCAAACCCATGGCCAGACCAACACTACCCCCCCCAACCCTTTTTGAATCCCAACATTATCCCCAGCGACCTCTGACCCACCTTCTCCTGCAGCGTCTGGGCCGTACTGACCAGTCATTAGCCTCCACCTCTGCAGCAGTCGAACACCACATCCATCTAGCCCCGGCTAAGCGAGACATATTTGACAGAGTGGCGGTCAATAGTCAATAGGGCAAAGGCAGCATGAGGTGGGGGGAAGAGACGCTTTAGTGCGAGATGAAAAGGCGCAACGCTGTCGAAACCACGGGTTTCATTCCATAGAAAGAAAGCAGCTTCAGCTTCGAACGCCGCAATACTGACCGGTTTCGGACCGACAAATCGCACGGCGAGTGAATCGGCCGTGTCTCTGTCTCGCTCTTTCTCTCTCTCTCTGCCGCAGCAGCGTTATCTCAGATCAGTCAGACTGGAGGAAATGAAAGCAAGTTAGGGACGGCGTTTAAAAAGGGCCGTGATTGAGCTGCACAGACGCCGGCGTTGTCCCCGCTTCCACGTTTGCGAGATAAGGCGGGTTTCCGAGGGCAGGAGGGTCGGCGGCTGGTTATTGGACAATGCTTATAGGGGCAGAGCGGCACTGGATTAGATGTATTACAGGACTAATCGGGCAGGGTGCAATAATTAGCGAAAAGGGACGAGCACCACGGCGTTCACCGAGAGACAGACGATACTTCACGCAGACGCTTCGTGGATGTGCATTAGTGACATCACTTCGGCGCACGTTATGGAGAGTTGTTATACCATCCGTAAGTGGGATAAGGTTACAAGGAGTTATGGAAAGCCTTAGGCTTGGACAGACAACGTGTATTCCCACCGGAGAGGGTGGGTGTGTGGGGGGGGAGCACTCAAGGCAATATGGTTGATGCTTTGAAGCCTGAGAAACGCGCTTCGGTATGACGTGAACAGAACGGTACAGATAGACAGGCTATAAACGTTTGGGATTTACGCGAATACACTGTGGACGAAAAAAAGCGTAGACCACGCCCTTTCCACGGCGGGATTCTTCACGGCAGGATCGGAAAGTGATCAGAAATAAGAGCCCTCGCAGCATGAGGGGCCGCGAGATCAATACCTAGCGTGTGGGTGGGTGGGCGAGCGAGAGTGAATAACCGGAGCTACACAGGCTGCGGATTCCTTCTGTCCATTATATATATATATATATATATATATATATATATATATATATATATATATATATATATATATATCAATAAAGATATATATATATATATATATATATATATACACCATATACATATACACACACATTATAGCACAGGGAAGTTCTTTTCTTCATATATATAGCGTCTTGTTTTGGAAGCTGGGGGTCAGAGCACAGGGTCAGCCATGATACTTCACCCCTGGAGCACAGAGGGTTAAGCGCCTTGCTCAAGGACCCAAGCTTGGACTGGGGCTCGACTCCCTGACCAGTAGCCCCGCCCCTTAACCCTTAACCACTAGTGCACAGGAAAAAGAGTGCATTGTCAGGGCTTTGTTCAAAGGACCCAAGAGTGGCAGCTTGGCAATACCGGGGCTTGAACTCCTGACCTCCCGAACCACTTAGCTGTCCACTCTCTGTCCACTGTACGACTTACTACTTAAATGCTTCTTCAATCACAAGCTTCTCACAACGTGAACTCCTCTCTCAGTCCGAGCTATTTGTGAAGGCCACTGTGATATTTTTGCTTTATTGGCAGTGATTTTGGGGGCACGGTGGGCATGGTAGTACGTTCACCTCACACCTCCAGGGTCCGGGTTCGATTCCCGTCTCGGCCATGTGTGTGTGGAGTTTGCATGTTCTCCCCGTGCCTCAGGGGGTTTTTTTCTCCGGGTTCTCCGGTTTCCTCCCGGACCAAGAACATGCACGGTAGGTTGATTGGCACCTTGGAAAATTGTCCCTAGTGTATGAATGTGTGTGTGAATGTGAGTGTGTGTGTCCTGCCATGGGTTGGCATTCCATCCAGGGTGTATCCTGTCTTAATGCCCATAGACGCCTGAGACACAGGACTCCCCGTGACCCGAGGGAAGATCGGATAAAGCGGTAGATGATGAATGAATGAATGTCAGTGATTTTATTACATTGTCCTGTTGGGACAGGAAACCACCACAAACATGTTTCACAGACTGGATTACACAATACACTTTTTTTTTTTACACTCTAGTTCTAGTAACGGGTTGTTGCTACTGATCGCAAGGTCAGGGGTGCGAGCCTTAGTATTCACCAAGCTTGAGTGCTTGAGCAAGACCCTTAACACTCTGTGCTCGAGGTATCATGGTTGACCATGCGCTCTGACCCCCTCTGGGACATGTGAAGACTTTCACTGTGCTGTAATGTATATGCGAAGGCTGTTCTATTCTATCATTTCGCCAGAGAGCGAGAGATCGCCACAAGAGCGTTTACCTGACAACTCACGCAGGTCTTGCACTAGCACATTGTGTGCCACTCCAACGACAGGTGTATAATTTGCCACCTGATGCCGCCGACTTCCTGAGAACTCATTTGTGCTTTTCTGGTAAAAGCTAATCTGTTCCATGCGCGCGGTTGTACAGGAAGTACGGACGGCACGGCTCGCAAGCGTGAGCTCGTCATGACGTCATGGTGTTTGGACAGCATTGACCCTTTTCATAGACGTGTTGACAAATGCCGTGTTCACAATTTGAATCTATCAGCGCGCTCCAGGATGTATGACATGCCAAGACATACACACCCGATCGAGCTGTGTAACGGCAAACCAGCAATCTCAGCAAAGCGTATATGAAAAAAAATCTATACTGCAGAATAAGTGATCAGCATATTATGACCATTTGTGTAACCTCTGTGTGTGTGTGTGTGTGTGTTTGTAAGGAAGGGATTTTATATAACAGACCATTCATGAATTCATCTTGTACCGCTTTATCCGATCTCCCCTCGGTTCACGCGGTGCCTATCTCAGGCGTCTATGGGCATTAAGGCAGGATACACCCTGTATGGAATGCCAACCCAATGCAGGCCACACACACACACACACACACATTCACACACTAGGGACAATTATCCAAGGTGCCAATCAACCTACTGTGCATGTTTTTGGACCGGAGAACCCGGAGAAAAAAACCCTGAGGTACGGGGAGAACACGCAAACTCCACACACACATGGCCAAGATGGGAATCGAACCCAGACCCTGGAGGTGTGAGGCGAACGTGCTAACCACTAAGCCACCGTGCCTCCTATACAACAGACCATTTTCACATTTTGTAACCCGAATCCCCATGTGCTTTAATGTTAGTGTCAAGCTGGTGGTACACTGATGGATGGGGTAATTAGGGGGCTGTTACCCTGTCTGATCATATACAGTGTACTTCTTCGAGAAAGGTCGTCAGTGAGTGACGATAAGAGAAGCATGTAATAAATCATTGCGATTAAAACAACACAGGGTTCCAAAGTTTCATTTTCTTAATACACAATAAGCAGTTTTATGTTTCGCGCTCTCGCACCACAATAAATAGCTCAGAAATGTCCTATTCGGCACCAGATCGCTTCACCATACGGGATGCGGGTGCAACTCCAGGCCTGTTCACGTCATCCGATTGGCGCTGCTTTCTTTTCCTTCGCCCGTCACCTCCTCGGCGTATTCTCCCTCCGTCACCAGTGCCTTCAAGGACTCCTGGTGCAGTCTCTCGTTTCGCTCCGTCTCCTGTGCTGTAGGGGGAGCTGTAGCCAGCAGGGACGGCGGAAGGTACTTGAACTCCTCGTCGTTTATGTCGTAGTTCTCCATTTTATTCTCCAGCACCCACCAGCGGCCTGCGAAGCCAACGTCCAGCACACGCTCTCGCAACTGCGACCACGGTACGGAAAGCGAAGAGCAGCGCGCCTCGTACAGGCTGGACTCAGGGTCGTAGTCGGCCGCGTAGGCCAACGAGGCGATCCCCAGGCTGACGTGTCGCAAGCGGCCCTCGTTGCGCAGCCTGGCCAAGCTCTGCACGTGTCCGTCCGACGTGCCGCTACGGATCCATGGTGAGAGCAGGGCGAGCTGGTTGGAGGTCTCCAGTATCCGGGATTGGAAGGACACGTCGTCCGGGTTGGTGTAGTAACACGCGTAGGTGCCGCCGAGCAAGGCGACGTAAAGGCTGGCTTTCAAAGGGCGCTCGTACGCACCGACGAATACTTCACGGCATGCCTCCTTGTAGTCATTCAGAAGACTGCGGCACCACACACCTGCCAAGCAGACGAGTCCGGTTTTAGCTTGAGCCTCCCAGCGTGTTTTAGAACGAGGCATCAGACTGGCACTTTAGAAGATCGATTTACAGTTTTATTTACTATTTATTCTCAACAACGAGAAAGCTGGAAACCTGTGGAAGACTCACTATTGCTGCAACTGAGCCGTTACTCTATCAGACTGGCACTTTAGAAGATCGCTAACAGGGGTGCTTTTACATGGCCCGTTTTGGGACAACGCCTTTATTCGCCTATCCCGTTTTTCTCCCCTTGGTCCTTTTTGCGGCGGCCCGCTGAACTGCTTCGGCTTCTTTGCCGCACGAGAAGAATGTATAACCACACAGCAACGCTGACGTTGTTGGAGTATGCTCAGTGTTAAAAATGAAGGAAAAATACAGCCATTTTTTTGTTGTTTCTTTTCCTTAAATAGAATATCCTTATTCTTAAGGATAGTGGGTGCCTAATGAACATGATGATATTTAACACTCTTTACAAGAGGAAAAAATTCATATTGAACATAAGTTACGTTCAACGTTATTGTTGGTTCGGCCCACGAACACACCTCAGGTTTCTCATGTGGCCCTTTGGAAAATATAATTGCCCACCCCTGCTCTAGAGTAAGCGCCGCCTCATGGGCGGGGCTTATACCCTACAGAGTATCTGATTGGCTGAAAACATGTTGAATGAACTGGTGGAGGGGAGGGGGGGGGATAAAATATCATTTGATAAAATATCATTTTTTCTTTTCTTCATTTTGTCTTCCAAATTTATACATTTATTATCGTATTATTGCCGCAAACAAAACGGGACAAGAAAATGAGAGGCAGAAAAACACTTTGTACATGACAGATAGGATGACCGGAGAAATATCGCTAAGAATATGGGCGCATTAATAAACGAATAAAGACCGTTATAACATTAGATAATAAAGTCACCTGCACGGCTGTCCCACAGTCTCTCCCATCTCGTCCCCTTGCTCTTAACAGCAGCAGCAGCTACACTGGAGCACCATCTCCTCAAGGCCGCCATGTTAGCGTCTCAGCCACAGCGTGCGTCCGGGACAAGAGTCAAACCGCCATCTAGTGGATAAACAGAGCGCTACGTAGGGCGCAGCTTCCTGGATATCTAGTGCACATAGGAAGGGAAGTGTACAGGCGTTGGAGAATCACCCACAAGTCGAATCGTTTGATCCGGAACAGCTCGTAAAAAAAAAACGCACCAAGGTATAATATTTTGGTCCTTACCGATGTGAAAAAAATATTTTAATACTGTAAATATTAAAATAAATATATATATATAAATATGTATATACTGTTTACATAACTATCGGTGTTAACTAGAAGTCTACACGTAGACAAAAATAAAAAAAGATGGCTCTGTTGTATTTCGATAATGTGATTACGGAGGTTAAATCCGGACAAAATTAATTATTATAAAATAAATTAATGTTCAATGTTGTCATGAGTATAAAATAATAAAAAAAATCAAATAAAATTTGAAAAGCACGCGCTGAGACTGGTCACGTGGTGCACGTCGCTTACCCAGGAAGTGTACGTGCATGTGGATGACGTGGAGCAGGATCAGAGGGAAGCCCGTGTTATTACACTGATGGCGTTGGTTTTCCTTCGCCTTGTGAACTTATGAGTGTTTGGATCTAACTGAGAGCTTTGAGAGACACCCAGCTGAAGCTCGGATGAAAGGACCGACTGTCCTGCTGCTCAGGTGAGGGACTGATCAGGAAGCCAGGGGTCCATATGTGACCGATCAAAGCAAATCCGGTGATGGAGGGAAGATTATTGTTTACTTATTGACATGATCTCATCACATCACTGACCTGACCGTGTTCTTCTGACAGTCACCGCTGAACACCGTGTCCTGATCACAGAATGGCTGATGAACTGAAGTTTCAAGGTGGGTTATGGATTAATCACACCGGGTGACGTTTGTGTACATCATTACTTCTGTCAACCTGTTTTATACTGATACCTGATGATATGATGCACAGAGATGTTGCCACGTGGTAGAATCCTCAAATCCTCAAACAAGAAAGGAGGAATATTATAATGGGAAGGGACAGAAACAAGTATCCTCGGGTATAAACTATGTTGTGTGTAAAAAAAAAAAAAAAAAATATTATATATATATATATATATATATATATATATATATATATATATATATATATATATATACACACACGCATATGTATGTATATATATATATATGAGGGAGGTGGTAGCCCAGTGGTTAAGGTTCTGGTCCTTGGACCAAAAGATCATGGGTTCAAACCCCACCACCATCAAGCTGCCACTAGTGGGTCCTTGAGCAAGGCCCTTAAAAACCCTCAATTGCTCAGTTGTAAGTTGCTCTTGATAAGAAGGCCGTCTGCCAAATGTTGTAAATGTAAATGTGTGTGCATATGTTTGTGGATACCTGACCATATCACTCATTTCTTTCCCCTCCCATTACAATACATTTACATTTGTGGCATTTGGCAGACGCCCTTATCCAGAGCGACTTGCAACTGAGCAAATGAGGGTTAGGGGCCTTGCTCAAGGGCCCACTAGTGGCAGCTTCGTGGTGGTGGGGTTTGAACCTGCGATCTTCCGATCCATAGGCCAATCCTTAACCACCGAGCCACCACTACCCTACCCCATAACCACCATATATAGATATATATATATATATAATATATATATATAGTATATATTATATATCCCCGATATATTTCATATGTCCATTCTCCCTCCGTTGTATATATATATATATATATATATATATATATATATATATATATATATATATATATTTCTTTGATGGCAACATCTCTTTGTACATAATATTTATAGACAGATTGTGAGGAGGCTTCCTGTCTTTGGGTTTAAATTCATAGAATGCTTCATAGATGAAATGTCTTTATGCCCTCCCTGAAACAAGCAGGATTCACTTGTATCGAGTTAAAATTGACTAAAATCAAGCAAAAAAACATGGCGATGGGGTAAGCAAAAATTGACTCGGTAAGAATTCTTGAAACTAGCATTAATATCTGGTCAATAATGAATTTTACGGTGTCCTATAACCAGGCAAAAAAAGCGCAGTTTCAAGCTTTAAAAATAAATAAATAAAATATTTACCTCTAGTGGCAGCTTGGTGGTGGGATTTGAACTTGCAATCTTCTTGTCCTGATTCCAAAGCCTTAACCACTGAGCTCCCACCTCTGACTGAGCTATTAACCCTCCCCATCTAGGTTTTATAAACACAAGTTGGAACCTTTTCTCACATTCTTGATATGTGAATTTTTTAGGGCAGTATTATGCTTAATATTAGCACAACATTCACTTTTGCACTGTGTCACATTGCACATTAGATGTATTTTTTGTGTTATATATATATATATATATATATATATATATATATATGTATATATGTGTGTGTTATATATATATATATGGGGCACGGTGGCTTAGTGGTTAGCACGTTCGCCTCACACCGCCAGCCAGGGTCCGGGTTCGATTCCCGTCTCGGCCTTGTGTGTGTGGAGCTTGCATGTTCTTCATGGGTTTTTTTTTCTCCGGGTTCTCTGGTTTCGTCCCCGGTCCAAAAACATGCACGGTAGGTTGATTGGAAAATTGTCCCTAGTGTATGAATGTGTGTGTATCCTGCGATGGGTTGGCATTCCATCCAGTGTGTATCCTGCCATTAATGCCCCATAGACGCCACAGACTCCCCATGACCCGAGGGAAGATCGGATATAGCGGTAGAAGATGAATGAATGTGTGTGTGTGTGTGTGTGTGTGTATATATATATATCTATATATATATATATATATATATAGATATATATATATATATATATATATATATATATATATATATATATATATATATATATAATAACGAAAACCCCTGTATACTCTAAATGTTTACTTTCCTCACCGTACTGTTCCAGAATTCGAGGAGGCTGCAGATCTTCTGTCTGCCGATCCCGGTGCCTCCACAATAAGCACGTCCACTCCCGGCCCCACCACCGCTGCATCGTCCTCAGACGTCCGCCTGAACCTGTCTGATGACGAGGAGAACCAGCAGGAGAGCTCTGGGGTGCGTTTTCTCTCATCATTCACACGCCCTGTATTAACGAATCGTTCTTGGGCGATTCGTTCATTTAATGCGACTCACAAGAACCATTCCGTTCATTATCTACTGGACACGCATGAGCAAAAGCAGCGCAAAATCTCTGTAGGTTTTAAACGGAATTAAGTAGTTTAACCTCGCACGAGTCGTTCTTTTGTCACGTGACTACCGCTAAACAATTCGAGTCTCATGAATCGTCTGGGGGGGCACGGTGGCGTAGTGGTTAGCACGTTCGCCTCAAAAAAACACCGCCAGGATCCGGGTTCGATTCCCGTCTCGGTCATGTGTGTGTGGAGTTTGCATGTTCTCCCCGTGCCTCAGGGGGTTTTTTCTCCGGGTTCTCCGGTTTCCTCCTCCCCCGGTCCAAAAACATGCACGGTAGGTTGATTGGCACCTTGGAAAATTGTCCCTAGTGTATGAATGTGTGTGTGAATGTGTGTGTGTGAATGTGTGTGTGTGCCCTGCGATGGGTTGGCATTCCATCCAGGGTGTTTTCCTGCCTTAATGCCCATAGACGCCTGAGATAGGCACAGGCTCCCCGTGACCCGAGGGAAGATCGGATAAAGCGGTAGAAGATGAATGAATGAATGAATGAATCGTCTGGTTCAGGTTTTTTTCTTTTTTCATTTGACTCACCTAGATACAATGAAGTTTTTATATATTTGATATATATATATATATATATATATATATATATATATATATATATATATATATATATATATATACACACACACATTACACACACACACACACAAGTTGGTGTAGGTAGATGCGTCTGTGATTGCAAATGTAACATTTTATGTAATTCTGAGCGAGAAGAGATTCAAAAGAACTAACTTACTAATATGATTCAATCTTCCAGTCAGTGACATCCAGGATGAACAACCGAATAGCGATCGATTATTCTGTGGTTTATTCGCAGTTACTTGGAGGTGAAAAGCCAACCGGAGGCTTCTGGACATTCGAATATTACCAGTCTTTTTTCAATGTGGACACCGTACAGGTATGGAAACACTGGCGTACTATGGAAACCGTCATTCTGCTCTGTATGGATTAACCTTATTTGTCTTCTTCGGGTTAGGTCTTGGACAGGATCAAAGGGTCACTTATACCTTTCCCAGGACGAAGTTTTGTCAAACATCACATTCGGAGTAACCCGGATTTGTACGGTAAGGATGGAAAGAAAAAAAAAAGAAAGGGTTCGTCGAAAATAACCGGCATGAAATATTAACGGCCGCTTTCTCTCCTCGCAGGGCCATTTTGGATCTGCGTGTCTCTTGTGTTCTCCGTTGCCATCAGTGGGAACCTGACGACATTGCTGTGTAAACCGGGGGATCCTCAGTGTCACTACAGACCACAGTTTCACAAAGGTAAAACCTCCAACGCTCCATACGGAAACTGACTGTCATTATGGTCATGCCTTTTCTTTTTTTCATACGGTCGTATCATATTCCGTAGCCTTATTTGGGTCCCCAAACCGCGGGTCACAGATCCGTACCGGGCCACACAAGTAATCATTAATTATTTGCGAGTCTGAAGGGGCTTTTATTTTGAAAAATGACCATATTCTGTGTGATAAAAAGGTTGGGGACCACTGGTTTAAGGCACTGGGCTTACTGATCGGAAGGTCAGGGGTTCGAGCCCTGGTATCGCCAAGCTGCCACTCTTGGGTCCTTGAGCAAGACCCTTAAATCTCTGACCCCAGTTTCCAAAATTATTATATAATTATATATATATATATTATATATATATATATATATATATATATATATATATATATATATATATATATATATATATATATATATATATATATATATATATATATATTTTTGTCACCATGTACTTTTGTCTCTTTTACGTATCCAACAGTGACGATCGCAGCAGTCGCCGTGTTCCTGTACGCCTGGCTCGTACCTCTGGCTTTGTGGGGCTTCATGACTTGGCGCCAGAACACTTCTCGCCAAACGAGCGCGTATTCGTTTCTGGAGACGGTGTGCGTGTACGGCTACTCTCTCTTCGTCTACATTCCTACTTCGGTAAGTCTGCCACATATAACCCCCTAACCCCCCCCCCCCCCCTTCCCTTCCCTCACAAGGTACTCATATGACGACTTTCTCATTTCAAGATATTAGGGATCATTCCGAGCGAATGGATGCGTTGGCTCTTCATTCTGATCGCCACGTTGGTCTCCGGCTCTGTGCTGGTCATCACTTTTTGGCCAGCGGTTCGAGACGACACCAGGCCCACCGCGCTGTCGGTCATGGCGGCCATCGTATTGCTCCACGCTCTGCTGGCCATCAGCTGCAAGGTGATTTACTCTCGTAGCCTAATTCCTATTACGTCCAGGTTCTGGACGGAGGGGAATAAAACCAAAATCTCGTCTCCTGTTGGTTTTATTATACATTAGGAGTCTGGAAGTCATTTTCGACCGTTTTTACGAGATGATGAACGAACCCTCACGGACACCCGACTTCACCGTTTTTCTCCTCTCTTTTGCAGTTGTACTTCTTCGAAGTGATCCAACCATCATCATCCGTCAATCCGACGTCCCCTACTGTCAATCAAACCAGTCATGTGAGCACAGCTTAGCGGGGAAAACGCATTTTTTTTTTTTCTTTTTTCCAAATGCACTACTGATTTAATGGTTCATGGACAATACTGAGGTGGATGGAACTCCTGGACTGAAGTTGTTTTGTTTTGGTGAAATGGAAGTGTAAATCCAAACGGAAAGGGATAAAAGTGTAAATTTACTCTAATTATAACGTATTCCACATAAACAGGTGAGAGATTCGGACGCTTGGAGGATGCTCACTTTGTTACTTTACAACGCAAACTCGTGTGACGTTTCCCTTCTTTGTGACGTTCATGGACATTGTGATAAAGTCCCACTTCATCCTGACCGTGAGCTAGTCGTGTGTAATCTGCTGACATTCGAACCCTGGCGGATCTACTTTCAGGTATCCGTGATTATATTGGTGTTTAGGATGATATTAGGGGGAGAAAAAAAAAAGGGTTTAATAAGAATACAGTCTCCCAGTGCAGAGATGGCTTTTTCCTAAAAACTAACAAGTGTTTGTGGAAACCGCACATTTTTACTGATTATTTTTTCTTGCCAAAACATTTCTCGGGTTTTAATCACTAAAGTATCTGTTAACGGTTAACTTTTTTTTGTATTAAACCTAAATTATTTAACCTACTTATACTAAAGAAAACAATAGCGTATAGCAAAGAAAATGCACTTGCAGGAATGACATATGGGTGTTAACTTTGGTATTTTACATTCTAACACTGCGGGAGACAGTAGTACACTACTGTAGATTATACACCTTTAACTATAAAAAAAAAAGAAAAGAAAAAAAACAGGTAATGTATTAAGCTGTGCATGAAATGGTGTGTTTTAGGGGCATATTTAAGGTTTAAGGCATTACATTAATATTATTATTATTTTAAACACATCCAAAATTTGATGACACACTAATTATAATCTCTGCAAATTCCGGAAGTCGATTGGAAGTTTAACAGATTAAAAAAAAAAAAAAAAAAAAAAAAGCTACTTAAATGTGGAAAGCGCTTCTACAAATGTACGGCAATGCGAACAATTTTCCTTGATAAAGTCATTCAAACATCTTCCACTTTCTGGGGTGAACGTAGAGGACGACAAATTAAATTGCACCCACCCTTCGTTTACGCAAATGTGTAAAAAAAAAAAAACAAAAAAAAAAAAAAAAAAAACACAAATGGGGAGTTATGGGCTTTTACACAAGAAGCTACACTTGATAGGGAAGTCTCCACTAACATTTAATTTGCATTTTTTTTCTTATTTTGTGTCGGTTGCTTTTCTTGTGAAATGAAAAAAAAAAAAATCAAACCAAAAAGGAATTAATTCTTCAAACTAACAGGACTTCAATGAAAGTTTCTAAATCAAAAAGGATAAACAAACAAACAAAAAAAATAAAATAAAAAAAGGATAAACGTGTATATATATATATATATAAAACTATTTTTTTTATATATATATATATATATATATATATATATATATATATATATATCTATATATATATTATATATATATATATATATATATATATATATATATATATATATATATATATATATATAAAAAATGGGTGACTGGAAGCAATGCATACCTTCTGATAAGTCTTTCTATAGGCAATGCCCAGCATGGGGAGGTAGGAGATATATGGACAGGGAAAAGGGGGGGCAGATAGGTTTGACAGGTGACCTTTGAGTACATTTATGGGGGAACAAACAAACAAATGAAAAAAAAAAAAAACAGCATGACACACAGATCAAACAGAAGGGTTTGTGGGATGTAAACTAGGATCCTGCCGATCCAAACAATTGTCCTGCTCCGGTAGCCGATGGGTGGGTGTGTGCAAAGACTGATGTCCGGTTCATCCACCCCCCCCTCCCGTAACCGATGCCTCGTGGGATCCGTTCCGAGAATTCCAGCATGGTTTCTGGAAGGCTTGAGAGCGTATGGATGCAGACTTGTGGTACAGGAGAGTCCTCGTTAGCTCAATACATGATTCGGTTTTCACTAGCCTTGCTGTGCAGATCTTGAGGGGGAAACGGCTGGCTGCGCACATCTGGGCCTGTATTATGTTTAAACGGACAAACAAAAACAAAAAAAAAGTCGCTCTGGAATGGAATGAGCTTAGAGAATCTATCTACGCTACCTTTTCTACAGGCAGTGATCGTTCCTGAATGTTCCCGGAAGCCAGAGGATAAATCCAGCTGCACTGCAAATGTTTTGAAAGGTCAAGGTGGCCCGAGACTATCATTTATGGCAATACTTGATATTGTTGGACAATTTCACATGAAGCAGAGAAGTGTGAGATGAGGAGGGGGGGAGGGGCAAAAAAAAAAAAAAAAAAAAAAGGAAATTAGACAACTCAGGAACAGCACGGCAGCCCTGCGATAAATCTCAGATCCTTACAAACGGTCCATTACTGACATTTCATCGAGTGTCTCTTGTGAATGAACATCTGATACGTATTTTTTCTTTTTTTAAAAACTGTTCTGCAAAGCACTTTCTGTCAATTCCGCCAAGCACAAGACAGTCCACTGCCTCCTTGTGGCTAATCCTGGAACTGCACTAGTGAGAAGGAGAGGTCCGAGACGGAGCGAAGGCCGGCGTTTGTAGGACGGGGTGGACCAGGGGGACGGAAAGAGACAGAAAGAGGTTTATATATATTTATATTCGAATATACATCGAGACGAGAGGGGGCGGGGGGTAAAGGTGACAGTCAGATGCTGCAGCACTGGATTTGGTAATCAGGTTTAGGCTGTGGTCAGTTTGGGAGGCTGGACATGCAAAAAGGGAGGGGTAGCAGGCAGGAGCCTTAGCTCCCATAATGCATCGTGTTGCTGGGGATGGCCATGGGGGAGGCCATAGAGATGGCAGGACCGCCCATGGTGAACTGGTTAGTGACGGGATAATGGGTGCTGCTGCTGGTAGGACCCTGTTGGGTTGTAGCTCCTGAAGGGGGATCAAAATAAATAAATACATTTTCATTTAGGAAGAAATCACACACTGGAAATAGAACAAAGGTTACTTTATGTAGCGGATGTATTGAGGAAAAAAAAAAAAAAAAAAAAACGAATGCATACCCTGGACGATTCCTGTGCTCATGATCGAGCCCATTCTGGAGTGAGTATGGTTCACGATCCCCGTGTTCACTGAAAATAAAATAAAATAACAAAAACTCTCAGGAGCTTTTTTTTTTCCACCCCACATGTTCGGAAAATGTTTTGAAAAATAATGCAGGTGACTAAGCCCTGTTCGCAAATATCAGTACATAATAAAATAAGTGTACATCATGAATCGCTGTCACAGAGGTGCCCAAAAAAATCCTAACAAGCACATCTATCTATCTATCCATCCATCTATCTATCACCATAAAGTATGGTGTTTGGATGAGACATTGATTTGCATTTCCTTCATTTGTTTGTTTGTATGCATGTATGCTTGTATTTATTTATTTACCAAATGTATTTACCCTGCCATGTTAGTTTTTATTGGCTTACAAGAGGATTTCCCTTTTGGTTAGCATGCAATGTTGGCACCTCTGTATAGAATATCAACTACTCATCTGTGCATTTTGTGTGTGTGTGTGTGTGTGTGGTGGAGTGCATATCCGTACGTGCATGCGTGTCTGTACCAAGGGGAATGAGGTTGTTGTGGGAAACTGTAGAGCCACTGCCACCTATGACAGTGCTGAGGTCATAAGCTGTTGGCATTCCTAAGGGGGAAAAATAAAAAAATATATATATAAAACATTACCAACATAAACAGATTTAATTCATAGACCGGTATTCACTGTTAAACGGGTGTGTGTGTTACCTGAAACAGCCATGCCTTGATTTATGCTATAGGCCCCCCCAGTGTTCCACATGTTCTCAGAAGGGGAGGTGTAGTGTGAGCCTGGAGGAGGGTTAGGGGTGGAGCCTGTGTATCTATACAAAGAACACACAAATGAGGCCGTGTGTCCTGCTTAGAGGTCTGTTTAAACAGATTATTAACAAACAACTCGTGAACGTTCCTCAATCTGATGCCCACCCATGTCAAAATAAATAAATAAATAAAAAATACACCTCCTCACCTGAAAAATGGGTTCTTCAGATCCAAGAGGTTGCTGGACTTTGAGCCCGTCTGATCAACTTGAGCAACAATACTGATGTCGTAGCTTTGCCTAGAGATAGGAAAGAACGTAAATTTTTCTGCAAAAGAAAACAACTTCCCGTGAAACAGTAAACTAGCAATAATCAAACAGCGCTGTAACCTTTTGTTGGCGATGAGCAGGGCCGTTCCCGACATGGTGTCTCCGGCTTTGGCGAAGAGCGGCGACTGCAGCAGGCAACGCACCTGATACCAATGAGTCAGGGGCTCGGTGGGTGCTGTGGAGAGCCACACCGTCATCCTGTACGGAGAGAGAACTTATTTTCGACATCCCCAGGATCACGCAACAATAAGAGGAGCGTCACGGCACACATGACTTACACGGATCCCATAAATGCGACGTCGAACCAGAAAGCCAGGCCGTGCACCAAGCCCGAGTGCATCATGTGGAACTTGAAGGGGATCTCTATCCTGAATAGAGAACAACAAAAATACCATTCAAGGACCAGGTCAGGAAATTAAATAACGGCTGAATGGATGAACGAGTAAACAAACAAACATTAAAAGGTATACCTGTAAAGGTCTTCCTCTTTCGCTTCTAAAAAGTTAACTGTGTATTTCACCGATTTGGCCATCAAGATTCGGATGTCAAATGTGTCCTAAAAAAAAAAAAGAACAAAGCAAAACAATAATAAGCATCATTTTCAACATATAAGGCCGAGGATAAAACGTGCTCGCACTCTCATTTCTATTAAAAATTCTGTCTATAGGTATTTATACAATAAATACTTCATTTAATAGCTATTTTAACAAAGGTTAAGAGGAATCCAAATATACTAATTATATAGACAACAGCAACTGTACACTTGACCACGTGAATCTTTACCTTTCTCAAACAATGTTGGAGGCACACAATTCTAGCATACATCACCACTTCACTTATACTAGGAGATCCAACCTGTTCCAGTGTGACAAGTCATCTCCATAAAGATATGGGTTGGAGTGGAACATCCCCTGCTCTAGAGTTCTGACCTAAACCCTTACTGAACACCTTTTGGATTAATTTTTCACACAGAGTGGCGCTCTCAACCTCGTCAACATCAGTACCTGATTTTACCAACACAGATCTATGGAGAGGAAAAAGGTGTGTGTGTGTAACAAAATGTTTCTAGAACAGACCTTTGTGTGAGAAAAACAACCCAGACCCACATAAAAACAATTAAACTATTAGAACCCTGACAGAATCCTTATGCTTTAAGTGTTCAAAGGTTTTCTGCGACGGTTCAAACAGTATACTGCAGGAAAAGCATCAGTCGGGAGCGCACAAAACAATCGTGCTGTAGGCAATTTAGAAATTGCGCGTGTTTGTGTCGTGATTTTGCTCCAATTTCAATTAAATCGCACATCCCGAGTGGAAATCCAGTGGAACATCGTCTTAGAAGAGCTGCTATTATCACTGCAAATGGGAGATAAAAGTGGGCTGTGTTGAAAAAGCACAGGCCAATCTGCTCAAGATGTCCGCAAACTTTTGCCCATACAAAGTAATGCATGCATGTATGTGTACACACACACACACATCTATCCATCTATCTATCTATATACACACACATACATATACACACTAACTATATACTAATAATAAATATATATATATATATATATATATATATATATATATATATATATAATATATATATATATATATATATATATATATATATATATATATATATATATATATATATATATATATATATATATATATATATATATATATATATATATATATATATATATATATATATATATATATATATATATATATATATACACATATATCACACACACACACACACACATATATGCTATATATATATATATATATATATATATATATATATATATATATATATATATATATATATATATATATATATATATATATATATATATATATATATATATATATATATACTATATATATATATACATACATACATACACACACACATATATGCATATATACATACACCCACACACATATACACACATATACATATACACACATGCACATATACACGGAGAATGGGAGTATTTCCCCATTCACATTTATACATTACCGAATACAAAATTTCAGTTTAGGTTCTATGTGAGTTAGAACCCCATTGTTCCCACAATGTGCACAAATCTTATTGTCTAGGGTGGCCCAGAGTGTGTGTATTATATTCGAACACAAGCATTTCGGACAGGAAGACAGTTTTCTAAATGGGTCATCCACATAATACGTCTATCCTGCGTTCATAAACAAATGTTTATTTATACATCAGGCTTTACATATTTCCTTTAACCTTTCTATTGTTCTACGTCTTATGCATGCTGCTCGAAACATACCGAAGTTTTTTGTGTTTATGGGTTAAACTCCCAGATTTTCCAATGAGTCCTATAGTCAAAATATCAGACTGTCTAATACATCACTCCTGTTTCAACATAGCAGCCTCTCCTCCTGCAACACTGCCGAGAATGAGCATATGCCCGCACATGCACACACAACTCCCCATTTCAACTCTGCCTCCGCCCATCATCATCTTGTATAACCGACACGGACATTAGAATACTCCGTTTACCACAATCGGCTGTCTGAAGTACTCGTCTACGGCGGCTCCCCTCAGTGCAGACAGATCCACACCGTGGAAAGATGGCTGGTACCTAAAAGAAAACAGGACAAAATGTTTAATACATGAAAACATCAGCTGCATCCTCAATCCTCCACCAACTCCGCCTTTGCTGCGTTTTTCTGCCCAGAGCACGTCGTGCCCTTTTCTAGTCCGTTTCCCGACGCTGCTGGGCCCTGGTATAGATTTGCCCGTCTGCTTTGTATAGCGCTTGTAGAGTGCGGAATTTTTGACACTATTAATATGTAAAGCAACAGAACACATGGCGTTTCTGCAGCACTGCAGTTCTGACATTTGTGCCTCACAGCATAGTTTAGCAGCTCACACCTACAAAAAATGTGACTGCCAAACCATGTTCGGATCGCATCCTGGGGGTCGAATTAGAGACAAATCAGCTCGTCTTTGAACAGGCATGGAACTAAATTACTCAGATGCCATCAGACTGGCCGCTTTTGTTCCGTTATTAAAGTGAAATTAACAAAGTAGGAACAAGGCAGCAATTTTAAACAAGCGCATCATGACATATAAAGATCATCTCAGGCAGCAAGCAAAAACAACCATAATTTAGAAATCAGTGACAATGGATACTTCAGACTTATGTATATACCATCGTATTACATGGCAAAGTGTAATGTGACTGGCCAGAACACTGATAATGCTACGAAATCCACTGGTATTGGAGGTCAGTCCCAGTTTAAGAGCATATGGAAGCTGTGACAGTGGTTAAGATGATGGAAAGTGACGAGTTTAAATCCCAGCACCACCAAATGACATGAATCTCTATATGTATATACATGTGTGTGTGTGTGAAAATATATCTATATATAATATATATATATATATATATATATAATATATATATATATATATATATATATATATATATATATATAAATCACACACACACAGGATGAGAAGAACAGATTCCCTAGGACACTGCTCACCAGAAGTTGGCTTTGGTGAACTGCTCCATGTACAGCTGCTCATCTGTGAAAGGGGCGAGATGGACATCGCCAATGGTGGGAAACATTTTACCTGAAATGCAATTTAAAAAAATAAATAAAATTTTGAGAAAACTATCCAACACTCAACACCCCGCCTCCCCCCCACCAAACGCACTACTAACCATTTGCTTTAAGGAATTTCTTGGCATGTAAGTAGCTCTCCAGCATTCTTTCATTAAACAGCATATAGCCCATGGGCTCCGAGATAATGATGTCCACTTGCTCAGGCAGTGTGACCTCCTCCACCTTCCCCGGGATTACCACCACGCGCTCAGTCAGCCTGTTACTGTTCACCAGGACCTACCGGTCGCACACAAAAAACAAACACGTACAAGCATTCGTTACTGTGCTCGGCGTGAGGATACGCTCGAGTCATTGGGTTAAAATGACACATTGACTGAAGAGGAGTGCGTGTAAAGCAATGCACCTCTGCGTGCTGAGCCATGGTGCTGGCCTCCACAGCATACACTTTACGCGCACCAGCCTGAGCTGCGAAAAACGACAGGATCCCTGAGCCACATCCCACATCCAACACCACCTACAGGCAGAGGATCAGAAAAAAAATGCATCCAAAAGCACAAGATTAATCCAGCATTAATCTTTAATTCCTTTTGCAGAAATAAGCATGGATTTCAGAACACAAGGTCTTTTGTGGACACACGTTTAGAACTGTTTTCAATCCAATAAATGCTGCAAGTCTACTGCTATTTTTTTAGCACGGGGAGCAGATCTGCAGCGACGCAGAACAAATGCTGTACAGAGAGACAGATTTACACAAGAGGCATTAGAGTAAATTGAGATTTACGCAAGAAAACGCCAGCAATGAATAGAAAGTATTGTGGTTACCGCAGGCAAACAGCGAACCTATAAGAAGTGTTCAACTTCTCGCCAAAGAGAGAAAGCAGAAATTCGTCTTAGTCAGCAGAATAAACATTCCATTTTTGCTATGTATAAAACCGTCTCTCTCTCTCTTTTATATATATATATATATATAATTTTTTTTTTCAATCATTCATCTTCTACCGCTTTATCCGATCCGATCTTCCCTCGGGTCACGGGGAGCCTGTGCCTATCTCAGGCGTCTATGGGCATTAATGCAGGACACACCCTGGATGGAATGCCAACCCATCGCAGGGCGCACACACACACTCACAGAACAATTTTCCAATGTGCTAATCAACCTACCGTACAAGTTTTTGGATCGGGAGGAAAGCTTAGAATCCGGAGGGAAAAAAAACCCTGAAAACATAGTGGACAGTGAACAAACAATACAAACTGAGCAAAGTACCTTGTCCTTGAAGTCAGTATGGTTCTGGAGAATGGCCCGTTGATAAGTTCCAGTTCGAACATAGTCTTGCATCATGTTCTGCTGCTGAGAGAGGTAGCCATAGAACTGCAACAGAAATGGAGATTTATTTATATATATATATATATATATATATATAGATATATATATATATATATATATATATATATATATATATATATATATATATATATATATATATATATATATATATATATATATATATATATATATATATCATATATATATTCCCTTTTTTCTTCCTCTCTCTCTCCACACAAACATTTCACATCCTTTTATTCTCTTGAGTGTTATTCTCTGGGGAAACCCATGTTAGAAAATGTATCATACAGCAAATCTGTTCTCCTGCACCAAAGCCACAATTGGGTCAGGGTCAGTGAAGCAGGACCATAGCAAGTAGAGAAAAATTATACACAGAGAAGTGATCTCAGGATCCGTTATGTGCAGAGTAAACTCAGTGATGTTCGTCTGCAAAAGCAGGCTGCACTAAATAGGTTTAGCTCAAACTATTGTTCAGGCTTTTGTTAATCTATCTATATTTTTTTCCCTTTTTAATTAAAGGGTAGTCTCTCTCTCTCTCTCTGTAACCAACAACAAGTAAAATTTTTCCAGACCGTCCTCATTAGGAAAGCACATAATTGCAAACCCAATCACCAGGGCTGAACACACCTGAAAGTACTGTACAGCCGACGATTCTTCTGTCCTCTCGCTGAACACAGAGTTCTCGTTCAAGTGGCCACGACAGTTCTTCAGCAGATTGTAGAATGATGAGAAATCTATAATCCAAAGCAGCATTAAGTCAAACGTTGATGCAGACTATGGCAACAAACTAGTGCAGTCACAATTGCTCTAATAACTGTATTACAAAAATTGCATCGAGACAAATTATGCTTTGTTTAGTCCATTTAACAAAAACACAGATCTGTGTTTGCACCAGGAGCTAAACTCTGGAATAAAGACCTGCACAGGATGGATTTTTTTTAGTAATGCACTGACTGATACACTTTAAGTTTCACTTGCTTTCCATTGCAATGTAAATAAAAAAAAAATCTGAGTTTGACTTGTGTAAATAACATGAACCAGGAACATCAACTGAAACAATATCTTACTAAAAAAAAGTGCCATTATGTTCCATTCTTTAATAAGAAATATTGTGCCTCATGAACACGTGTGTAAATCACTTTTTGTTTCATTGTAGTGGCCACTGTTGTGTAGTAGATATGCAACCGTTTACTTTTTCATTAAAGACTCACTCATTCACACACATTAATACACAGACACAAAATGCGCTGATAAACAGTTTTAGTGCATGTAAAATTTCAAGCAGCCTTTCTGGAGACAAAGAGCACCACATATGGATACTGTGTGAGATTTAATAAATAAATACACAAGTGAGAACAATTATGAGATATCCTACTCCACGCATCCGCTGCGGAAGGATGTTTAATACAGAAATTCAATGAACTGTAAGGGTTTCATTTTCACAGATATTCTTGGATGCAATTCCAGCAATAAAAATGTTTTTTTTTTAAAAAAAAGAATACCAAATGATATTGATTGTAAAAGACACTTATTCTCTCTCTCTCGCTTATTCATATGATTTATTTATTTACACACACATTATATATATATATAAAAATATATACACATTTTTAAAAGGTACTTATTTGATTTATCAACGGAATAATATTCCATTCATTATTGATTACTACAATAATCAATAACAGCCCTACAACAATGGTTATATGTTGCATGTTGTTTTCTAGTGAAATAAACTCCAAATAGTACCAAGTTACAGAGCTTCATGTTAAAGGCGCTCAGCTAAAATATGCATAAGTGTAATAAACCCAACAACAGCTGACAGCATTGTTGCAGCCGTTCTAATTACACAGTTCTAGCTGGTTGCTCATTTCCAAAGAAAGCTCCAGGAACACACTTTATTTTCGCTGTGTGTAGGCCAGCAGATGGAGAGAGGGTTACCTGTGGGGGAGGCGAATTGCAGAAGCACACTGTTACAGCCTAGTGTGATGATGAAGGACTGCTTCCCTACACGGCTGCACTCCGTCTCCCGTGACACCGAACATTTAAACACGCTCGCCTCGTCATCTGCAGAAAGAACATACGCTACAGGGTCAGTCGTTATATTAAAACAGGGGCCAAACTTTCCTCAGACCAAACACTTGTCTGAGTGGCTGCCAACCACCAATCTATGGCACACTTTAATACAACCCCCTGTTTAACACCCTTTCCAAATGAAGAAAAGGTTCTCATCTAAAACATTCCGACCGTTTAAAAAAACCCTGATGCCATACAAGATTACCTAACGCTATTGATAGCTCACAACATACTGAACCAGGTCCTGTGCTTTAAAAAGCATGAGTGAAAACGCAAATATATATATATATTATATATATATATAATATATATATATATATATATATATATATATAAATAAAAAACCCACACCACACACAACGACAAGCTTTACTTCTACCGCAGAGATTTCAACTTCTGCATGCACCAGGGTTTAAAGCTCACCATGTGAATCCATTTCTCCATTTCAAACCCAATCTGCTAACAGTTTTACATCTGCAGCTCTCAGCAAAACAAAATCAAATGAAAAAGCACCAAGAGTTGTTTTATTTGGTGCCAGTTTATTACTTACCTACAAAGCACACATGGATACAGACAAAACACGAGCTTACATTTAGGTCCAGCTCTCATAAATAATGCTCCCGTAACAGACCAGACAGAATATCATCTTTATTGATCTGGTATTTGCACGACACATCACAGGCACAACATTGACCAACACATTGCTGACTTAAAGGCTCGTACACTATAAAAACAATATATACACCACTGCATTTGTATTCTATCTACTAGTTCTGTACAATTATCTTTGTATATGCCTTAATGCAATTATCTTATTTTTTTTACTGCTGCTGGTATCAGAGAGCTGGCAAACACATTTCGTTGCATTACTACAATGCCAATAAAGTCTATTTATTCCACGTTTGGTCTCTTAATTCAAGTGAAGAAGAGAAAAAACAAAAAAACAACCCTACTGCATCTACTGCACACTATAAAAATGTGTCTCTCGAAAACAGTTCAGGAATGAACCACATATGGCTGGAAATTCCCATCCGGTGTTCCAATACTTTTGTATATATAGTGTTTTTGATGTGGTACGACTTGGCCATCAAAGTTTCAAATAAATAACAGTCCTCAAACATGTATAAAACGGGGAAATCGGGCTGCAATTTCATTTTACAGACTACAGTGTGAAGTTTCATGAACAGTTTGAATGCAAATTGTTGAACTATAGAATATCTGGCAAATATATTGTGTGAAATATTTATTTCTCACACACACACATACTATCCATTCTTACATCTAACCAATAAGATTTAAGAACTTCCAAGCAGACACCAGGACAGTAAAGTAATGCAGAAGCACATCTCATTTCTGGGAGAGGTATAAGCAATGATTATGAAAGTTTGCATAGTACACTGATTCACCAGAAAACGACCGTGATCACGTGTGCATGAAAAATAACCGTAAAAAAAAGCAACCCAACAATCGTAAATTGTCCCAGACATTCATGGAGTAACACACCAATATGGCTAAATAAACCTGTAGACATTAAAGTAAGAGATGAGCTGCAAAATAGAAATAATAAGGATTACTTCACAGTTTTATAAGGATTATACAGATAGTGTAGTAACACAGATTGATCAGAGTTTTTTTTTTAAAAAGTGTGCAATATGTATAAAATGATTTCAGATGTACTCTGGGTTGAAAAGGGCCACAGGGGGGGGTGTGTGTGTGTGTGTGGGGGGGGGGGGGGGGGGGTGGAAAAAGTTGTGGGAATGCAGTGCAGATGTAGAGGTTCGAGTTTACAGCTTGGTCACGGCACCATTTTCGCAGGAGCATCAGTTTAGAGGGAAACAAAAGCGGTGGGACGGCCGGAGTGGAGGCGTGGGGGGAGTGGAGGCGTGGGGGGCTATTGTTCCGCAAGGAACAAAGATGAATGCCTTTAACGCTGCGAGCACCTCCGAGCACACACCACCACACCGGGCGCACATGGTGGCGGTGGGGGGGGATCCCCTCGACCGCTTTCTTTTTTTTTTCCGGGGTTTTCTTCCAACCCCATCCCCCGCCCACCCACTGCGCACGCGGATGCGATCCGGCCGCGCGTTCCCCAGGCGAATCAAGAGCTCCAGGACAACACCAGGCAAGATCAACCGGATTGTGGTGATCACAAATCTACCACGTTTAAAAAAAGGGGGGGGAGAAAGAAAGAAAAAAAAAGCACGTGATTTAAATAGCCTCCGGGTGAATTTCTACCTGGGATCTTAATCTATATGTACATTTAGATCATTTTACCAGCTCTACCCGTATCCAGATAAACTTCCCCTCCCCCTTTGCGATCTCATCGATTCCTCCCCTCCTATTGGCTCGTGGGGCAAACTCCGCAGATTTCTCGACCAATCCCGCACAGAAAGGCGTGATTTGTCGGAAAGCGGGTAGAAAGAAAACAGACACGGCTAGCTAGCGGCTGCAGGAGTGATATACAAACAAACAAAAGTGAGCACCGGGCTGCAGGTCGGGTCAGATATTGTGGAAAGACCGAAAGAGGTGCGAGTTCGGAGACAAAGTCAACTTTTGAGACTAGATAAAGAGTTGGCCAAGTCCTGAGCGTGGAGTCCTGCTAGCGCTGTACAATGCAAACGAGCCGAAGACGCGCCGAGTCTAAGCGCGGTGTTTTACGGGCTCCATAAACCGCGCCGTGCGCTAAGTGATTAAAGTGTACTTTCCGTCAGACGTGGCCCGGAGAGACGCGACCCGTTGAGAGAACACACGGAGAGCCGGGGAAAGCGCGCGTCCCACTCGCCCTAGCACGTTAGGCTAGCGTGGCTAGCTCAGGCCGGCCCCCGGACACAAAGGCTAAAAAAGAGACCATGCCGCGGCAGCTGTCGCGTCTTATTTACTCACTGTTCGAGAGGTTCAGGAGCGCCGCCTCCGGCGTGGTCTTCACGTCGAGCCGCAGGGGCTGCTGCTCGGAATGCCGCTGGATGTCTCCGTTGGCGTCCCCGATAGAGAGGAGCCGCACGCCGGGGAACACGGACACCGCCATCTTCGAGCTCGCGCAGAGAGACAGCCGCTCGCGGCAGCGCGCCACATCCGAGCGCGCGCACAACACAAAAAGAGCGCGACTCACCACTGACCTCTATCGGTCATGCTATTTACTCCCCCTCCGAGACACGCGCACACACGCACACACTGGTCAGTGTGCAACTGTACCACTTCTAGATGCTACGTGAAAACTTATTGTGTATACAACAACATAAAAAAAAGCCAAAACCGTAGCCTAAATCCGTCTCAATCTTTCACACAAAAAGATATAAGGACTATTTGAGCATTTATTACATCAGTACAAAGTACCTGGTTGGCGTAAGTGACTAAAAAGCTAATAAAATTATCCTGACAAGTCAAATCACATGGCTGTATTGTCATTTTGGCTTAAACAATAAGCCACACCATGCTTATTTTTACACGCAAACACACACAGAGGTGGTCCGTGTATTGGGATTCTTCGTTTTCTATTTTTCGATACTACCCTCATTCTCATACTGTATGGAACCACCTTCTACAGGCCAACATCCAAGATCCAAATCCATGGATAAGTGTAGATTAAGTGCCACAAGATTGAACATCTCCACATTCATTTATTCAAATAAACAAAATAGATGTGTCTACGCAAGTAACTAAAAAACAATATATCATGTACAAGCCGGTCAAAGCAAGTCAAGTGGCTGTCAAGTGTACAAGCGTCCTCCAGGATGATGGTGCTACGACAAAACAACGCAGAACAACACCACGGAACTAACCAGTTCAGCAGGAAGTTTTGTGTTGTTATATGAAAATATCCCTGAGGCTGGAATGCACAGTCGGGGGGGGGCGCGGATAAAATGTATCTTCCCCAATTTACCTACAGGATGTGTGTGTGTGTGTGTTTTTTTTAGGAAGTAGGACGAAACTAGACCGCCTAACAGACTCAAAGGAATTCATGGAGAACATGCAAAATATCAGCCATAGCACCATCTTGATCATCAGCCTTATGAGTTGAACGATAGACCTGGTCTGGAGACTTTGTGAATCATCATTCATTCTATAACGTTCATGGTTGGTGTGCCCAAAAATATTGGGACACTTTCCCCTTCACCTGGAGACGGTGAACATACCTGGGATGAAGTGGAAGATCTTGTGATTGTCTTCTACAGGGTTCTAAATCCAATATACTTTTCATATAGTACCTGACTTCACTAATGCCCTTGTGGCTGAATGAGTACAAGTTTCAGAGGTTAAATCATTTATAATAACGTGACTCGTTCATTCATTCATCTTCTATCCGATCTTCCCTCGGGTCACGGGGAGTCTGTGCCTATCTCAGGCGTCTATGGGCATTAAGGCAGGATACACCCTGGATGGAATGCCAACCCATCGCAGGACACACACAAACTCACATTCACACTCTAGGGACAATTTTCCAAGGTGCCAATCAACCTACCGTGCATGTTTTTGGACCAGGAGGAAACCGGAGAAAAACCCCCTGAGGCACGGGGAGAACATGCAAACTCCACACACATGGCCGAGACGGGAATCGAACCCGGACCCTGGCGGTGTGAGGCGAATGTGCTAACCACTCAGCCACCGTATCCCTCAATAATGTGACTCATTATAAAATACATAAACAGTAGCTAACAATGAGCTGACATGGTTATGCATTGTATTGAAGATGAAGAAAATGGGATTATTTGTGTTTTTTATTTATCGTGTGTTCAGGGTATATTCATATATTTTGACCATTAAACTACACAAAAGCGGTGTGATTCATAACAAACATATACATATGCACTCTACTGGAATAGAACTGTTTTTATTCATAACACAGTTAGATGGAGGAAAGGGTTTTACCCACAACATTTGCTCAATGTTCAGAATACAACCGGTTCCACAGGTGCCAATGCACAGAGTAGATTTCATTCAATAGAATCGCTGTAAACGCAATGGCACTCATGTTGATATCAAAAACAAGTGTTTTCTTAAGCTACATAGACTTCAAATGTAAAACCTTATATATGTTTCTGTATATGACCTGGAACACTCATGGAGTTTTTATTCTGACTATACACGACGACCAAAATACATTATATGTAATGAAATCAGTTTTTGCTCGTTAAAAGGTAAATGCAATACAATGGCCAAAAAAAAAAAAAGAAACTGTAAAATATTTAGTGTTTTAAATCCGTGCGCCTGAGAGCGGTTCGGTCCTCTGCAGGGTTCACTTATGAAGTGAATGAAGATCGACTAGTAAGACATGTTTTTCAGGCCTTTTCATCTATTGTTCAGAGAGGGAGAGAATGAAAAGATAATCAAGATACGAATCATAAATCAAGCATCAGATCGCATTCATATATGCACGCAGGGTATAGTCAAAAGTTTCGGGACACCTGGCTTTCCCAGCAATACGTGCTGCTTTTCGCAAACCGTTCAAAATTGTATACGCACAATTGTGCAGGTTTTTAAACATTCATTCATTCATCTTCTACCGCTTTATCCGATCTTTCCTCGGGTCACGGGGAGCCTGTGCCTATCTCAGACGTCTATGGACACACACACACATTCATACACTAGGGACAATTTTCCAAGGTGCCAATCAACCTGTCAGCATGTTTTTGGACTGGGGGAAACTGGAGAACCCGGAGAAAACCCCCCTGAGGCACGAGGAGAACATGCAAACTCCACACACACATGGCCGAGACAGGAATCGAACGCGGTGTGAGGCGAACGTGCTAACCACTAAGCCACCGTGCCCCTGGTCTTTAAACATCTTTCCTTAATATTAACCAGGGGACCAAAACATAGAAATGCATCATGGGTTGGAGTGGAAGATCTCGAGTGCCCTATAGAGCTGTGAGCCTCAGCATGAGCACAAACCCATCTGTGCGGAAAATCTTCCAAGAAGAGTGGAGGTTAATATAACAAGTCTTAAGCCTGGGTGTCCTCGAACCTTTTGTCATATAGTGTATCAATGTATTCTTTTTTTATCTAATATTTTAAAAGAAAATGTTTGTAGGTACCTTAGAAAAGTGCACAGGATTTGGGCGGCCGGAATGGATTGTCACTGGATGGAACCCCAACAAGTAAAGGGTCCTTATGGGCATTTTGCAAGCAGAACGTCTTCAGCTCGAGGGCAGCTTGGGAGACCTGGTGGAATCAAGGAGCAGCAGGGCAAACATTTACACGGGTTGTTTCTAAATCGGAAAAACAAATACCCAACATGCACTATTTATCCCAAAAAAAAAAAACAAAACAAATACTCAGGTACATTCGGGATGTTTACCAAGATTGAACTATAATATTGTGGATTATCTGTGTGACAAGTCAGTTCCTGTTTTGTGAGAACGGCGGTAAAACAGTCATTCCCACATCAGCTTCTCCTTTCACCCTAATTCATATCGCAGGTAAAAAGACGATCACAAATTTGTCGGACTAACCGACCGTTGCAATACAGACAGCCCGGGTTTAGTCCTTTGGTGATATCATTACCTCTACTATTCTGGGAAAGCGTTACAGTACATTTCAGGAAGATTTCTGCCTATTCCATAGGGGCGTTTTCGCTACTGGAGGAAACGTCCCTACTGAATAAGCACAAATCTTCCCGAAATGTACTGTAACGAGAGGGAGAGAGAGAGAGAGACAGAATGAAAAGATAGAAGATGGAATAAGCACATATCTTGTTGAGGCCTGGGTTACAATCGGCATTCGGCATATCCCAAAAAAAAGGTGTTCAGTTGGATTTATACTTCATAACAATGCTAAAAGCATATCTTCATGGTGCACAGTTGTTTTTTTTTCGGTCAAATTTACGCTCTCCCTTTCTAATTCATCCCATAGTATTATCCCATTTGTCGCAGATCATCAACATGCCGGAGCTTTTTTATATATCTTAAAGCATAAGATATTAACATACAAATTTGTCACTCAGTTTGGAGAACAAGTACAATACTTTCCCAATACTTTCCTCCATGCATAGTGTATTTCTTTCTTTCTGTCTTTCTTTTCTTTTTCCCGCCTGACTAGTTGATGTGGCACAGGTTTTGCACGGTTGTGGAGGCATGTGCTGGTGCTGCCGAAGCCCCCCAGACATCATCTCATGATCACAAGCTCACAATCAACAAAGAGCGTCTCTGTTCCCAGGCAGGAAAACACCCGGATGTTCGCATTCCCTTCGGTCTATACTAATTTAATGAAATAATAATAATAATAATTACAAATATATACAACCCCTTTCATTCTCCTGTGGTGTATATTTGTGAATAATTTATCGGGATATTTTGGTGCTAGTGACGTATGGGTGTGTAGAAAGAGCCAGTGGAGTAGTTTGACATGAAGTTATATTAGTGTGCAGTTGGAGCAGGACAGGTGGATGCGATCGCCGCCTGTAATCATAAAACACCGTCAATCAAACCGACACCACGAATCGCTGTTTTTGTTGTTGTTGTTGTTGTTTTCTAAAGGAGACATGGAGAGCTGAAAGTGAAGTTTGATCAGCGTTTGAAACTAGTTGTCCCACCCTCGAGCTCCAGCCTCACCCACACACATTCTACCCGAGAACTCTATGTGGAACCTACAGTACCTTGATTCTTTGGACGCTTGCTTCAAGTCGCAGCTGTTTCACAGCTTTCTGGACAAGAACCAGGTTACTGCTGGTGCCGCTGTTGTTGGACATTTCATTCAGAAGTCTGCTCCGAATAAAACCGGGATTGGGAACGGAGACGGACTTCGGCACTCTGAGCGGCTCTACAGCGCCCCCTGTGTGGCACTTCCCTCGGGTCACGGGGAGTCTGTGTCTATCTCAGGCGTCTATGGGCATTAAGGCAGGATACACCCTGGATGGAATGTCAACCCATCACAGGTCACACATACACACATTCACACACTAGGGACAATTTTCCAAGGTGCCAATCAACCTACCGTGCATGTCTCCGGGAGAACCCAGAGAAAAATCCCCTGAGGCACTGGGAGAACATACAAACTCCACACACACATGGCCTAGACGGGAATATAACCCGGACCCTGGCGGTGTGAGGTGAACGTGCTAACAACTAAGCCACCGTGCCCTAACTTTTTTTTTTTCTAAATTACTTTCTAAAAATAAAGTAGCCGATTACTTTTTGGATACGTTTTATGTAGTTTAACCAACTAAACCATTTCTAAACATTTATCACGTTACAGTTAACCTCACAGTAGTAACCAACTCTTGTTTACTGGTCGAAATCTTCCCTCACTTGAATTCACTTTATATCCATTTAATTTTATGTACAGACTTCATATATGTATATTGTTTTAGAAAATAAACCTTTTCATAACTGTGGCAGGAAACATTGATGGCAGGTTTGATCCCCCCAAACCTGAGGCGAACATGCTAACCGCTAAGCCGGCGTACCCCGACTGGAGCACAACAAATTGTTATTGTTATTATTATTATTATTATTATTCGACATATCCTGGGTTTTTATATACATTGTTCAGCTGCTCTTTGTAATTATTTTCTTATAAGTAACCGTAATTTAATGACACGTTTTGTTATTTTTTTCTCAGTAGCTGTAACTGTTGGATTTATTTAGCGATGAAATCACGTAACGCCGCTACATGTAACCAGTTCCTCCCCAACACTGCTCCTGAGAGAACGCAAGTGTGTACAAACACTTCACTTTAAGTCGAAATTTTGGGTATCTATGCTTTACTGGAGTAATTCTTTTCCAGCTGACTTCTACGCCTCACATGGTTTTCCCTTATTCCTTACATTTTCAAAATAACCTATTTCAATTCGGCTTGTTTTTGCCATCTTTTAAAAAGATAAATAAAAATAAAAATAGAGGGAATGTGATTGTGGTTGGATGAGGAGTATAAACATATAGCATTCCGACACCCTGTTGGGTTGTACGCGATACATCGCACCTGCACACCGACAACAAATCACGTCACAATCCAGCGATGACAAAACCAGTGTTTGGGTCGTTACTCATTGTTTAAAAGTGATTATTTCTCGGCTACTGGCTCATTTATTGGCTCAAACCGGAGTAGGGAGTTCTTTAGAGAGATGTTTGAATAAATTAGCGATCGCGATCGGCGTGGCCTAAGCTTTTGTCCTTAATGGCATTTTTTTTTTTACGTTACTTACATTACTTTCATACTTTAAGCAGTTTTGAAACCAGTACTTTTACACTTTTACTTCAGTAAAAAGCTTGAGTTGATTCTTCAACTTCTACAGAAGTCTTTTTAAACCCTAGTATTTTTACTTCTACCTGAGGAATGAATGTCCACCCAAATGCCCTTCCTCAGATCAGCTGGCGATGGTCCCACATTGATGAAGCACCTTAAGAACTTAAATTGACTGAAATGTATATCAGCAGTCTACTACAACAATGCAGAAAATGCATTTATGCATTAAAGCATACATTACTGCACCTCAACAATGATGGTACTGTAATAAATGGACATAATGTGTTGAAAATAAGAACGTTTTTCCGTTTTCTGGTTCCTCTCAAGGTTTCTTCCTTATACCATCTCGATGCCATCTCTAAAGCCACTTTATGACAAAGAGATTATTTATATATATATAAGTTACCATTATTAATATTAATGAATTATCAATAAAACATTTTCCCAACTACCATCATCCTACCGATCTCCACAATAGACTGCTGGGACACCGATGGCTCACTGATGCTCTTACCTGGATAATTATATCTGCATATAACTGTGAATTCAGTGGATCCTGTATTCTACAAAGATATCTTAAACTATCTTTATATCTACATGTTATCTGTATATACACATTTATGTACATCTGTAAATAAAGTTGTAAATACAACGTAAACATTCCATATTGAACATTTACATATTCCACATTGTCTGCGCATCACTCCTCACACACATCTTGCAAAAATATACTTGCATATATATGTGTGTGTGTGTGTGTGTATTTTATTTGTTTATTTGTTTATCCGCTCACTGCTAGAGCCTTTATAATCTTTTGCTGGACATATATTTACATATCTATCTCGACTTTGTATAATTACACTTCTGGCTAAAGCAGCAACGGGAACAGAAGAGCAAATCAGCTTTTCCTATAATAAATAATTTTGTGCCAAGAGTTCATGAGTTTGTTTACGTGTGTGTGCTAATCCAGTCCCTACACTGTTAAAGGGATATGTGTGATTGTGTTGCACTCAATATTTGTCGCCCATGTGCATTTTATGTAATGCTGGAGGTAATTCCATAATGTGCCTATTAATAACAGTTATAGGTCTGATCAGGACCAGAAACAGAAAGAGATTTACTGCCAAGCATATTTGAATTTATTTTGTTGACAGAAAGCTTCCAGTACCCAGAGATGTCAACAAATAAAGAACAAAAAATAAAGTACTATAGCAAAAAATAAATAAATAACAACATAACAGGGTCATTGCAGATAGACAATCTACTTTATGAACATCGCCCCTCTTGTGCCTATTTGTCCTGGTGTTTGGAGCATAATCCACTTTAACAGTCCAAAGCGTCCTCTGATCTCTGAATTCATATTTTAGTGTATTTGATCATATCCCAACCGGTCAGGAAGATGTTGGGAGAGGGCGGGGTAGAGGACATGGTCAGCCATGGTACGATATACCTGGAGCAGATCTTTTTTGCTCAAGGACCCATCGATGGTGGTTTTAAGTTTGAAGGTGCCTTAAAACCACCACCTCTCAAAATCTGAACCACCACCTCCATATAAAGCCTGATATTATTCATTCATTCATCTTCTACCGGAGAACCCGGAGAAAAACCCCCTGAGGCACGGGGAGAACATGCACAAACTCCACACACACAAGGCCGAGACGGGAATCGAACCCGGACCCTGGCGGTGTGAGGCGAACGTGCTATAACCACTAAGCCACCGTGCCCCTAGCCTGATATTATCTGATATTAATTACCTGATATTATCATTCATTCATCTTCTACCGCTTTAATCCGATCTTCCCTCGGGTCACGGGGAGCCTGTGCCTATCTCAGGCGTCTATGGGCATTAAGGCAGGATACACCCTGGATGGAATGCCAACCCATCGCAGGGCACACACACTCACATTCACACACACCCTGATATTATTATTATTATTATAATTATTATTATATTAGACAGTGCATGCATCATATAAATAATCCTGTCATGTGATCAATCAATCGTTGACTAGAAAGCGACCACACAAATCAATAAGAGTACATCAGGATCAGGAGGGCCGTCACTCCTTCGCAAATCAACGCCTTTTCGTTACCACGTGTCGCAGACGCGCAGGAGCATTTTGCGCATGCGCACACGCCCGGGCCGTCACGCCTCCTAGCGGCCATACGATCGGTGCACCACGTGACCGGCCCAACAGCATTATATCCGGGGCAGTCAGAGGGACAAGTACCATACGAGAGTCATGTTATTACGAGTAAGTAGTTTGTTTAACGGAATTAAGAGCAGCGTTATAACTCCCGTGACCCCTCGGAATTGGCTTTAACCGGCACACGGGTCTTCAAAATGCGTGCCTTTTGTGTTTCCAGAGGGTGTTACAGTGCGGTGCGTATGCACTTGCGGGAAAGCGTTCCTTTCACCCCAGTGCACCATGGAGGAACCCTCTCATCCCCATCGTCGTAGAACAAACAGTAAGTTTCTCAGGACAGGAGGATAGTGGATAATGTATCCAGGCGAACGGTCAGCTTAATGTTACAGACCACGTGATCTAGACCTGAGGCTATACCTATTAAATATAAATAAAAAAGTGTCATAATAATGATGCATAAGAAATAGGATACAAGTGTGTACAGAGTGTGTATGTGTATCTAAATAAATGTGTACCTATATGGTGGTACTTAGTAAGCAGTGTTGGAGAGTAACTAGTTACATGTAACGGTGTTACGTAATTTAATTACAAAATAAAAGTTCCGTTACAGTTAGTGTGGGGGAAAAAAACGTCATTAAATTACGGTTACGTTTGAAAAGTCCCAAAGACCCCCCCCCCTCCCCCTCCCCCAAACAATTTGATTCTGAAGAGCTCATTTACATTTACAGCATTTAACAGACGCCCTAATGCGACGTAAAAATAGTGCTTTAGGTCTCCATCTAAGACTAAATTCATTCAGGTGTGATTGATTACAAACTTAGGGTACAA
This sequence comes from Kryptopterus vitreolus, assembly GCA_030449085.1. Lineage (NCBI taxonomy): Eukaryota > Metazoa > Chordata > Actinopteri > Siluriformes > Siluridae > Kryptopterus > Kryptopterus vitreolus. The sequence goes on from JACRUU010000012.1 coordinate 25,711,549, forward strand.
AAATAAGCATAGACACAGTTGAGGGATTTATTTTTAATGGTTTCCTGGACAGTGAGAAGGGAGAAGTGTTGTTGGAAGAAATAGGGGTCTTCAGTCGTCATTAGAAGATGGTGCCAGAACAGAGAAGAAGCCTGATCTTAACTCTTACCCTGAGAGAAGGTGGAACAGGCCTTGCTACTGCTAGACGCTCTCAGACAGCGAGGTTCGGTACGGGGAGGTGATGATGAGGTTTCTGAGGTATGAAGGTGCCGATCCATTTTTGGCTCTGTAGGCGAGCGTCAGTGTTTTGAATCTGATACGTGTGAGCAGCTACAGGAAGCCAGTGGAGCGAGCGCAGCAGTGGGATGGTGGTGCGAGAGAATTTAGGCAGGTTGAAGACGAGTCACGCAGCTGCATTTTTGAATCATTTGCAGTGGACGAATAACGTTCTGAGGTAGAACCTGTGAGCAGAGAGTTACAGTAGTCCAGTCTCGCGCTTCAAGACTATATCTCGCCTAGTGGACAAATGAAAGTAAATCAAATGTAATCAGTTACTTTTATAAAGTAATTAAAAAGTTACACTACTAATTACATTTTGAATAGGGTCATCTGTAACCTATTAGATTTCCAAAGTAACCTTCCCCATCACTGTTAGTAAATAAAACTGCTATAGTAAGATGTCACAGTGCTGAGTGCAATGGTGTTCAGACTTACATTTCGCATCTTTCGTCCATCCCCCAGGGCCGAGGAGAGCGCGCCTACGATATCTACTCGCGCCTCCTGAGGGAGAGAATAATCTGCGTAATGGGTCCAGTAAGTTTCTGGGACTATTGGGACGTAGGTTTCGGTAAAAGCGAACGCATTTATGCATCGTTCTCTCCACCTCTGCTTTTAGATCGACGACTCGGTGGCAAGTCTGGTGATCGCGCAGCTGCTTTTCCTGCAGTCCGAGAGCAACAACAAGCCAATTCACATGTACATCAATAGCCCTGGTGAGATCGATTCATTCATACAGTGAGAATTCGAATAGTGGCTAATTATGGAGGTGTCCCCTTTGGTACTGGGCTAAACTCGAATGGGTTCATGCAAACCAAAAAAAAAACATAAGGACTACTGCCTTTTAGAGTAATTTAAATTTGTGAACACCTGAGCATAGACTGGTCCCCATTTTCCCTTAAGATAACCCTCACTCTTCTATAAAGACCTTCACTGTAATATTTGGTTGTCAAGGTACTTTTTGCATTCCAAAAATAGGGGCACGGTGGCTTAGTGGTTAGCACGTTCGCCTCACACCGACAGGGTCCGGGTTTGATTCCCGTCTCGACCATGTGTGTGTGTGTGTGGAGTTTGCATGTTCTCCCCGTGCCTCATGGGGTATTCTCCGGGTTCCCCCGTCCAAAAACATGCACGGTAGGTTGATTGGCACCTTGGAAAATTGTCCCTAGTGTGTGAATGTGTGTGTGTGTGTGTGTGTGTGTGTGTGTGTGTGTGTGTGTCCTGCGATGGGTTGGCATTCCATCCAGGGTGTATCCTGCCATAATGGCCATAGACGCCTGAGATAGGCACAGACTCCCCGTGACCTGAGGGAAGATCGGATATAGCGGTAGAAGATGAATGAATGAATGAATGAAAAATCATCCACGTCAGTCTGTTTACTCATTATAGTAAAATGAGGTGAAGGTCAAACTGGTTAATCTTCTATCGCGGCTGTAAGTGCAGGTGGTGTGGCGTATTCCGTCCGAGAGCAACAACAAGACAATTCACATGTACATCAACAGCCCTGGTGAAAATTAGTCATTCAGACAGTCAGTGTTCAAGGTCATTTATTTATATAGCACATTTCCAACGTCCAGGCTGCCCCAAAGTGGTTTACATAACATCAGACAAGGCATAAAAGAACTACCATCATAATAATAATAATCTAGGGGGCACGGTGGCTTAGTGGTTAGCACATTCGCCTCACACCTCCAGGATCCGGGTTCGATTCCCATCTTGGCTGTGTGTGTGGAGTTTGTTCTCTCCGTGCCTCAGGGAGTTTTTCTCCGGGTTCTCCGGTTTCCCCCGGTCCAAAAACATGCATGGTCGGTTGATTGGCACCTTGGAAAATTGTCCCTAGTGTGTATTGTGTGTGTGAATGTGTGTGTGTGTCCTGTGATGGGTTGGCATTCCATCCAGGGTGTGTATCCTGCCTTAATGCCCATAGACGCCTGAGATAGGTCACAGGGCTCCCCGTGACCCGAGGGAAGATCGGATATAGCGGTAGAAGATGAATGAATGAATAGTAATCTACTAATCTACTCTAAAACCATAAACAGAAATCTGTACACTAAAGAAAACTAGACACAAGATATTTCCTGAAGAAAATGTGAGTGATGCTTGCCGATAAAAACCGCAGCTCCAGACGAGACCCCTTACAGCCTGGTCTGTTTAATCTTTAGCGTTGACTTCAAAATGCTAGCTTGTTCGGAGATACGAGTGTTTAGACACCAAAAATGCCCGTTTGGGGGCGGGGCCAATGACGCACGTGACATCATCACATTATCCAGCGTCCGACTCCTGTCGATGTGTCGAGAGTTTAGACATGTCACATGACCCTGTGCTACCTACTCCATCTCACCTACGAGTGGATATGCCAAATGTGCATGTCGGGCGAACACGGGCCATCATCATCATCATCATGGAGCATCAAGATTTCCCCATTCATTCTCTATGGGGCTGGAATGTCGTGGATTTCCCGAAATTCCAAACATGTGTGGGATTCAGGAGGTATTTGATAGTGATCCACTCCGGACCCCCTACGAGTGGATATGCCATATGTGCATGTCGGACGCTCACAGGCGAAACTGTGAGGCACGAAAATTCCGCCCATTCATTTTCTATGGGAGAAAATTCCCGCTTTTTGGCCCCGGGTCCGGAATACCGCAGGGTGATTCCTTATAAAAATAATAGCTAAGACACCATCGGGCTGCGCGATATGAGGTATGATTCGTGACGATCGGACAAAAACAGCGGGATGTTAAGCGCTGAAAATTTGCCCGACGCTAGAGAGAGATTATAATAGTGATGCTTTTGCGAGCACCACTAATAAATGGGTTTTTAGCAGAGATTTAAAAATAGGAAGAGAAGGTGCGGCAGGGCGTTCCACCGCAAAGCACGATTTCCTCTACGCTTAAGCTGAACATTTTGGAACAGAGAGCAGGTGACCAGTGTAGAGCTCTAAGAGAAGGAGTGATACAATCATGTATCCGACGCTTTAAAAGAAATCTGGCTGCAATTCGAATAGTGGTGAGAGAGGGGGGGGGGGGGGGGGGGGGGGGGCAAACAATGGAAGTGTTCCCTTCGGTATTGGCCTAAATGCATATGTAACGTATAAGGACTACTTCCTTTTACAAAAATACAAGCTATAATAATCATTGTGAATTGTCAAACCGGTAAACCTTGTATCATGGCTGTATGTGCAGGTGGTGTGGTCACCGCGGGGCTGGCCATCTACGACACAATGCAGTACATCCTCAACCCTATCTCGACGTGGTGTGTAGGCCAGGCTGCCAGCATGGGCAGCTTACTGCTCGCCGCAGGCACCGCGGGTATGAGGCACTCGCTGCCCAACGCTCGCATAATGGTGCACCAGCCTTCCGGAGGCGCCAGGGTAGGACCGACAGAACCATCCCTGCTGTGTTCTTTTTACGGTGGGCAGCACACTAAACCCTTTCTGTTTGACGATTTCAAGGGTCAAGCGACGGACATCGCCATCCAAGCCGAGGAGATCCTCAAACTGAAGAGACAGATTAACAACATCTACTGCAAGCATACCGGGCAACTTCTGGAAACGATAGGTACTGTTCTGTTTCTGTATATATATATATATATATATTATTTATGGTGTGTGTGTGTGTGTGTATATATATATACACACACACATATATATACATATATATATAATATATATACATCCATATACACACACACACACACACTATGTTATATATATATATATATATATATATATGTATATATATATATATATATATATATATATGTTTTTTTTTTTTTTGTTTTTTTTTTTTTTTTACACACACACAAACACAAACAAACACAAACATTTGATGATAAAATCAATAGTTTATACTGGAACTATCAGCACAAATCCATACTGATAAGTTTGGTCTGAGCAGCGGAGTCTGTGACGCTCCCCTATAATTATACAGTGCGAGAGCGGCCTCTAGTGGCGAATGGAGTTTTACTTTAAAGCGCTACCATTTCGCACAAATCAGTGCTTAAAATCTTTAGACGTCTCCGCAAAAGCATTGAAACGACATTTATTTTTTTAAATAATATAAATCAGTAAAATCCACGATCGGTCGACCTCTACTACAAGTAGTCTCCTTTTGCATTTTGAGTTTAGTTGCAGCCTGGTCGGTGGGGAAAGAAAAACAAAGCGGTTGAATAATAATTCAAGACACTATAATGTTGTAACATGAACAGATGTGTGTTCTAACCCGAGCTTTTCCACGTTTACCTGATTGTCCTGCTCGTTCTACAGAGAGCGTGATGGAAAGAGACCGATACATGAGTCCCATGGAAGCGCAAGACTTTGGGATTATTGACAAGGTCCTGGTCCACCCTCCTCAGGCTGGGCAGGATGAACCAGAGCTGGTCCAGAAAGAACCCACCACTTCAGCCAGCCCCTCCACCCCGTTAGTCCCAGAGCTGACCCAGTCTGGATCCGGTCCACCTTCTTCCTTCAAACCTGAGCCATGACGTGATTGGGCTCAGCCATCAATGTCGTCACTTACAACGGGCTGGGATATGAGACCATGAGAGCCTGTGGTGTGTGTGTGTGTGTGTGTGTGTGTGTGTGTGTGAGAGAGAGAGAGAGAGAGACACGCTGTACTGAACACGCCTCATTATGGGACTGAAAAGACTGACCATGTGCTGTCCAGTGAATTATGAACAAGCGCATAACAATATGGCACTCTCTTACTGCAATGTGATGTGGAAACAAAAACTTGTGATTTTTACTAATCAATAAAAACACAATCAGTATTTTTTTAGTATTTTATTTATTTTTTTAACAGAAAATTGAACAGTATAGCAAACCTGATGTAAACTCGTTTTGATTTAATTACCTGCTGCTTTTCCAATTAAAAATACAGTATTCAGTTAACAGGACACAAATACACTTTCTTAGACATAAAACAGCAATGTGATGCGCTGAAACACTGTTATGTCGTACAAAGTAGCGTTTAAGAGAGGTAATAAAAGATTCCATGGGGTGCAGCTACATGTGTACACTCAGCATTTACTATGTTTGTGTGTGTGTGTGCTTTGTTTTAGCTTTACTCGAGCAAAATCCGTGTCTCCGGGAAACCTGGGACACGTCACATGACGCTGCACACCACCCCAGCTGTTCTTTTTGGCTTTCGTAGCCCAGCGTAGCCAGCCCAGGCCGGTCTCCTGATACGGCGGGTAACGCAAGGCGCCGAGTCGCTCGAGTCCCCAACCTCGCAGCATGCAGGCCCGCCTGTGGCTGAACGTCTCGAAACCCCAGCGGCCGTGATAACTCCCCATCCCACTCGCACCTGGGAAAGCCACATAGGATCATTTTAAAGGGACGAGATTCAGAATGATGTGCAGGCATACATAGCGTTCATAAGCAGTCTGTCATTACCTGCAATGTATGGTGACATATGATTTAGATTATTTCAATTTTACACACACACACACATCTATCTATATGCATACATATCTATCTATACATTTCTGTCCATCTCTATAATTTATATATCCATCTATATCTCTGTCTGTCCATCTCTATATTTATATATCCATCTATATCTCTGTCTGTCCATCTCTATATTTATATATCTATCCATCTCTATATATCTATCCATCTCTATATTTATATCTATCCATCTCTATATATCTATCCATCTCTATATTTATATATCTATCCATCTCTATCTCTATCCATCCATCTCTATCGCTATCTCTATACCTCTCTCTCTCTCTCTATATATATATATATATATATATCTGTCTATATCTCTCAATCTATACACTTCTATCCATCTATATCTATATATATATTTTTTTAATGTTCAGAAATTTTTAAGGGGGAAAAGGATACTACGTGGCCCTATGCAGAAAATGAATAAATAATTAGGGCAATGTAATTAATCAGCGCATTGATCTGGAACACACACGGGCAAGACCACCTTGGAATTGTTATCTCTTATAAAATTTAAAACTGCATCCTGCACGCTTGGCTTAAATTGCGCCGAATTGCATTTTGGGAGGTGGTATCTCGGTGGTTGAGGCATTGGACTCGGAAGGTCACGGGTTAAAATCCCAGCACCACCACGCTGCCCCTTAACGCTCAAACTTAACTGTTTAGCTGCAAGTTGCTCTGGATAAGGGCTTCTGATAAGTGTTTAAATATATTTACTCAGGTTATCTTTGTGTAATATTCAAGTTTGACTGATCTGAATCATTTGTATGTGCAAAACAAAAGGGCCAAATACAAAAAAAGTAAACAAATGCAAAAAATAAAATAACATAACGCACATAAGCTTAAGACACTGAATGTCTTGGATGAGAGTGGAGGACACCAATTCGCTGTTATAATAATGAAGGTACGGACGTAAGTGTTGGTGAGGAGCCCTCGGTAGTGTAATTAACATTCACTTCAAATGGAGTTTATTGCACTATAGCAGGAGATCTGTCAAATCCAACCAATATAAAGCATATTGTGTATTCGAATACATGTCTAAAAGTGATGAGAAACTGGAAAAAACGCAACACAACAGGTACACACTCACCCACTCCTCCGAAAGGCAAGCCGGGAAGCGTCATGTAAACTATTCCGTCGTTTGAGCAAAAACCTCCACTGGTGGTTTGCTCTAATACTGTATTCACCACCTAGGAATAAAAATGATGTTCAATTCGATCATTTTCAGGTAACGTCGTGAATTTCAAGTCAAGTCGGCTTTACTGTCATTTCAACAATATACAGTGGAAAGAAACGTTTCCCCAAGGACCACGGTGCTATAACACACAACATAAATAAACTAGACACAGTACTGAACATAATTCTAAAAAAATAGAAAAAGCAACTAGGAAGCAAACAAAGGGGCAATGAAGACAAGACAATAAACAAATCACAGTACACGTTGTGTAAAAAAGGGTTCGTTCCTATGCAAAAACAAACATTTGCACCAAAGTAATTTACCGTTGCAATTAAATTTGTTGACCTTCCCGGTGACTGAGAAAGTGTTGACACTGGAGATTTATATATATTAAATTAATATCAGCGTCATGGGCATTTTACAATATGACAAATTCTACACTTTGCCTTGCCTCAGTAGCCCCGATTGCCTCGTCAAATAAAATCATGAATCATGATATATCTTCTAGGTGTTGCACGATATACCGGTACTGTACAGGTATCAAGATACCCTGCTTTTAAAAACGATATGATTATTAATTTTATTAGCACTGGTTCTTGAAACAAAATAGCAGCTGTAGTTCTGAGGGTTGGACTATAAAGTGGGTGTGAATATTTTTCCTCACTCAGATGCACTCCGGCTTTTTATGCCGATGGAATTTTAGGCATGAAGCTTTGCAAATAATTAAAAACGGCAACGTATAGTTATTTTTAGTCTAAACAGTTCTACTTGGTTTCACTAGTCAGCAAACATTGGGTGTTATTAATAAATATATATATATATATATATATATATTTATTTTTTTTTTTTTGCTATAGTATCAATTTGGTATTGGTATCATGATATTTAATTTAGGTATCATATCGAAGTTGTACTTTTCACTGTCAAGCTTATTCGTGTGGCTTTTAAAGCTGCGGTGAATATCTGTCTATGCCTTGTCATATTCTATTCAACTTTTTTACCTGGGCCTGGTCAGAAAACACGTAGAGCGCCAGTGGCTTCTCTCTTTCGTTCATGAAACGAATGCCTTCCTCTAGAGACTCGATGGTGATGAAGGGAAGAATGGGGCCAAAAATTTCCTCTTGCATCAAAGCGTCTGACCCGGTGACGTCTACAATCACCGTGGGAGCTGTAAAACAGGGAGACACAGCGGCATGAGCGGGACTAGAAGAGCTTTTATTTGTGGCATATACATTACAGCACAGTGAAATTCTTTCTTCACATATCGCTTGGAAGCTGGAGTCAGAGCACAGGGACAGCCGTGATACAGCGCCCCCTGGTGCACAGAGGGTTAAGAGCCTTGCTCAAGGACCCAAGAGTGGTAGCTTGGTGATACCGGGGCTCGAACCCCCGACCTTCCGATCAGTATCCCAGCACCTTAAACCACTGAGTGCAATAAAATCAGAACACTATTAATCTGTTGCCCGTCTCTCTAATCTTATGCATTCCTATTAGTTATACCATTTTGTTCCATTTCCTGGAGAGACGAATAAACAAATGGAAATGATAAATCTTCTCACCAATGTATTTTTCTTCTTTCACACTGTCTCCTCCTATAACAACCTTTCCTTGAGACTTTCCCAGAAGCTCCATGAGTCTGTTCCAATGTCTATCCGTGACAATTCGCCCGTAGTCCGGGCTTTCACTAATTCGAGGCCCATAGAATCCCTCCAGTGCTTCTACGATCATGGGAAGTAGTTTATCTCGCATTTCTGCCGTGCACAGGACGTAGTCCGGCGCCACACAGCTCTGCCCCGCGTTGAAAAACTTGGCCCATGCGAGCCTCTTTGCAGCAGCCTTGATGTCCAAGTGACCATAAATGAGGCACGGGCATTTTCCGCCCAGCTCTAGAGTGACGGGGGTGAGGTGTACCGCGGCTGCCTGCAGGATGCTCCGGGCCACCGCCTGAGAGCCTGATCGAATGACAAACGGAAAATGATAAGAGGGAAAAGAGGGACAAGATTCCATGACAATGAATGTTGTTTAACAGGAAGACAAAAAAAAGAAAAAAGAAAAAAAATAGTGCTCCACACACCCGTGTAGAAAATGTGATCGAATCGGTTCTGCAACATTGATTTGGTTTCCTCGGCTCCTCCACGTATAACAGCGTAGCACTCCTGACCAGAAGGAGAAGAAGAATAGCCTTTATTTGTCACATGTACATTACATCACAATGAAATTCTTCCTTCGCATACCCCAGCTTGTTTGGAAGCCATAACCCTGACCCCTGAGATTCCCCTGGAAAAACCCCATGAGGCAAAGGGAGAATATGCAAACTCCACACACAGCACAGGTGTGAATCGAACCCCCACCCCTGGAGGTATGAGGCAAAGGTGCCAACAACTAAGCCCCCGCGGCCCTTCCATGCATTTTATTTATTTATTTTTAATAAATGGGCCAGCATTTTTTTACATTGGGTTTATTCGAAATTATGCCCTTTACAGCAATTTCAGCAACCTTATAGGATCCTGGCAAATCAGACGTGTGAGCCGTGTGGATCTAGACACAAGTCATTACAACCCTCTGCCTAATATTGTGTTGGTCCCCTTTTTTGTTGCCAAATCAGTCCTGACCCGTTGTCTTCAGAAATTTGAGCTACAGGAGCTTGTCTGTTCGATTGGACCACCTTCTCTTCCCTTGTGCATCATTGAGCCTTGGCCTCCCATGTCACCATGTTCACCACTGTCCCTTCTATGGTTCACTTTCAATAGACTCTGACCACTATGGACTGGAGACACACTTTTTGGAGACTTGTTCACTTCGCTGGTCATAATGTCTTGTTTTTGCCATTTCACGGGGCGTTTTTATTGGCTGATCAGTAGACATAGTTCAAACTCACTGCAAGATGGTCAATTTTTCACAGACCACCTTTGGTTGCAAGACTAGAATCCACGACCAAAGCAACTGTTGTCTCATACAACGTATACCAGGCATTTGGCGTCAGCAAAATAGTTCATGCAAATTGTACACAATAAATGAACATTTTTGAACGTGAAATGTTAAACCTCTGGTAGTGTAGAGCATCTCTTCCCAATATCTCTGTTAATTGCAATCAGTACATCAAAATGACAACAGCGTTACCTGAGACAGGTACTTTGGTATCAGCTCGGACAGGAGTTGCTCAGTTGCTTGACTGATTTCCGACGGCTTCAGTACAGCACAGTTGCCTATACGGGTAAAAAAATGTGGGTATAAAATGCATTAGGAAGGCCTTTAACGGACAACAATGTCCAATGTCACTTACTATACAAGGATCAGATATTAAAGAAGGTAAATGTTTTGGAGGGCAATACAAATGCTTTTATTTGTCATTACTATTGAGGTCATGAGGGTGTAGCAGGGTGTTACCTGCAGCAATAGCACAGACCAGTGGTGCTAAAATGAGCTGTAGAGGATAGTTCCACGCGCCGATGATCAAAACAACGCCTAGCGGTTCTCTGCGGACGAAGCATTCGTCTAGCTTGGTTGGCTAGAACACGGGTAAACAAAAATGGCAGCAAGAAACACAAAGGTGTCACACTTTGCGCTTTGTAACTGTAATTGGAATGGATCCAGCTAGGTCAGGAGGGAAACGTTGCGCAATTTTGCTTGGTTCAGTAGTGTTGGCTGCATTAGTAATAGGAAAAAAAACAGACAAAAGCAGAAGCCTGGCTGCACGTTGCTTACCAAAGTTTTGCTCACGTAGGTCGGCTTCAACCAGGTTTCCAAGTTACAGATGGTGTAACGAAGCTCGTTGGCCACTATGTCGATGTCCGACAGCACCGCCTCGAACTTGGGCTGCGGGGAACATCAGAGGTGATTACACTTGACCCGGGGAATGGGGGGGGGCATTAGTTTCTGTGTAGGTGTAGTGTTCCTGTACCTTGTTGAGGTCTTTATGCAATGCCTCTAAAATCTGTGCCTCGTTATCCTCTAGTAGAGACAGCAGAGCCTCGAGCTGAGTGAGACGGAAATGTAGAGGAACGGTCATGTTGGACCGGAATGCAGTCCGGAGTCGCTCGATCACCACCTTCTGACTATCCATTTTGACGCACACCTTAGAAAGAGAAAACCGATGACTTCTGTGCGATTCATTGGGAGTTTGCTTGCCCTGTTTTGACAATGCGGCCAAATGACTGCAGACTCATGACCAACACACCCTGAAAGCACAAGATGTCTACACTTTCTCCTCACTGGAACCAACTGGCCGAAACCCGTTCCAGCAAGACAACAGCCCTATGAAGGCGACAAGGTCGTCAAGGTTGGAGTGGAAGAAGCTTGAGTGGCCTGAAAAGAATTCAGAACTGTTAGCTAGACAAGATAGAACCAGGCAACCCTGCTGACAAGCCGGAATATCAAGCCGGAATATGCGAAGAACCCGATGAAGAGGAAGGCCACAGATTGCTGATTTTCAGCTGCATTTCTGATTGTGGCCTGTTTAAACACCGGTCTGACGTTTCCTGTCCCACTTCTTTGCATTATTTCACCACCACAATGCGCCAAACAAAACAAAAAAAAAAAGTGGTTCGGTAGCATCATTGGGTTACCAATGGAGCGAGGAATGTACTCTTGCCTGCCAAACCCAAAATAATGACCACATTCGACAACCATGCAACCTCAATCCGCCATAACCCAAAAATGACTAAGACTTTTTGCTTGCATTGTCACGCAAGGCTGACTGAGGAGAATCACCAGGTAACCAGTAGTTGGCAGTAAATTGAAGTATTTCCAGTTGGGGCGACATTAACGGCAACAAATATCTCAAGTTTATCTCATAGTTCAAAAGCAAACATTTTTAAGATCAATCAATCAATCAATCTCTCTCTATTTACTGTATTTTGGTTTCATCTGAACATAGAACCTGATCTATATATATATATATATATATATATAGAGAGAGAGAGAGAGAGAGAGAGAGAGAGAGAGAAAGAGAGAGATAATATAGATAATATATATATATATATATATATATATATATATATATACACACTACGTTATTTTCCTATCTATCTATCTATCATATATATATATATCACAATCATTTTAATAGATATTAGTGTTTGACTCATTAATATGATTCTTTTAAGGAGAGTTCTGTGCCAAGCACAACATTCGAATCGCTTCATATACACCGAAATGATTAAGAAAAGTAATAATAGGATTAACCTTATAGCCATATTAAAATCCATGCATTCTGCATAAAGATGCATACAGAAGTACATTTGAATACTTTCACTCAAGTGGACGTTTTACCCAAATACTTTACCGTGAGTGAACGTTTGATAAAAGGAGGTATGTCAGGTATGTCCAGCTCCTCTTGCAGGAAAACATTAAATCCAACAGCTACTTTTCAATACGGCGACCTCTCAGAACGCTACAAACCAAAAATCTAGGGTTTTTTTTCCCCCGATAAATTTACCGCCTAAACGCTGTTTTGTGGTTTCATCTGAACATCCATTTGTAGTTCTAATAAGGTGTTGTGTTTAAATGACATTAATTAGATCCTTACATTCTAATCAGTGGTGGACTTTTATAATGCGTCTGCTATTTTCTTCGTGTCACTTCCCGTTTTGTGAAGCTCAACCATTTTGTCCATGTTTTGCGATAAATGTTTACGAGAATTCTTAAATTTACTGTTAAATATACTGAACAATTTACTGTTTCTAATGTACTAAAAATGTTAAATATCAATAGGAATATACACTAGTTTCTCTCTCTCTCTCTCTCTCTCTCTATATATATATATATATATATATATATATATATATATATATATATATATATATATATATATATATATGTGTGTGTGTGTGTGTGTGTGTGTGTGTATACAGTATACATGTGTGTATCTGTCCTTTCACAAACATCCATCTTAACAGTCAAAAACAATTGTTTTTTTAACAATTTCTCCACCAAATTCATGCAGCAGAAGGTTGTTGTTGTCGTCCGTTTTGCAGGTGCTGAAAGGGCTGAATAAAAAGGGTTTAAAAACAAACAAACAAACAAACAAATAAATAAATAAATAAATAAAAAGTTGACAAACATTTGATACACAACGGCAGTCTCCTCCCTTTCCAACCGTTTCCCCCAGTGACAGCTACACACGCTACACCTGTACTACACAACCTACAGCCATTCTTTCTTTTAAGAAAGAAACGTCGTACTCGATATCATTTTCGCTCGGAAATCTTACCAGGGCCTTGTTTGTTGGCAAGCGGTTCGTCAAAAAAACAAACAAACAAACACAAACACAAACACAAACACAAACACAAACAAATCACTGCTCCTGGTTCGTGCTGCTGCTGCTGCTGCTGCTACCGCGCGGCGCCGAGTCCCGTCCTCTGCGGCTTCCGGAAGTCCCACACAAACACGTTCATCAGGTTTCTCATCCGAGCACAAGAATGCGGGCTTCTGGCTCGTTTCATGGCGTGCAAATACCACCAGAAACACGCAACACGTCCATCACCCTCTCCCTCTCCCTCTCCCCCTCCTCCTCCCTCCCTCCCCCCCGCTCAAAAACACTCATTCAATCAACCGGAAATCACAAGCGTGAATCTGTTGCGTCGATGGTCGAGTAGTTAAGTTACACGTGCCTCCTTCCTGAACTTGTATTTCTCGTCTGGAAAGTCTTTCCACTGGTATACACATATAATTATTAGTTAGCTTGTTTGTTTTTATAGTTTATTTGTAATAAACGTACACGATGCACAAACACATGACGTCAACAAAACCTGTTCGAAAACGGGACTATATATATATATATATATATATATATATATATATATATATATATATATATATATATATATCTATATATATATACACATAGTGTTGGGGAGTAACTAGTTACATGTAGTGGCGTTGTGTACTTTATTTACAGAATAACAGCGAAAAAAAAAAACGTCATTAAATTACAGTTACTTTAGAAAATGTCGAAGATTCAAAAATTCCAACGACCACCACCGTCTGCATCCAAAGAGTTTTTGAAGAGAAAGATGTGGGCTGTTATGCAATGGCCAAGTCACTCACCTGACCTAAATCCGATTGACCATACATTTCACTTGGTGAAGATAAAAACTGAAGGGAAAATGCCCCAAGAACAAGCAGGAACTTGAAGACAGTTGCGGTAGAGGCCTGGAAGAGCATCACCAGGGATGAAACCCGGTGTCTGGTGATGCTCTATGCGTTCCAGACTTCAGGCTGTAATTGACTTGCAACTAAGTATTAAAAAGTGTAAGTTTGATTTATGATTGATTCTTCTGTCCCATTACTGTCCCATTACGGTCCCTTAACAAGCGGTAGGCACATATGCAAACTGCTGTAATTCCTTCACCGTTCACCTGATTTGGATGTAAATTAATTAAAGCTGGTTAAGGGGCAAGGTGGTTTAGTGGTTAGCACGTTCGCCTCACATTGCCAGGGTCCAGGTTTGATTCCCATCTCGGCCATGTGTTTTTGTGGAGTTTGCATGTTCTCCTCCTGTGTCTCAGGGGTTTTTTTTTTTCGCCGGGTTCTCCGGTTTCCTCCCCGGTCCAAAAACATGCACGGTAGGTTGTTGATTGGCACCTTGGAAAATTGTCCCAAGAGTGTGAATGTGTGTGTGTGTTCGTGTGTCTGTGCCCTGTGATGGGTTGGCATTCCATCCAAGGTGTATCCTGCCTTAATGCCCATAGATGTCTGAGGGAAGATCGGATATAGTGGTAGAAGGAATGAATGAATGAATGAATGAATGAATCTGCAGTTAAAGCACATCATCTTCATTTCATTTGAAATCAGTTGTGGTGGTGTATAGCACCAAAAATGTTAGACTTGTTTTGATGTCCCAATATTTATGTATGTATGTGTATATATATATATATATATATATATATATATATATATATATATATAAGTTTATATGAGTTTACACAAACGGTTGTTTAGTCAAGTCAAGTCACCTTTGTTTATTACCTTTGCGCTTTTAACAATACGGATTGTGTCAAAGCAGAAATAAGACAAACTTAACAAAATTCTAAACAAGTAAGTTTCCCCAACTGAGAAAGCCATAGGTGACAGGCGACAGGAACCAAAACTCCATCGGTGACACAAATGGAGAAAAACAACCTTAGGAGAAAGCAGACTCAGTCGGGGGGTCAGTTCTCTTCTGATCAACAAACTAGTAAACTGTATTCATGATGGTCTATCGGTGATGATCATCTGGATAAGGATTGGATCAGGGAACCATGTGATCACGATACACACTGGATCTGAGTAGTGGTGGTGATGACCTCGGAATAAACAGAAGACAGACTAATATAAGCGAAGATGCCATTCATTTAGAATCCTTTAACGGATTTGAATATTATAAGTGTTTAAATGTGTTATGTGTAAGACAGGTGAAAGAGATGGGTCTTTAATCTAGATTTAAACTGACAGAGTGTATCTGCCTCCTGAACTGAGTGAGGTAGATTATTCCTAGTTTTGGTGCTAAATAATAAAATTATCTGCCACCAACAGTAGATTTGGATATTCTGGGTATTACTAAATTGCCAGAGTTTTGAGAAGGCAGCGGACGTGAGGGACTATAACGTGTAATAAGAGCCCTGTCAGGGACTGTGGAGCTGGGCCGTTGAGGGCTTTATAAGTTCATTCATTCATTCATCTTCCACCGCTATTTCCGATCTTCCCTCAGGTCACGGGGAGAACATGCAAACTCCACACACATACACATGGCCAAGATGGGAATCGAACCCCGACCCTGGACGTGTGAGGCAAACGTGCTAACCACTAAGCCACCGTGTCACGGCTTTATAAGTAATTAGCAGAATTTGACCTGTTTCAATACGATGTTTAATAGGGAACCAGTGCAGTGTTGACAGATACCGGGCTAATATTAGTCTTAATGACAATGATAATTTATAAAACCATTATAAATCATAGTACTGTGTATACTTATGTACGTCTGAAGGCAATTTGTACATTCACTCAAGTAATAGTTTTAAAGGGGCACTTTTCGTTATACTGGAGTACTATTTTATTTTACCAAGTGCATCTCAACTATGTGGTTTGTGTACTTCACTGCAGATACTAGATATGTCCTGATCCTCTTACTGCCAAACAGCACTAAAACTTTCAAATCCACCACCATGTGATACTTTTCAGTTTGGCTAGATTGTGTTTCGACACTTGTAAAATAATAACACTAATCCTCATCTCTCTCTCTCTCTCTCTCTCTCTCTGTCACTCAATAAGGAACAAACGTTTACTTGACACAAATGTCTTACTGCTTTATCTCTGAAAAGCTGCTTTCAGAATGTCCACAGGGGGAAGGGGGTTTCGATCCCCCGGTATCGCCAAGCTGCTGCCCTTGGGTCCTTGAGCAAGGGCCTTAACCTTCTCTTCTCCAGGGGGCGCTGTGTCATGGCTGAACACTTCTGCATTTAACCACCTGCTACGCCACTGAGTACTTCTCCTGGACTGTAATTAAAGGACTTTCGGTGCCACCCCACAGGATGGGTTCCATTTGAAGGTCATTCAAGGTTTCTTCCTCATGCCGCCTTTCCCACAGTCACCATTGGCTCACTTGATACGGAACAAATGTTTAGGTATTAAAGTTTTACTGCTTTTTCTCTGTAAAAGCTGCTTTAGGAATGTCCACGACTACAGCTCAGTGGTTTTAAGGCACAGGGCTACTGATTGGAAGGTCGAGGGGTTCGAGACCCGGTATCGCTACCCAAGTTGCTATGCTTGGGTCCTTGAGCAAGGCCTTTAACTTTACCTTCTCCAGGGGGCGTCATCATGGCTGACCCTGGGCTCTGACCCAAAACAATCTGGGATATGCGAAGAAAGAATTTCACAGTGGTTAGCACGTTCGCCTCACACCAACAGGGATTCCGGGTTCGATTGCCGTCTCGGGAATGTGTGTGTGGAGTTTGCATGTTCTCCCCGTGCCTCGGGGGGGTTTTTCTTCAGGTTCTCCGGTTTCCTCCCGGTCCAAAAACATGCCTGGTAGGTTGATTGGCATTCCATCCAGGGTGTATCCTGCCTTAATGCCCATAGACGCCTGAGATAGGCACAGACTCCCCGTGACCCGAGGGAAGATCGGATAAAGCGGTAGAAGATGAATGAATGAATGAATGTAATGTATGTGACAAATTGAGGCTTTTCAATAAAAAATACAAGGTGGGTGATTGTGGAGGGAAGGTTATCAGACACATCACTCCGTCACACTCCTTGAACAAGAAGCTCATAAATACCCTAGAGAGGTGTGTGTGTGTGTGTGGTTGATATGTTGGGAGATAAACGATGGTCCCACCAAGTGCAAAACAGACGGTGGTACATCACTGCCCTGATAGACATGATGGGAAATTGTGCCCTAACTTTTGACCAAAAGTGTCACATGACCACACCTCCTCCTCCTCCATGTACCGATGTAGGTGAGGTGAAGAGTGTTACAATTCCTCTCAGAGACATTCAATAGAGTTCTGGAGTGCGGTCAGGACTCTTCATGGAGGAGGTTGCGGAGCTTCTTATTACCAGGGATTGCAAAGTGCAGGATTACTGTATGTTAAATAGGGGTCTGCACTTTTTTTTTGCTTTAACACTCAATATAGCCATTTGGATCCGTTTCCCACAGTAAAGAAACCCTTTTGGCATTTAAAATGAATGAACACTGCATATAACATTGTTTTGTTTTTACGCTGTGTATAAACTAAACTACAATGTGTTGCATTTATGAAATCAATGAACGACTGCAGAGAAAACAACATGATGCATGCAACAAAAACATTTTGGGGGAAAAAAAAAAACCAAAAAAATTATATTGGGGTTGAAGGTTACTTTCAAGTAAAATACTCAATGTCTATTTGAGTCCTTCTTGTATGTATGGAAGAGAAGGGGAAGAAAAAAAACAAACAAAAAAACAAACTTTAAATTATCCACCAAAAATATATCCACCAAACGCTGTGTGTGTGTGTGTGTGTGTGTGTGTGTGTGTACATCGTCGATCAACCTGAATAATAAACAGACCATTTGACTGAACAATGAAAAAAATATCAATATATGCAAACAAAAAGAAAAAAAGGGGGTGAGGGGGAAATAAAAAATATGTATCATACTTATTATAATACATATCATGCAAAGCAATTTCTGCATATCAGGGCTGTATGGCGACTATTTTTATTATTATTTAGATATTACATGATCACTATAATCTTATAATTTCAAATTGCATTTTAAAGATGAACGAACTGAAAGAAAATACGTTATAATTAAACACTCCATTATTTTCAACAGCCACCTTAATTATGACGTTTATAACCATTATAAACGCCACCCTGGTCAGTTAGGAGCGTTTACATCGAAACAAGAACATGTCGACAGTATAAAATGGAATATGATAATCTAAAATTATAAACACAATAAAATAATAACAAAAAAAAAGGCATTCGAATCCATAAACCATGTTGGGATGTAGTTTATTGACAGGCTGGAAAGGAGTGAGGAAGCAGAGATTATTAAACTGTACATGGAGCGTCGGGTCACCGTTCTGCAGATCAGAACATGTTTAGTAGGATTACGGCAACAAGAGTCGCGAATGATAACGTTTAAAACATCTACATACAAAAATTACAAAAAAAAAGGCACTAAATTAGATTTAGTCTTTTGTGCAGGTTGCAGAATTCTACATAACGAACATCCGGGATTATTCTGGGATTAGTCCATTGACCGCCCCCCATTCCCCCCCTCCCCTTCCCTACCCCTATGAAAAAAAACAAAAAAACAAAAGCCCCTTTTGTTGGGAAGCTCTTTTTGCACACTGGAGCACGTTTGCATAATAACCGTGATGTTAAGACCTCTGTGAAAACGGTTTAACACCTACACACACACACACACACACACACACAGGCACAGAGGTTTTACAGTAGTGGGTGCTTGTTGAATTCAGCATTAGCCTCCGGACCCACCGCCATGACACTCGCTATAATGTACCCCACACACACACACACACACACACACCACACACACACCACACACACACACACACACACACACACACACACACACACACACACACACACACAGGTTTGTGCATGCATGGAACTCATTAGGACAGCGGAGGCATCTTCAGTTTAGCAGCAAACTCACTTTCCTCACGAAAAAAAGGAGCGATTTCAACCCAAGGCCTGTAATATGATTAAAAAAAAAAGGTATAATGAAAAAAATTATAATTGTATAATTATAATGAAAATTCATAGTAATGGCCTCATTTGGAGCGTTTGTTCTCAAACGACATAAAAAATAAAAACACGACAATCCATAATACGGAAAAACATTGGCACATTGGCACAAAAAACAAACAAAACATTTTTTACGCTTTTAATTGTGAGAAGCTTTGTGTTATTGCTGTGGCTTGGAAGACACACAAACTGTTGTGTTGACGCCGATCGAGGCAGTTATTGCGCAGTGAGCGCTGGCGCACGAGAGGCGCGCTTATGGTCATTTTGGTTTTGGCAGGGCCACTGACTCGACCCCTGCGTTATACACCGTACATAAACCGCATTTCCTCCAGGGGGCGGGGCGTCTGAACCTTCAAGGGTCAGATTTACAGTGGCATGACAAAATGTCCCCTTGCACTCGAAAAACAATAACGGTTGTCCTACTCGAAGAATCGTCTCTACGAAATCCTGGATCTTACATTAAAGACCTGAAATAAATGGGCTGTTGGGCCAAATTGTCTATATTATGATGATTTTTTCCCCTCCTGGATGCCGTGACTGGCCAAAGAGGTTTAAAACAAAAAAACAAAAAAAAACACGGTACGAGCAGTGAAAGGCTTCATCCGTTCATTTCTCATTCGTTCCTCACCCCCGAATTCTCTGCAATGGGAATACAATATAAATGGCGCGTGCCTGAGCCGAGAGTTGGAGAAGGTCAGTTTTTTTTGTTTGTTTTTGTTTTAATCTGAGAGGATCACGACTAAGTACAAGTAATACTGAACAACTGAGCATGAGAGAGCGAGAGATCAGATATCAGGCGGCGGCATTGAAGCGTCCCCGGACGAAGCCGATAGGAGATCTGAAGCGGTGATCTCAACAGAAAAAAACGAAACAAAAAAACGGGTTTTCGTTGATATGAAGTGGAATAATACTGACTTACAAAAGTCTTGATCGTTCTATAGTAACTATAGATTTCAACAAGGGGTACCTTTTTTTGGCACTTTCGGGGAATCAATAGTTTGATTGTTAAAAACGTTAAATTAACTGCATTTAAAAACAAAAACGCACTCGGGAATCAACAGCTGGACAATCTCTACTGACCCGATGTCGTCGAACGAGACATGCTGGGACATCATCAGTACTGCTTTAGAACACAGATCAGCTCCACAAGGGGAGGATTAGATATCACTATCTACCAGCTGTACATGTTATCCTAAGCATAGTGTCCACACAAAAAAAAAAAAAAAACACACACACAAAAAAGATTACTGAAGATTTCTCTCATACACACACACACACACACACACACACACACACACACACACACACACACACACACACACACACCCATTCGATCCACATTCACACAAGTGGTTAACATTATGCAGCCCTGAGTTTGTCTCGCACACAGCATCACCTACTACAGTTTAAGTGGTCGAGGAGAGAAAAAAGGGAAAAGAAAAGATGTTAGCTATTACTCCGATAGAAGAAAAAAAAAGCATAAAAATAAAAAAGGTAAAAATGTGGTTGGTCGCTAAAAAAAATAGGCGATTTGAACAAAACAACGTTTTGAAAGCGCGCTCGCTCTCACTCTCTCGCATGTGATAGATTTACAACCGGTAGCGTGATCATACGGCGGGGAATCCGCATAACATGACGAGTGTAAACTTTTGAGATATAAGCGATACTTAGAAAGACAAGTGAATTTTAAAAAGGGGGGAAGGGAGGGGGACAAAACCGCACACACGCCTAACTGAATAAGGACGGCGGCGGAATACAAAAGGCTGAGGCTCAGAAATACGGCTTCCTATTTTAACGTTAGTACGATCGAATGGGTTTTAGTAAGACGTGGCTGGGGAGGGACCGGAGGACGTTCTCGGGCCGTACCCTTCCACCCTCTCGCACGTGCGAGTACACACGACACTCTGATTTATCAAACTCTTCAGACAAGAGGCACTTGCTCAAGTGGCTTATAAGAGCATCTCTCTCTCTCGCGCACGCACACACACACACACACACACACACACACACACACACACACACACACACACACACACACACACGGCAAATCCGGATTATTTATAAGGCATCAGTGGGTTCACGAGAGCAGCGCTTCAGTTAAGATCAATCTGCCAATCCAAAGGCATCACGGATGCGACTTCACAGACGGGGCTAATGTTAGCTTAGTGCTACAGAGGTGCATAGCGTAAGGACAGCTTAGCGGAAAAAATGACTATAGTGAGGAATACCTGGGGGGGGGGGGGGGGGGGGGGGGGGGGGGGGCGGGGGGGGGGGGGGGGGGGGGGGGGGGGGGGGGGGGGGGGGGGGGGGGGGGGAGAGGGGGGAAGCAGGCTGTGATGCTAAGTGGAGTGGGTTTACACTCCAGGTGTGCGTCCTCAAAAATCAGGACCTGCTTCAGAGTCAAATTTCAGACGTACATGTTATAATAAAGGTTAGAAAAGGTGCGTACACACACTCACACACACGCACACACACACTGTACAGTTAAAGGCAGTTAGAAGCACAGGATCTCTCTCAGTCCTCAGACAGATACTTTTCTGCGGGAAGCCGAGCCTGTGTGAATGCTCTCTCTCTCTCTCTCTCTCTCTCTCTCTCTCTCTCTCTCTCACACACACACGTTAAGACTTGCTCTTTAACCCCCCCCCTCCCCTCCCCTCCCCGAAGTCACGTTTAGTGGTCCAGGCTTGGACGCGAGTGGTTGGAAGCTGAGGATCACTGAAGCATGAGCTGCTTGAGATTGTCGTGTAAGATGGTGTCCTTGACGTCCCGGAAGACGAGGCGAATGTTCTCAGTGTTGATGGCCGTGGTGAAGTGGTGGTAGAGCGGCTTGGTCTGCTGCTCGCGGCGCTGCTCGCGGAAGCACGTCACGAGGAACTTCTGTACGTCGTCCAGGCTGTGCGGGTCGCCCTCGTACTCGGGAAAGAAGTCCTTGATGGCCACGGTCCGGACTTTCTCCTCCAGCAGGTCGGTCTTGTTCAGGAACAGGATGATGGAGACGTTGCTGAACACGCGGTTGTTGACGATGGTGCCGAAGATGTTGAGCGACTCCGTGAGCCGGTTGGTCTGGCGGTCCTCCATGAGCACCTGGTCGAACTCGCTGGACGACACCAGGAACAGGATGGAGGTGACGCTGTCGAAGCACTCGAACCAGCGGCGTCGCTCCGAGCGCTGGCCTCCCACGTCCACCATCTTGAACGGGACGTTCTTGATCTCAAAGTCGTACTCGTGGATGCCTTTGGTGGGCCGGCGCGCCAGCAGGATGTCCTGCTGACTCGGCAGATAGTCCTGGGGAGAGACAGAACGCAGTTTTATTTCACCTCCCCGTGAACAAGACATCACCCCGCGGCACGTCAAAGCGCACCTGACGCTGCAGCCATTTTTTTTCTATTCATAATCCTAACATTTTTTGGTGTTAGCCAGGTTTTTTTCTCTCCATGCTTTATTAGATGATAGTAAATTACTTCTACCTATATGCATTAATTTCACTTCATTTTACATTTACTCATTCGCGCCACTAGATGGCGCATAACCACAACGCAAACGTGACGCTGCACATATTGCACTTGTGCTGATTAGTATATAATAATATATACACGTGTGTAAGTACGATATATAATATTATATATATTATATATATATATATATATATATATATACTATTATATATATATATATATTAGATATATATTATATATATATATATATATGATATTATAAAATATATTATAATATAATATATATATATATAAATATATCATAATATATATATATCTTATATATATATATATATATATATTTTTTTTTTTATATATATATATATATTATTATATATATATATATAATATATATATATATATATATATATATATATATATATAGCTATATATATATATATATATATATATATATATATATATATATAATATATATATATATATATATATATATATATATATATATATATATATATATATATATATATATCTATATATATATATATATATATATATATATATATATATATATATATATATAACATACATTTATACACCACACACACACACACACACACACGTGTATGTATCATCATTTTGTCAGTCCCTGACAAAAGTCTTGTCGCTTGTGTACAAATTGACCTGAAGTGCCGCTGAAATATATTTCTAATCAAGATTTTTTTTACAAGAAATGGCTCATTTTAATCCCAACAGCTTTTGTAATAATGTTTCAGTGCAAAACGAAACTGTCAAAAAGTATTCTAATATTCACAGCTTGGTAAAGCCCATTGAGTCCATTTTTGCAAAGACATAAGTGTTGTCGCCTTGTCATATGAGCTTCACCTGTGACTAATAATGGATCAATTGAGGTCTCAGGTGTGTATAAAAAGAACCCCAGTACACTAGACCTTCACCTCAACTGCAACTAGACCTCTGCAAACATGCCTAAGATTCACCCTGAGACTAAAGTGTTGATTATCAAGAGGCTGAAGACCAGATCCACTGCTGATGTGGCAGACACCTTCAATGTGTCTCAGCGTCAAGTACAGAGGATAAAAAAAAGATTTGAAGAGACTGGAGACGTTTTTGACAAGCCCAGGTCAGGCAGACCCCGCAAGACAACTGCTCGAGAGGACCGTTTGTTGGCTCGAAAATCCAAGGCCAGCCCATTTTCCACTGCAGCAGAGCTCCACGAGACCTGGTCACCTGAAGTCCCCGTGTCAACCAGAACAGTTTGTCGGATTCTATCTCGAAATGGCCTCCATGGTCGAATCAGTGCCCAGAAGCCAGCACTAAACAAAAGACGATTGAAAAACCGTGTGGCATTTGCCAAGGCCCACAGCCTGCTAAAAGGATGGACGCTGGAAAAGTGGCAGAAGGTGGATTTTTCAGATGAATCTTCTGTTGAATTACACCACAGTCGCCGCAAATATTGCAGGAGACCTACTGGAGCCCGCATGGATCCGAGATTCACCCAGAAAACAGTGAAGTTTGGTGGCGGAAAAATCATGGTCTGGGGTTACATCCAGTATGGGGGTGTACGAGAGATCTGCAGGGTGGAAGGCAACATCAATAGTCTAAAATACCAAGAAATCTTAGCTACCTCTTATATTCCCAACCATAAAAGAGGCCAAATTCTGCAGCAGGATGGTGCTCCATCGCATACTTCCATCTCCACATCAAAGTTCCTCAGGGCGAAGAAGATCAAGATGCTCCAGGATTGGCCAGCCCAGTCACCAGACTTGAACATCATTGAGCATATGTGGGGTAGGATGAAAGAGGAAGCATGGAAGACTAAACCAAAAAATATTGATGAACTCTGGGAGGCTTGCAAGACTGCTTTCTTTGCTATTCCTGATGACTTCATCAATAAGTTGTATGAATCCTTGCCAAACCGCATGGATGCAGTCCTTCAAGCTCATGGAAGTCATACAAGATATTAAATTTGGATCTCACAAGCACCACTACTTAATTTGCTGACATATTTTTGTATTTGCAGTAAATTTGTTCAATTTCTGTATAGGCGACAAAACTTTTGTCTTGCCAAAATTTGACCTTTCTGTTTTGATTAAATGATAAATCTTTTTTCAGTGAAACTAATTTATTTCAGTGCATTAAACATCATTTGGG
>JACRUU010000012.1:25738795-25753795 GCA_030449085.1 Kryptopterus vitreolus
TTGATGGGAAGGATAGAGAGAGATGCTTTTTTCAGGCCCCTGTAGAATCCCTATAAACCTGCTTGTGTGTGTGTGTGTGTGTTGGGGGGATTATGTAGTATACAGGACTTTCACTTCCCTCCTTGTGTGTGTGTGTGTGTGTGTGTGTGTGTGTGTGTGTGTGTGTGTGTGTCTTCCTATCCGTCTATTCAATGCTCCAAGAAAGGTTTAATCTTACCGGCATTCCAAGCTTTTCCAAATTATCCAGGAAATATTTCACCGATTCCCCCTAAGGAAAAGAGAGATAGACAGATGGATAGAGAGAGGGAGAGGGAGAGAGGCGTCAGTTATTGTTACAGGAAGTTGTTCCTAGCTAGGCGTCTTGGAAAAAACGCAAACAGCAGCATAAACTCGTGCAAGACTTTTCCTTCATTTGAAACAATACAATACTGAGAACACATCGATCACCGACAGTCTGCCTACGCCGTCGTGTACAAAGGTCACGATCTAGACTAATTACACATCGGACCATGTAGACGAGAGGAAAGTTATCATCAGGGAAAACCGCGATCCCGTGCAGCGTGTTCACAACGTGTGGTTTTGCCGAGCAACAGGTTGTTCATGGCGGAAAATAATTATTAAGAGATTTGGAGAGCGGGTGGATAAACTGCCCGACTGAGAAAATGCAAAACAAGAAATACATGCAAGGTACAGGAAAACACTAGACACATGTGGGGCCCGGCGCTTTATTTTAATGTGGCTATAATGTTTATGGGAAATGGAAAATGAAGCATTTTAAAAAGCATCGCGACGGAACGTTTCTTGCTCTAGATAGAAACTGCGACACCGAATGCAGAGTAAGCGGTAGACGAGCTAGGCTAGGAATTTAGGAACCTGGTGACCTTCTGGGATTTTCACACACAACCCAGCCCACAGATGCAGAACGGCGTGAACACCTAGTCAGCATGAGCAGGCAGATCTTAGATCTGCGGTAGGCCAAATAAGGACAACCGTGGTGACCAGAAAAGCATCTCAAGATGCACAAGCTTCCCTTTTTGTCAGTGAAGAGCGTGTATGTGAAGTCGGGCTTATCGCTTCTCGGCAGTGGAAGCCTTGAAAACATTCCCTGGACTGAACTCTGGTGATTTTAGGGTCAGGGTTTGGCAGAAGCAACAAACAAAACTCATACAGTCAAGCAGATTGGGGGAAACTGGTGGGGGCATTATAATGGTATGAGGAATGTGGTTTTTAGCACCTCATAATAAACTACATTCCCAAACCACTAATAATGGCTATATCCAGCACTATAATGATATCCAGCACTGTAATGATCCATTTGAACAGATCTCAGAACCAACAAAGTCCCAGTTTCAGCAAGCACGAAATGTCTTCATGCCAACATAGACCAGAAAGGGTTCAGCACCAGGTAGAACACATGTCATAAAAACAAACAAATAAATAAATAAATAACGTGGCTGATGAGGGTTTAAAAATCATTGAAATCACAACCAGTTTGAACGCACCTAAGCCTGTGGCCTTTGCACTAGAAAGCTGCCGTTACCACAGATAGCAAAAACAAGGCTGAGCTCACGTGCCTTGTGCATTTCCTTCTAAGCGTGCTTAAAGGCGCAGTGTTATAAACAGGTCACTGCAGAGTGGCTGTACTCTCAGTCGACACTTCCTCCGAGCCAATCTCACAGCGCTCGCCGCCAAATTCGGATCTTGTAACGTACAGGGCTCAAGTTTTCACGGTCTTGGTACAAACCGCACTGAATTTAAGCAAGACGAGCTAGATGTAGCAGTGTCTGCTGTCTCGGAGGATGGGCGTACGTAAACAAGCCTCGACTGCGCCGCAGTGTATTTTTTTTTTCATCCGGGAGCGGAAAGAGATTTTTCTGATGAGAGATGAGTGTAGTGCTAATGCGGTCTGAACTTCCGCTCAGAAATAAACATCTCTAAAAGCTCTTTCTGACATGACTCAAGGGAGAGAGAAGAAGAGGGGGGGGGGCTAGAGAGAGAGAGAACGAGAAAGAGAGGAAGTGCCACGAAAACAAATGTGCTTGTTTCGCTAGAACTGAAAACAGTGTTTATTATTAAACAAAAAAAGGTCTAGTATTGTTGCTTTTAAGTAACATAATAAATAATAATAATAATAATAATAAAAATATATAAAGACGTTCCCGACCTTACGAACAAACCTGTACGCAAAGTAAAATTTGTTCGGATTCCCCCACCCCAAAAAAAAAGCATCGCTAGCTAGTCACAGCGCTTAGTGAACGAGTGTACCCGGGACGCTGCGTAGCATTGATCTCCTGAGCACCGTTTTCTATACCTCTGCCTCGATCTTTGTCCATCTACATTGTAGTAAAAGTCATTCCGATTTATTTTAAATCTTAAACATCCTTTATTAAAAAATGGATGAGAAAAAAGTGAAAGTTAAATCCTGGAAAAGATACAGACGGTATGCAGTAAACTACCGCTTTTATAGCTTATATCTTACGAACATAGTTAAGAAACATGCCGAGTCGATAGCGAACATCAGTAACAACTTACGAATAAATTCGTAGAGAATGAACTCTTGGAACTTAACTTGTTCTGTATATTTAAATAACAGGGAGTGTGTGTGTGTGTGTGTGTGTGTGTGTGTGTGTTTGCGTTTCTCACCAGCTGGAACTCCCGGCGGCGATCGTAAGCGTTCTGAATGCCGCTGTCGGCCCAGAGCGAGCGCACGGCGGGCAGGTACTGAAGGAACACTTTGGGCTCGACCATGCCCTGAGTCGAGCGAGTGTCGAAGCTCATCAGGGCTTCACCGTGGGTCTGGTTTGAGGCGTTGCCCCATGGGATGTGCAGCTTTTCCCGGGCGTCCACCAGGACGCGAATACCTGAGGAAGAAACAACACCACTCATTTATAAGTTTAACTCGTGTGTGTGTGTGTGTGTGTGTGTGTGTGTGTGTGTGTGTGTGTGCCTTTAAAATACTTTTATCCACAACATACTACACAAACCAAACTATCTGAACACAACGGTAAAGGATTTTGTATGTTGCAGCATGAAAACGTGCACAAAGCCAGCTGCATGAGTGTGGAGTGGAGGGTCTCTTCCTACTGAGGTCCGACCTCAATCCTAAATCGTCATTATTGATTAATTCGAGTTTATGCTTTATGCCGATGTTGACAATACAGAAATCGATTTTACGATTTCACCTCGGTTTGGCACAGCGAGCTTCCGTAGTTCTCCGCCTCACGCCGCGCATTACACTTGGGAAAACAATCGTATGGAAATGAATCAACAAGCCAAATTTGTCTAAAGTTTGCGACAACTCAAGGAAGCGGCACGACTGACTTATTACCACCTCAAACAGAACCGCGTTGTTGAATGGGGAGACGTGTGTGGCATGACAGCGGCAAACTCAAAAACACAGACTATATACAAAAAAGATAGATAGATAGACATGTTTGTGGTCTAGCAAGGGAACGTGCAACGACTCTCATAGCGAGCTGAAACTAACCGTGATTCGTCTTAGCGACTGTCCAATCACTGCAGATTTAAGTGGCACAATTACACACCACAACACACACACACACACACACACACACACACACACACACACACACACACACACACACACACACACACACACACACACACCCCTTCATCTGCAGAGATTGGCCAGTCACTAAGAGGACAGACACACAGACACACAGACACACACACACACACACACACAAACCGGAAAGCTCTTCTCATACTGTAAGAAATGCTGATTTTGATCTTTTGAATTCCTTCCCTGCATCAGAGTGCAAAAAAAAAAACCCCAGACAGATACACGGGCAGAATGCAGGTGGCTGGGCGACAAAAGCATCAGGCATCAGAATAAGATATACATCATGATTTACGGGTTACAATATATATATATATATATATATATATATATATATATATATATATATATATATATAGATATATATATATATATATATATATATATATGTATATATACATACATACACATACATACATACATACATACACACATAAATCTGCTGTGTCCAAAAGGATTCATATGCGTTTTATTACAGACTATACTGTTATAATATTATACTATTATTATATTGTTGTAACCAATACTGGTTTGAATATGTACAAGGGACGACTCAATTAAACACATTCTGCGAAAAGGATCATTTTCTCAGATTTGCCAAATTTCAATTCCATTGGAGAGTCTGTAACCTTGATAGATGCTTCAACCCCGCGCACGCACACACACACACACACACACACACACACACACACACACACACACACACACACACACACACACACACACACACACACACACACACACACACACACACACACACACACACACACCAGTGTCCTGTGTGTGCAGGCCTGTATGCCCTCAGGAACATTCCCAAATCTCCAGAAATCTCTCTCTCACACACACACACACACACACAAACACACACACACACACAACACACACACACACACACACACACACACACGGTTCAAGTGCAAAATCAGCAGTGTAAGGAACGAGCCTGTGCATGTTTACCCGGTGCACAAACAAACACTTTTAACTATTTAACATCCCATTTGAGAGCAAAAATGACCACTTGGTCGAAACTGGAATGAAACAGAATTTCACTCA
Source organism: Kryptopterus vitreolus (assembly GCA_030449085.1). Classification (NCBI taxonomy): domain Eukaryota; kingdom Metazoa; phylum Chordata; class Actinopteri; order Siluriformes; family Siluridae; genus Kryptopterus; species Kryptopterus vitreolus. Next base: position 25,743,429 of record JACRUU010000012.1, read on the forward strand.
AGGGTGCCACGAGTTGACTCGTGATTTCAAAGTACCATGAATTAATACGTTTCATGTTTCTAATACTCTAACTAACTGTAACTATAGATGGTATAACTATATACATTTCTCTCCAACCATCTCCCTTTAATAAAATGATAGATTATTTAATATTCGTGTTACTATGGAAATTATTCTTTTAATATCTTGTTCATTGCAATGTTACATTTTTAGTGGTTGTTTTAATTATAAAATATGGGACGTGGCTCCTTTAAGAATTCTGTTCCGGCTGCTTTCCCTTTAAACTGGTGACACGTTTAGGTTATACGGCATTGCGAATGCGTAATACGAATTTGTGAATATTATGCGCTTCCGAAAGGTTCCATACGGTAATATAGTGAGGAGTTTCTTTATTCATTTGGTCTTTTTTGTTGTCCGGGTGTCATTCATTTGCCAACACAATGCGGAGTGAAAGAGATGATCACTCAGATAGTAATGCACACTGCGTTAATAAAATTAGTGCCGTTAAAGTGAACTTTGACAGCCCTATTTATTTAAAAAAAAAAAAACGCTCTATATTGTGATGTCCTGTGACCCAGAGAGGTTTTACCCGAACACCCAAAACACCAGCGCTTTGAACCAAACCGAACTGATGTTTCTGTGGTGGCTTGCTTTCACCAAAATGTCAATGTGATCATTTTACTGTGATAAAATTGGGACGACCCCCTCCTAACTTATGTACCTGCTTCAGTCAAATTTCCTCCCTTTCCCACCAATCACATCCAAACAAAGCCGTCTTTTCATACAGCTTCTCAGGCTACACACAGCTCGTTTGCTGCGGAGGTGTTTGAGGACTGAGGCTGAACAACTGCACATCCTTGGAAAAGCATGCGGTGCATCCGTATGGCGCAATGCCAATGTAAACCGAGGCACCACGCGACACGTAGCATCCACAACTAAATAAACTATCGCTTGTTTTTTGGTCTGTTGTACTCGGAGCCTGGATTTCTACACCCTGAGTATGACACACTATAGGTAAAAAAAATAAAACACAAGTAAATATTGTTTACACGAGTGGGTTTTTGCGAGACGCAGACCGTGATGGCGTCCGCGTTGCTGTGCGCGAAAGCGGCGAACATTACGACTCTTGGCTGTTTTTTCTCCGCCGTGCTTGCTGTTAATCCCCTAGATGTGCACAAGATAAGCAGGCGAGTATGCGAACAATGCGCCTCGGGTTGTGCGTCTACATTGCAGCTTCAGAAGAATTCGCTTGGAGAAGGAGTTCGGTGCAACTTTAATCTTATTTTCCACATCTGCTGACTAATAGGAAGCCATATCCTTAACCTTGGGTTAAAAGGGCTCAAACCAGGAAGAGTTGGAACAGGAAGCATTTGAATTATAATAAACAAACACACCGTGGACCTGCAGTGGAGAGACTGACTGATATGCTAAACCGGCTCGCCTTCTTCCCAAAGTGCATCATCCGGTTAACCCTGATGTCCGCGTGATGCACCCGGACATCCACATGATGCCAAATCAGGCAATGAATAAATAAATGAATCACCCGTGTTCTCTGACAACTTTGCGCTACAGCAATGGGCTTTGGATGCCCTGATGACCCGGGTGCAAGTGCATCGCTTTTCTTTCTGCTTCTTTCATTAGGGGTCGGCACAGCGGATGGACCACATAATGGTTTGGCATCTGTTTATACACTGGATGCCCCTTCCTAACGTAACCCTACGTATTTATCCGGGTTTGGAACTGACTCGTGCAACCCGGTTGGCGCAAACTGAGCAATTGGGGGTTAAGGGCCTTGCTCAAAGGCTCACAAGACCACTTTCAATAGATACGAACCATTAAAAACACCAGGTTTTACAAACGCCCCAGCCTAATCGTCTCGCTGCCCTAATTTGGCGCTTGTAATAAATACATTTCTTTTAAATCACCACCCATTTTTCCTTCAAATTCAACTCTTTAGCTGATAAATAAAAATGTACCACCCAATGAAGCGCCAGTGATCGGAGCGTTCTTCCTCTTGCCACGTCAGTTATAGCCGTTTTGGTGTAAATGTAACCGGGGCCTATATTTGCATGAGGTTCGGATTTGCATAGTATCACTGGCGCTGGGTTACAAACGTACACCGATTAACCGCCGTCAATAACTTTGCAGCTATAACCAATAGATCGCTGAAAAGGCCCCGGCGAAAGTCTGAGAAGTCTCAGGCACATCTCTGACACCTCCAATGCCAAAACACCACCACACCAATGCTTCATACAGAACATGCAAATCTTGATCTGACATTAAGCTTGTCAGTTCAACAAGGCATTTGGGTAGGGGAGTCGAGTGATCTTGTTCGACACCTACATAGATCAGCATAGAGGTGTGATTTGGGGGTTGGGGGAGGGGAGGGGGTAAGTGGTTTTCAGGGGGTTGGTTAAAAATCTAACCTTTTAAACTTTGTATGTTCTTTAGCTCAATGTTTCATTAGCTACCACTTTTCAACCAGGGGAACTGCAACTGGAATTGTTTCGACAACCCTTTTGGACACTGATTGGAGACACAGTGATTATTTAAAAAAAAAAAAAAAAAAAAAGAAAAAACACCGTAATCTTATCATCAGAGCACAAGTCAATCTCGGCAAAAAACAAATACCATTACAGTAATAAGATGACTGGGAATCCCCTTGACGAGTGGCAGCCACAACTCATACGATATGCGCTATTTAATAATGCCACTGTTGACTATTCATCACATCCGCTCTGCAGTTTAATGAGTAAACATGCATGCATGTATTATTACACACAAAAACACCAATAGTATTTTTTTTAACCCAAATCTCTCATTTTACCAAATAAACACCCCCCCAAAAACAATATTCCTGCTATCTCCATCATCCAAGACATACCGCCAACCGATTTAATTACAGTTCAGTCCCAGGGATCATGTGACCCCGATTATGGAATGTACAGTTTCTCCAGCATGTCAATCAACCTTTAACAATTCTGGACCTCGAGGTGCTCGTTTATGCGGAAAAAGACAGAAAGCACTACTTTCTCCCCTCGATGTCCTCTTGCGCTTATCACTACAGCCATCGAGCTACACAGAACTCGTCCTACTTTCACAGGAAACCAGCATTCTATAAACGTGCTACACAAGCTCTGGTCACCTGCAATTACTCTCTCGATACTTGTGCCACGCTACGAACGAAGGCTTTTTTTAGGCTTTTGCCGGGTCGTGAAAATGTAAGAGAAGCTCAGGCAATAATTGTGGCACTTGCGCTCAAACATACGGAATTAAAAAACAAAACAAAACACAAAAAAAACAATACGAATTTTTTGTGTGACATTTTCAGAGACAACGGCAGCCGATATATACAAATATACATACACACAATGGAATAACATTATGGCTAATATTGTGTCCGTCCTCCCCTTTGCTGCGAAAACGGTCCTGAGGTGTCGAGCATTAACAGAATTTCCCTCTTTAGCAACGTGAGCTTCAGGATCAGACTCATCTATTAGATCAGACCGCACGGGGCAGCCATAGTGCGCCGTGTCAGGGAGTCTTGAGACTAGGGACCTTAGAGCTTAAGGCACTGAAGATCTCGGGTTCGAATCCCACTACCACAAAGCCGCTACTAGTGGGTCCTTGAGCAAGGCCCTTAACCCTCAAGTGCTCAGTTTGTAAGTCGCTCTCGATAAGGGCGTCTCCTAAATGCTGTTTGCCACTTGGTTCACCGCTTGGTTCCTGGGAGCACTTTTGATAGATACTGAGAACTGCAAACCTGGAACACTCTATAAAAGCTCTGAACCCGTCGTCTAGCCATCACAATTTGTCCCGACGCTCAAATCCATAAGCATTTTTTCTGCTTCTAACATCAACATTGAGGAGAAAATGTTCACTTGCTGTCTAATATATCCCACCCCATGATGGAGATAATTGCTGTTATTCTCTTCACCAGTCAATGCTATACTTAGTTAGTGGGTGTAATTGTGTGTGTGTTATACACACACACACACACACACATATATATATATATATATATATATACACACACACACACACATTATATACACACGAAATGTTTTTCAGGGTATGGAATTATCATTTGTACACATCTGGAGCTAGCTGTTTACATTCCCTAAGAGCGCAGCAACTGCAAGGCTTCTGAAACCAAACCTGCACTACGAGATGTCACGAAATCATTTCTACACTGCGTATTGCACTACAGGTCCAACAAAAAACTATTCGAGATCCATATCCCTGCTCCATCAGCATCATATCTGGAACAGAACAGATTTTACAGTCAGCCATATGGCCAATAGGAAGGAATGAACAGTTTACAGTTCATTCTGTACACTTAAATGAGAGAGAATTTAACCCTTTACGGCACAGCGTTTGTCCTAAGGCAACAAAAACATTTCTTAATCCCTAAATCTAGTGGATATCTCTTTACATTTTTTGCAATCAACTAAAATAGTCGGAAAGTATCAAAGAACAATCCAATTAGGTCTGAGAGTCACTATCCAGCATCATTTGAGGGCAGGACTTCCTTTTCATCATTTACTTCGGAAAACTTACTTAAATTGCGATTAACTTGTGTGAACTCACGTCTCACATTTTGCAAACGACTATGTAAAATCGCGTTGATCTTTGTTTTAGGATCTGTGATGTCACAGGTTTCTGTCAACAATAAATATTTTGGTGGGGTGGTTGGGTAAAAAAAAATATGTGCAGTAGATGGTTAAGTGATCCGTGTAGACTGTAAACACAGCTTCTGTAATATGACATAACGTCTTAGGGAAAGAAAGAAAAAAAAGATGATGTCAAAATGAAAAAAGGAAAGGTGTCAAAAAAGCGTTTCCATGCAACATTTGATCTTGACTATAACCGTGACCGGCTGTGGTACGTTTCCATTACACCCGGGTCCAGAAACGTGAGTCTCCTGGCGTCCTTATTACCTAGCTAACGATAAATCAATATTTAAATACTCAAGAGTCATTCTCCGACTGGTCTCGGCTCGGCTGATCGGTGTGATATTTAGCATCACAGAACAAAACCGGTTTAGATCAGAGTATAACAAATACATGGCGTGACTTTGGTCAGGCCGATGTGTAGCGAGGAAAGATAACACTACATTAGCTTGCATGCTGATGAATCAAACCCTAATAATAAACCAATTAATGCAATGTGGTGCTATTTAATCAAATAAATAATGTGTGTAAACAGGGCAACAAAAAAACAAAAGTGTGTAGTTGTGACGCACGCAACAATGTCTTTAACAGAACAAGACCTCTATGATGATAGTGGACAATCTTACCCCCTCATAGTCAAACAGGGAGGTGGAGGTGGTAATTGTTTGGGGTTGTTTCATAGCGGAGAAGGTTGGACCACTTCATATTCCCTTTCCATACTTGCATATCCATCTGGAATGGAAAACGACTCCACCATACAACGAGAAAAATCTGTCCAAACTCTATAAGCATTATTATTATTATAATTATTTCGAGAGGAGCTGGATTGACTGTTATCTATCATTGGATGGCCTGCCCAGTCATCACAACTAAATCCCATCTGGGATGAAACACAGGGTCAGAATAAATCTCCAAATAGCAAAGGGCACTTTTTCAGGTCAAACAAACAAACCCAATGAACATTTTCTTTTTGTTCAAAGGAAATATTTATAACGTTACAATGTACTGCATAGAAACATAACATGCCCTCCAAAACCATTAGATACCATTAGGAATCTGATATATGGCTATTTCACTATATTTCACATTCATTCTTCCCACGTTAATCCATCAGTGACACTGACAGTGTGTGTGAAACTGGCCTTAAAAAGTGAATTAAGTGTCCAATACATACAAACTTTGCGTTTTTTGTATGTAATTTGTTTGTTTGTTTATTTATCCTGTGTTCTCCGGGTGTTAGCATTTCACAGACCCAGATTGCTAACGCTAGCATAACCGCCCCTCAAACTCCACTCGGATTTCTCAATAAATATTGTTCTCTTTCTTATTGTTCTACCTAATAAATGTGTGCTTGATAATAATATGAGATAGTGTTTTTTCTCTTATCTCGTATTTGCTTTGTTTCGGGGTTTTATTTCGGTCGCGACGTCTCTTAATAAACATGGGCGTTTCTTCCCACTTTTGGTTTCCGAGACCCCGTCGAATTTAGCCAGTTAGCCGAGCGCGGGCCGCGTCTCCAAAACCAGCGGACAAGGACAGCGAGGGGACTACGTAGTGCGCGAGCGAGCCGTTCAGTTACGGGGCACGCGAGGACAGCAAGGTAGGGAGCAGGGCACCGGATTGGAATACGGCCCTCAGCTGCGTGGAAGCACTTCAGTCAAGGCGGATTAAAGCGCAACAAAGGGCGGATTGCGACGGCGCGACCCTCCGCTGCCCTCTCCGCGCTCCCTCACCTTTGATAACGTTACTGTAGATGGTCGCTCGGAACTCCTCTCGGGCCAGCTGGTCGAAGTCCTGTCCGTGGATGATGCGCATCTGCTTGAGGAAAGTGGACTTGCCGCTCTCGCCGGCGCCCAGCAAAAGGATCTTCACCAGCCGCTTCACGTAGGTTTTGTCGCGCGAAATACATCGGTCGATCTCTTTGGATATCCTCAGCTGCTCGGCCTCGCCGGTGTTGAGCAGACATTTAGGGAAACAGGCGGATAGAAAGGACCGGGACGGCAGGAAATCCGCCATCTTTGAAACACCAAACTTTCATCGAGACTAGTTGGGAGGGGTTAAAGCCGAGCCGAGCCGTGCTGAGCTAGTCTCGCGCGGGCACGCGCACGCAGCGCGCGGAGTTCCGCTTGACGCGTGGGTGGGGCGCGCGGTCTCTGCGCGTGCACTCAATCGTATTACTTTCACTCCGTGCTCTCCTTCACTTTATTGTTTTTTTTTTTTAATAATAACTTTGAAAAAGATGGAGTTTTACTCGAGATTGTTGTATTTTATTAGGCACTCTATTGTTATATAAACGGGATTGTTTCTATGTACTTGTTTCATTAAATGACAATTAAACAGGTTACAGAATCACGTTTTGCTCGTGTTTTATTGCTAATATTAAACAACCATATATCATTCATTCATTCATCTTCTACCGCTTATATCCGATCTTCTTCCTCGGGGGTCACGGGGAGCCTGTGCCTATCTCAGGCGTCTATGGGCATTAAGGCAGGATACACCCTGGATGGAATGCCAACCCATCGCAGGGACACACACACACACACACACACACACACACACACACACACACACACCACACACACACACACACACACTAGGGACAATTTTCCAAGGTGCCAATCAACCTACCATGCATGTTTTTTGGACCGGGGGGAAACCGGAGAACCCAGAGAAAAACCCCCTGAGGCGTGATGAACGGGGAGTAGAGAGGATGGTGGGGAGAACATGCAAACTCCCACACACACATGGCCGAGACGGGAATCGAACCCTGGATCCTGGCGGTGTGAGGCAAACGTGCTAACCACTAAGCCACCGTGCCTCCCCCAACACCATATAAATACAAATATATAATAAAGCAACATTTCCCTTTTGCCTCCCGTCTGTTTAATTCCGAGCCCCTTTATATGAAAACTGTTGGGAATAATTCAGCAAACGCAGATTTCACAGGGTTTTTTTAATTATACAGAACAAGCACAAAAACATCCACTTTGAACTTATAACAATATTTTTTTTTAATCACATTTTGTGACTACTGAGCATCTCAAAAATGTGGACAATTTCACCCTCGAGGACAACAACAGCAGAAGATTGCATCACCTTTGTCTTTCGTTAACAACAACAACAACAACAACAAAAAAAAACAGGAAACCAAATTATAAAAAATGAAAAATGAGATGCACTTGAAGGAAAAAAAAAACATTCTGACACCATCTGGTCACTCTGGTAGGGGAGGTTTTCACAGCACACCATTACCAAATGCCATATAGTTTATCTGTACTGAGTGTTTACTAATACACACTTAATGTTAGTTAAGTTAGTGTAACACAGATTAGGCTCATGTTGAAATGTTTTGACTTTTTGATGTCCAGCGCATTCCAGCGCTTGTCATCTTAACATGCCATATTCATTCATTCATTCATCTTCTACCGCTATATCCGATCTTCCCTCGGGTCACGGGGAACCTGTGCCTATTTCAGGCGTCTATGGGCATTAAGACAGGATACACCCTGGATGGAATGCCAACCCATCGCAGGGCACACACACACACACTACACACATTCACACACTAGGGACATGTTTTTGCCCCAATGTGGTTTTTAAATGAAGTTTTTGTAAAACTGGGAAAAGTATTTTAACACTCAATTACACCATGTCATGACAGCATGGCAATGTAAAAAAAAATCACAAGATGAATTTAATCTAGTTCCATGAATATGACTATATGATGACAATCCAGGGTGGATGAAGAAATACTACTACATATTAATAACAATGTCTTACAAAAGGTCTGGCATGGATATCAATATCAGTGATACTGCTTGGTATCGAATCGAACTTGGTATCGAATCGAAAAGAAATGAAAGGGTCGCTATTTTTGAATCCATGATAGATTGGTCTTTTAATACGTGAGGATCTAGAGCCCCCTAGTGGAAGCCTCGAGACATTAGGCATATTTTACACCATTGGTTAAAACATTATAACGCGTCAATAACACGGCTTTGGCACACCGTGAAAATGAGTTTATTATTATCCACTGACTTTTAAAAAAAAAAGAATAAATAAATAAATAAATAAAATAAAAGGGTGAATAAAATGAAAACCTTTAACGTAACACACACTACATCCTTTCTTCATTCGGATATAAAACATTTTTTTTCGTTTATTATTTTTACTCACAAAACATTTGTTTTATCGACGCACCAGGTCGCAAATCAAGCACCAAAATCCACCATGTTCATGCTCACATCCGGCAGTTAAATCCGTCCATGTGGAAACAAGTTCCCTGATGATTTGTTTAATATAAAACGCCATCATTATTTTAAAACCTTTACAGAAATAGTTCTAATGCTCTATGTTGTGTTTGGCTTCACCTACGTTTGCATTAATCCATGTAGCATAATTGTCCATGTCGATAAGTATTAATTTAAGGTACATTCTGAACACATAAAAATCAAGTTGCGATTAATCACACGTGACGGTATTTTACCGGACCCACTTTTGAACATTCATTCATTCATCTTCTACCGCTTTATCCGATCTTCCCTCGGGTCACGGGGAGTCTGTGTCTATCTCAGGCGTCTATGGGCATTAAGGCAGGATACACCCTGGATGGAATGCCAACCAATCGCAGGGCACACACCACACACACACACACACACACACGCATTCACACACTAGGGACAATTTTTCCAATGTACCAATCAACCTACCGTGCATGTTTTTGGACCGGGAGAAAACCGGAGAACCCGGAGAAAAAACTCCATACACACATGGCCGAGACAGGAGGAATCGAACCCGGAACCTGGCGGTGTGAGGCAAACGTGCTAACCACTAAGCCACCGTGCCCCTCACTTTTGTACTTTTGAACTTTTAACAAACAAACAAACAAACAAACAAACAAACAAACAAACAAACAAACAAACAAACAAACAAAGCAAGAAAGATTTTCTATGTTATATCTTTTGCAGAATAAATTCAATGGCCGTTTTTTTCCAGGTTATCTGCGGAGATTAAAATCCTGCGCTGTGATTGGCTGACAAATCCTCCGCTCTGCTTCACACCGGTAACCAGCGCCTCTGTGCAGGTCGTCGTCTGAGAGCTTCATTTCTCCTTATTACACGGTTTTTATTCTGCAAAACAATGACCATTAAATTAATCCGTGACCACGGGCAGCATTATAGCCCTCGTATGGCCTGTCTCACCAAGGTAGGTGTACATTCCCTTTGTCTTATTTATAATCCTTATTAAATCGTTAATAAGCATCACGCACGCACCCGTATCTATACATGTACAATGCTGCTGGCGTCCACTTTCATCACGTGTAGCTTCAAATCATGGTTTCTCCAAAAACAAATCACGTTTTACTTTCTTTTATTGCAAACTTTTGGTCAAACTTTGAGTTTGAATAAACCTTGGCCGAATTGTAGTTAAAGGAACAACGTGATATATAAATTATTTACGTGACGTTTCATTTGTCGCCACACTTCCTTGTGAAAGTGCGTTTCTGGATTTACACAGTATTTGAAATAATTATTTGCAATATTTGTGTTAAACTTGCTCAAATTAAGGATAGCTTAAACAACCATTTAAACAATTGTTTATTAAATAATTGTCAACATAAGTTGAGCACAAACTTTGACGCTGCTTATACACATACTGTGTTTTTGTGCTCGCTCGAATTTTACCCACTTA
>JACRUU010000012.1:25758795-25771295 GCA_030449085.1 Kryptopterus vitreolus
TAGATCCTAACATAGAAGAGGTGACAGGTGAGGATGCTCCTGTTTTTATTAAGCACCTCTTATCCGCGTCCAGTCTCTGGTTTCTAGATTTATCTCCCTGTCAAGTTTTGAAATCCCTGTCAAGTCAGATTCTGAACAGAAAGGCTGATCCAACCTTATTAATGTCTATGGTAGCTAAAAGTACAAAGGTCTTATAGAGGCAGCTGAGTGTAGACCATAAGGCTAAGAAGGCTAAGAGCATTAGATAGGCTTGATCCCCTCATCCGTTCTCTATATAAAGTTCGGTGATTCTGTCATGCACTCACTGGCGTCAAAAGTATTCACGTTCATTCCTCAGGTAGAAGTATAGACACTCGGGGTTTAAAAAGACTTCTGTCGAAGTTTTCACTCAAGTAAAAGTACTGGTTTCCAAACTACTCAAAGTATAAAAGTAAAACGTAATGTAAGGGGGAAAAATGGCATTAAGGACAAAAGGACAAAAGTTTAGGCCACACCGGTCACAATCGCTAATTTACTCTAACGTCTCTCCACCGAACTCCCTACTGTACCGTAATTTGCGGAGGACGAAGAGAAAGCACCCATTTGATAAATGAGCCAGTAGTGAGGAATAATCACTTTTAAGGAATAATCTTTTTCTGAGTAACGACCCCAACACTGGTTATGTCTTTGCTGGAGTGTGACGTGATTTGCTGTCGTGTGCAGGTGCGATATAAGTAAGGATATAAGCTATAAGAAGTAGAAAGTGCAGAAAACTGCGTTGAAAATGTAAGGAGTAGAAGTAAACAGTCTGCTGAATAAGACCTATAAGACTTATAATGCCTATAAGACCGGTGGCCCGAAACAAACCTCAGCCAATGCCCCATTTGCAATAAACGGATGACTGAACTTTGTCTTCTTTCTGTTCTTTCTGTTCTTTCTAGGCATTTTTGTGTTTCTCTTCATGGGTTTGCAAGAACACGTCTACCTGATCCACGAATTAGTAGAAGCCCTTCCAAGCCATGCCTTTTTCATAGACTGCCTATACTCTATTCTGCTGAATAAGACCTATAAGACTTATAATGCCTATAAGACCGGTGGCCCGAAACAAACCTCAGCCAATGCCCCATTTGCAATAAACAGATGACTGAACTTTGTCTTCTTTCTGTTCTTTCTGTTCTTTCTAGGCATTTTTGTGTTTCTCTTCATGGGTTTGCAAGAACACGTCTACCTGATCCACGAATTAGAATCCAAGCATTTACGCCCTTCCACTAGCCATGCCTTTTTCATAGACTGCCTATACTCTATTACATGCATGTTCAATCGAACTTCTTATAAGATCGCTTCATCAAATGATGAATAAATCTGAATTTCCGCTTCCATTGAGATAGGCACAGACTCCCCGTGACCCAAGGGAAGATCGGATATAGCGGTAGAAGATGAATGAATGAATGTTAACTTAAAGTGCCACCTAGTGGACAAAAAAAGTAATCAAATGTTATCAGTTACTTTACTTTTATAAAGTAATTGAAAAGTTACACTGCTTAGAGTAATTTCTAATATGTACCGTAAATTCTGGACTATAAAGCGGACCTGCATATAAGCCGCATCCGCTCTATTTGAAAAAAAAACCCCAAAAAAATTAATAAATAAGCCGCACCTGCATACAAGCCGCATCCGCTTTTGAATTGTAAATGTACATGTATGTACCTAAATAGATCCTTTCCTAACCTGTATTTTAACACGGTGTAACGGTGGACGCTGCACAGAGACGCGGAGATCCGGAATTCATACAAAACAGGATTTATTAGAATAAAGAACTCAGGAGACGCCGCTCATACGGAGCGGCCAGACAGGCTAGGGAGCCTTGCGCTCTGCGCGCCGTGGTACCGGGAGTACCGGAGAGCAGGAGCGGTGGCGGACTTGGAAGTCCGTGAATCGGGAACAGACAAAGGTTAGGCATAAACATATATCGAGCGTCCGTGTCCGCGACACTAGGTATGTGCTACGAGCCCGGACGGGGATTGTAGGGTGAACCGGGCTTATATCGGGAGAGGGAAAATCAAGAACAACTTGGCTGATTTGCTGCGTGCTTTGCGTGCGTGCGTGCGTGTGTGTGTGTGTAGTGTGTTGTGTGTGTGTGTGTGTGTGTGTGTGTGTGGGGAAAAGAGCAGGGGAGGAGAGAGAGAGCACCGAGCAGCAACTTTGCTGATTAAAACGGGACAGAAGCAAGAGAAAATAAGCGCTATTTACAGTATTTATCTTCATTTCTCCTGTGTGTGAAATGACGTCACCTTAACCTTGTAAAGATAGAGTTTGTCCTCCTTCTATCCGCTTCTACACACTTATATCTGCTAAAGAGGAACTAGCGCATTCTTCTTCTTTGCATTTATTTTGTGTTAGTTTTGATTCTAATTCCGGTTAGAGCCCCTAGCGGTCGGGAAAAAATCTGCAGAATAGCCGCACCTTATTATTAGCCGCATGGTTCAAAACCTAGGAAAAAAGTAGCGGCTTATAGTCCAGAATTTACGGTAATCTATTACATTTCCAAAGTAACCTTCCCAACACTGGTAGCCCAGCACCTTAAACACTGAGCTCCACCCCCTCCCCCTGTTTACGTTTGTCCCATGGTTCAGTCTGTCGTTGTGTTAGTAGTGCGCTTCCTTTTCCTTCTGTGAACTTCTGAAAAAAATTTTGCTTCCATCATCACAAGCTCACAGATCCCTGATTCTAATATAAAACACACCAGGGAACCAGTGTATGCTTCCTATCATGAGCAGATCCTTTTCTTCTCCACACTTGAATCCACCTTTGTGGACCGTCGCTGTACGCCTTCGCAAATTCCAATTTGCCGTTCTGATTCTTACGCCAGATGTGTGGCTTGCATCGTGTGATATCTTCTGCTCGTCATTGTGGGATTTTGACTTTTGACATTAAGAGCTAGAGGTAAACACCAGGCCAGCAAGAACCACCGATCGCTTCGATGTCGTCTAGCACGTTAAGAACGTGAACTCTCGATGGAAATGTAGATGAGATTCTGATCTATCATCTAATATGTGTCTCTAATCCCTTTGGGATATGGCAAAAAACACTTTCCCAGTTTATTTACAGTCCACGTACCTCCTCGTTTATACGTTTGTACGTGTAGAAAATCCCCTGTGACGGTAACTGTGTTAGGTTTGTCTAGTGTGGTTTAGTGCGTTGGTTGTATTTGCACCCTGTCACAGACCACACTGAAATGCGTTTTCCTTTCATAGAAGAAAACCATCGACTACTATAGAAGATCTGTAAGTGGAATTTGTCTACGTGTGCTAAAACAGGTTTGGCTTGCTTTCTTCTGCTCTAACTGCTTTTGTGGGTTTTTTTTTAGATCATCTACATGCAGCAGGTAATCATGAGGCCAAGGGTCAAATCCTCAGTGTCCATGGGAGCGTAAGTACAGACATATATAATTACACGGTGTTTATTAACTCAGATAAGCAATTGACTCTGAAACAGGAATCGATATGTTCAATATGACATCTTTCAATATGTTTTAGTGAACACAGTATCAGGGTTTGATAGGTGGACTATTCCGAGACACTTTTTTGTTCACACCAGTCAGGCCGTTCGTCTCTGATCGTTCCCAAAAACGTCACTTTGTGCCATTGTGATCAGAGCAACTGTGATTCAGTCCAACTTTGAACTAGCATGAGTACTGATCAGTCTGTGCACTAGAAACATCCCACAATCCCACCGCAAACAACATCAGTGCTGCTTATGTTAACTCACTGGAATTAATAACGTATTTACTAAGAAATATTACTGGTGATTAGTCAGAAAACATCAATATTTGTTATATTTGGGTTTGGTATATATGTAATAATCGTATAGTGAGAAAGTGTCCTTACAATGCCTCGTTCGTTAGCTGATTCATGAGCTATGAAGTATCTTTGTACACAGGAGCTTTGTTTTTTGTAATGCTGGAACATGTACAGGGCTATTCGTTTAATAAGTTTGTCATGGGGACCGGTTCATGAAACGCACCACAAATGAGGGGCCGGAGAGATATGGGCTTGCTATATATTTGTGGCTTAGTGGTTAGCACGTTCGCCTCACACCTCCAGAGTCTGGGTTCGATTCCCGTCTCGGCCATGTGTGTGTGGAGTTTGCATGTTCTCCCCGTGCCTCAGGGGGTTTTTCTCCGGATTCTCCGGTTTCCCCCCTGGTCCAAAAACATGCACAGTAGGTTGATTGGTATCTTGGAAAATTGTCCCTAGTGTATGAATGTGTGTGTGATTGTGTGTGTGTGTGCCCTGTGATGGGTTGGCATTCTATCCAGGGTGTATCTTGCCTTAATTCCCATAGATGCCTGAGATGAAGATCAGATATAGCGGTAGAAGATGAATGAAATATATATATATATATATATATATATATATATATATATATATATATATATATATATATATATATATATGATTGCAGACACAACGGCAATAGAAAAGAGTCCCTTTGTTTTATTTCTTGTCCCGCTCCCCCAAAATATGTTATTTTGTCCCACTTTCGCACACAATGTAGATTTTGTCCCGCTCCATTGCCCATTCATGCATAAATATGTTATATTCTCTGGCAGGCAAAATTTAAGTCACTTCTGACCTTGTGCATTGTATATCATTTATTTTCATTTTAGTTGACATTGTTGCTTTTTTGCAGTAAATTCATAACAGTTTATTTGATTTTAGTATTTATATATTTATATATATATATATATATATATATATATATATATATATATATATATATAATATATATATATATATATAGTGCTTTAAATATGTCGTGTTTTGTTGTACAGAAAATGTATGTATCTCGCTTCTTATGTCTCGTTTAGCTTTGTGAAACACATGACAACTTACCGGGACCACGATCCGTTTCTCAAACCGTGTGTTCCCAGCAACCCCTGGCAGACTGACGATGTTACATACTGGGATCTGAACATGAGGAAGTGAGTTTTTGATCCCTTTCTCCTCCTCCTCCTCCTCCTACTAGTACTTACTATTCTGTAAATCCGTTAGGCTACTGACAGGACATGATCTTGGAAATGAACACGCCATAGATGTTGTTTCTTGGCCAATATCTTGCACGACAATCGATTTTGAGGATGGATATAGGAACGGGTATTAAAACATATTCACAGCTCTAAGACTGGCGTTCTGCTTCCACGCAGCACATTAATTCAGATTCAATCAAATTCCAGCATGTAAACATAACAGAAAGAGAATAAAAAGAAAATAGTGCAGGCATTATAAATAAATGTAAATAAAAAAAGCCAAAGTAGAATAAAAAAAAGTAAAAATAAAAATAGAATAGAAATGGCATCTTTATAAATAAAAAAAAAAATAGTGTATAAAGTGTAAAGTGACCCATTTAAAGGTTTAAAAGCTGGAAAATAGAAATATCACTATAACTACCCGGCCAATAATAAGAAATCACATTGTGTGATATAATATAAAAAAATGTTGTCGCAGTGTTGAAATCCCTACGAAGATGAGAGTCGAGCGCTGGTCCTTCAGCTTTTACGAGCTACTCAACGATCCTCGCGGCCGCACCGACTTCAAACTCTTCCTGAAGAAGGAATTCAGTGGTATGTAGTGACTCTTATAGATACTCCTAAACTATCGATCTGTGCTTTTTGAGGACATCTTGTTGTTTTTTTTTGTTTTTTTTTTAAAACATTTTCGCCAGGTGAGAATATGGCTTTTTGGGAGGCTGCTGAGGAGATGAAGTGGGGAGCTGCAGCATCTATGTCTGACACAGCTGCGGCTACTTTTAAGTGAGTACATAAATAGAGAATAGTAAACAGTTATGGAATGTACCCATTTTCTCCATGTACTTTTGTGTGTGTGTATATATATGTATATATATATATATATATATATATATATATATATATATATATATATATACCTCCAGGGTTCGATTCCCATCTCGGCGATGTGTGTGTGTGGAGATTGCATGTTCTCCCCGTGCCTCAGGGTTTTTTTCTCCGGTTTCCCCCCCGGTCCAAAAACATGCCCATAGACGCCTGAGATAGACACAGGCTCCCCGTTATCCGAGATGGGAGGATAATCCGGGGATACCAAAATAAGCGGGAAGATCGGATAAAGCGGTAGAAGATGAATGAATATATAAATAAAATGTCTTTTATATGGGTTAAACAACAAAACAGATGGGGATGAGGGACCCCATGAGGGATGTACCTGTAGAGAATCAACAAAAGATATTGTGTGTGTGTGTGTGTGTGTGTGTTTGTTTTTGTGCGTATGTGTATACAGAACATTTTTAGCTCCAGGAGCTCCACGCTGGATTAACATCGATGGTCGGACCATGGGACTCACAGTGAAGGGTTTACAACATCCCCATCGCTACGTCCTGGATGCGGCCCAAACACACATCTTCATGCTGATGAAAAAGGTTTGGAACATATTTGGAGAATTCCATTAAGCATGAGGTGTGAGCAATGTCACTCCTCATAACACTACATAACTGTGCACTTCTTAATTAAATACATTTAATTAGGTTTAGGGGGGGGGGGGGACTATACCTATTATTCCGGTATGAACTGTAAATTGGAAAGAATGAGAAATTGCTGTACTGATTGCTCGTGTCATTCCGCAGGACACATTTTACCGCTATCTGAAGTCACCGGTTTACAAGGACATTCAGAACAAGGCGATCGTGCCCGCGCCACACAATTTCACGTAAGTGTCGAGGCGTGTCCGGATTACAATTGTGTTGTGTCGGAGATTGAAATCTGAGGTGTCACAAAAGGTTAATAAGGAACGATGGCGCTCGTGGATTATGCCATTATAAGCGCATTACTAGTGGAGAAGGTAAGGCAACAGTAGTCCATGAGGTTGATGCGTTGGAAGCAGGAAAAATGGGCAAGTGAGAAAAGAAAATCGTAGCAATAAGCTTGTGATGACTAGATTGCAGTACGCACTTTGTACCTACAACTTTGTACTTTGTTCACTTTGTACCTATGTGGTCTGGTGAAGGGTCATGAACATCCACAGTTCATTTACGGAATATTCTGTAGTAATGGTCTAGATAAAGGACAGTGCTTGTATTGATTTGCGCTCATTCAACCACAAGGTGTGCTGGTAAAGTATGAGGCTGCGTCCAATTCATCCCAAAGGGGTTCTGTAGGGTGTGAAGCTCTATAGCAGGTCACTCAGGATCAGTTATCTCCAACCCATGTACAATGTCACTGAGCTGGCTTTGTGCACAACAGATTTGGCCCTCCTAGTTAAAGTGAAGGGAAAATTGCACCAAAAGACATCCTATCCAATTATTGTCCAAACTTGTGCTAAAAAAAAGAACCACAAATGGCTGGAAAAGTCAGTAAGCAAATTATTTTTCCTTGCAAGATTTCGTCGTCTCTTAATGTTCGTTATCAGTCCAACACAGCACTGCGCTATCAACCCTGGATGAGGTTACGTTATTTAAACTTCTCACCTTTCCATCTGCAGCGACGCCCAATTGGAGCAAAACGCCCGAAACCGTAAACCCGGCATCGACCCCATCATCGTGTGGCAGAAGGAACAGGAGGAAAAAGCAGCGGCGGCCGCGGCAGCTGGACCCATCGATATTAAAAAACTGATGGCCAGCAAACTGGACCGCAAGTGAAGGAGGAATTACTAATACTAATGTAACACATATACTAATCTCTCATACATATGCTATCCACTCATTTCAGAGAATACCGAACACCTGCAGGACATTTCCTTACAGTGTATAAATGATCCGGTAGGCATGTGCTCCTCTTTCGGTTCAGGGAATTTAGACCGATAAAATTACCGATAAGTGGTTTATTGTTTTTAGAAGCTTTAGACCCTTTTTTCTGTCAAGTTTGCTTTGAGATTATTTCTTAGTATTAATATTTAGTAAACTAGCATTACTATCATACTTACTATTCACAAACCGAACAAAATGCACCATCAAATATTCCTAATATTATGTTTCCAGTTTTAACATAATTATTTAATGCTTATGAGTATTGGGAACCAAGCACTTCTTTTGAGACTGGATCGTCACGTCGACAGTCATCGGGTCCAGGGATGACCTTATAGGGACAAAATTTATGAATGTCGGATTTAGGTCTGATTTTTTTCTGTAGAGCGATGCAAATAAAATATTCACTATACACATAAAATCCAATTGAAGAGCTAGATCTACATCCAGAAAGTGTGCATGTATATATATATAATATATATATATATATATATATATATATATATATATACACACCACACACACACACACACACCACACACACACACATATATATAGACGTACGTGTGTGTGTGTATATGAGTGTATACAGTACGGTGCAAAGGTGTTTTGGCAGGTGTGGAAAAAATGCTGCACGCAAAGAATGCTTTCAATAATGGAAGTGTTAATTGATTTACTTTCATCAATGAACGAAATGCAGTGAATGAAGAAAAGAGAAATGGAAATCAAATCAATATTTGGTGTGAACACACTTTACCTTCAAAACAGCAGTAACACTTCTAGGTACACTTACACACAGTGTTTATGAAGGAACTCGGCTGGTTGTTTGTTCCATCTTGGAGAAGTAAACACAGATCTTCTGTGGATGTCGACGTTCTCACATCCTTCTGTCTCTTCATGTGAATCCCACACACACTTCATGATGTTGAGATCAGGGCTCTGTGGGGGTCGTGCCATCACTTCCACTACTTCTACTTCTTCAAAAGTTACTCACACCAAATATTGATGATTTTGATTTTTCTTTTGTTCGCTCACTTTGCATTTTGTAAACTGGTAAAAATAAACAATCATTATTTCTATTTCTGAAAGCATTCTTTGTTTACAGCATCTTTTCTTCCTGATGGATGATTCCTTCTGAAATAAAGCAATCGGCAATGATTTGAGATTTAGACATGCGAATTGTACTGGGAATGTTCCCCCATGGCATGTACGGTCTATAGGTCACATTAAGGACTAACAAATCAACTAACAATACAACACCATGTAAAAGAAACCACACTAATGTTCTTAATTACCTCTAGTCTAAGAATATCATTAAGTCCTTTAAAGTCGCTCTGGATCAACCTGTCTGATGTAAATGCATTCGAAATAAATAAATAAAACGAATAATCCGGATTGTTGTGCTCAAAAGGAGGTTAGGCGTCAAAGTTTTTTTAATCAGCTCGATAAGAAATTCAAGCACACCATTTTATCTTAAACCACATTTTTATAATGTATATATTATTTATACAGGCTACAAATGAAGCATTTATTAAAAAGAAAGAAAAAAAAAACCCTTTACATTTCACCCAAAAATAAATTATTTCCCCATGCCAGAAAGCCAGCCTAATTTAAAGATGGAGGGGGCGGCAGGTTCCTCTTCCTGATTAACCAACTGCCTGAAGAGGTTCCCTGGCCGGAAACTGTCTTCTGGAATAGGATTGGACGAGGGAGTACTCTGAGAGGGGAAAACAAGAACGAGTGAAAAATAGGAATGAGGAGCGACACGAGTATGAGAATTCAAACATGCGATTTCAAATTTCTGCGCATGCCGGGCAATAGCGTCCCGAATTTGATCCGACTTGATCTAGACACCTTTTTAACAAGGAATGCTGTAAAATATTCCCTCACCATTACCAGACATCCCCATCTGAGGGGAGGCGGGTATCTCAGAAGGGCGAGAGTTCAAATCCCACCAAGGGTGTAATTCCTAGACAAGACCCTTAACCCTCGACTTTGTTTAAATCGGATCCTTCTCTAAATAAGAGCATGTTAGCGAACGCTATAACCAAACTAGGCTGCAATTTTCCACACCGGTGTCTTTTTCATACATGTGATTCGGTCACGTGGCCACCCCCTGGTCTTCTAAACCCTACCTAAAACCCGCATCAGCATCTCAAACACACACAGCAAGCAAACACTGCACCACACGTTATTACTTCACCGAGCACCTCGACATCGGGAAATCCATCACTCTAGAACATTGTAGCATAAGACTGAAAAGTGTAAAGCAAACATAATTGCTTATTAATAAATAAATAAATAAAAATCAAATGCTGTACATTTTTCCCCCGGAATAAAAAAATGTAAAAGTTCACTCACGAGGGGTCGGGTGATATC
Source organism: Kryptopterus vitreolus (assembly GCA_030449085.1). Classification (NCBI taxonomy): domain Eukaryota; kingdom Metazoa; phylum Chordata; class Actinopteri; order Siluriformes; family Siluridae; genus Kryptopterus; species Kryptopterus vitreolus. The sequence goes on from JACRUU010000012.1 coordinate 25,768,927, forward strand.
TGGCGCCCGAGATGTTGATTTGGCTTTCCGGGAATTGGTCATACTCAGCGGCAGCAATCCGAACCTGATGGAAAAGGAGACGACATTTTAGAAGCACAGAGGGTTAAGGGCCTTGTTCAAGAACCCAAAAGTGGCAAGCTTGGCGATACCGGGGGCTCGAACCCCCCCTCCCCCACGTCCTTCCGATCAGTAGCCCAGCCCTTCCCGATAAAGTTCTTAGAATATGAAGGAGGAAATGAGTGAGTCATACCGGATCTGACTGCTGGCCAATGGAAGGATGTTGTACGGCTCCTGTGAGCTCACGTTGCTGCTTCTGGGAGTGAACTGCTTCTCTGCGCCAGTTAAAAGTCCTAAGAGCACCTGGAATAGTGATAATAGTACAACCCTTTTAGACTTTATTACACCTTTTCACTGAATGAGACTCCGAACATCCCTGCGCTATGTGTGTCTTCTATTACTGTAACTATGTAAGAGACCAGTGTTCAGAGTGTAGGTCCTCCCTCTAGTGGGCAATAATGTCATGACACGTGGGGATTTCTATCATTGGGTACTCGGTGACAAATTTGCGTAAAACTTTTGCGATATTTTCCGAAATGTCGCTAAAAAAAACTGTTGCGAAATGCCGGTGTTTCCAATTACCATATCATGCGACTAAAATGCTCTCGCGATGTCATTCCACAAAAAAATGGGCGGGCTTAGTTATATCGCAGCCAATCGCAGTCAATCAATATATCATGCAAATTATATTATTTGTCACATCAACTAAAAAAAAAAAAACACCTCATGCGAGCGTAAAAACTTTTTTTTGCGATACGTGAGATTTTGCGAATTTAGGATTATTTTCAATGCGCTATTTAAATTTGCAGATTTTGAAGGGTAATAAAAACGCACCCATTCCTTTCTGTTGAGGATTTCTCTATTAAAAATAAAGCTGGTACACTAAATGCAAGCACAGATTAAGCCAATTAACCACGTTAGGGTACGCAACACTTATTTTTCTCCTTTTGAACTCCACGCTATTTGAATGTTATTGATTTTAGAAGCTCATATTTCAATAAAAATAGACATTTCTGATTATGAATTTTTCTTTGATGTCTAAAATCTCTCTATGGTGTCTATTAAATGTTTAAAAGGATCATTAAAAGGCTCTGAATTCGTGTCGAATGTTGTTTTTTCTTTCCTTAATACAATCCATCATACTTACAGTTTGACATGCGGCTTTTCCTGTTCAATTATAGAGACACAATTGCTCCGCTTACCGACGTCCTCTGAGTCAGCCGGTTCAGGTTGCTGTTCAGGTGAGGAGTGAATACATCCAGGTCGAACGGATCGATGGAGCTCTCCAAAGCGTCGCAGATCTGCTGGATCCTGCGGCAAGTTTAAAACGCTGTAAGACCTGCTCACGGCAAGAATGTTCAGACACGAATGGCCGTTCTGGGCGTTTCTTTGGGAGGGGTGTGGCCAGTGACACACGTGACACCATCAAATTAACCAGCGTCCGACTAACGTCGATGTGTTTTGTGCGTTTAGACATGTCACATGACCCAGAGTTTCCCAGAGCGCCAAATTTCCTCATTCATTCTCTATGAGACCGGAATGTTGCAGATTCCCCGAAACAGGTATGGGGTCCGGGAGGTATATACTATCATGGTCCACTCCGGATTGCCTACAAGTGGATATGCCATATGTGCATGTCGGACGCTCAAAGGCCGAACTGTGAGGCACGAAATTTCGGCCCCATTCATTTTCTATGGGAAAAAATTCCCGGGTTCAGAATTCCGCGAGGCGATTCCTTATAAAAGTAATAGCACAGCTCACACCATCGGGCTGCATGATATGAGGTACGAGTTGCACGCCAAACATTTGACCAAAGTTAGAGAGAGATTATAATAGTGATGCTTTTGCACGCTTGATGCTCGTTACCTGGGCTGCGCTTGCGAGCGCGAGCTCTTGGCGTCCTCCAGGCGAGCGGTCAACGCGGCGCTGAGGTAGCGGACGTCGAACAGCAGCTGCAGCGCTCGGTTCTGAGTGACGGGGGGCGCAGCAGCATCCTACGTGGACATGCAGGAAGACGGCAAAAAACTGTCAAGGGGACGCATCAAAGGCGAGACAGGAGAGCGAGACCGGATATTCACCTTGCTCTGCGCCAGCTCCTCGTATTCCACGAGCACCTGGTCCAGGCAGGCGCGCAGCAGCTCGGTCAGCGTGATCCTCGGCATGGCGTGACCTCCGACCTTGTTCACCTCCAGGCACAAGTGGAAGAGCAGCGACTGAACGTACCACGAGGGCTGGAAGAGACGAAACGGGTGTCATAAGATCCTTGTCACTCTGATCTGAAGGTCACATGACCCAAATTAGCATCACGGGGC
>JACRUU010000012.1:25776295-26118795 GCA_030449085.1 Kryptopterus vitreolus
ATGATGATTATATGATGATTTTTCTGTACAATAATAAATTTTATGTCAATCTTTGTATACTTTATTTCTTTTTCTTTTTTGATCATTTATGTAAATACGCAACTGAAAGCTGCTGTCGCCAAAACAAATTCACTGTAATGTCAGTAAAGACCTTTCTGATCTTAATGATCTAAATCTGATTATCCTTATTATATGATGACGACGATGATGATGATGATGATGATGATAGGGGCATGGTGGCTTAGTGGTTTGCACATTCGATTCGATTCCTGTCTCGGCCATGTGTGTGTGGAGTTTGCATGTTCTCCCCGTTCCTCAGGGTTTTTTTCTCTGGGTTCTCCGGTTACCCCCCCCCCCCCCGGTACAAAAACATGCACGGTAGGTTGATTGGCACCTTGGAAAATTGTCCCTAGTGTGTGCCCTACGATGGGTTGGCATTCCATCCAGGGTGTGTCCTGCCTTAATGCCCATAGACGCCTGAGACGGATATAGCGGTAAAGATGAATGAATGAATGAATATGATGATGATGATGATGATGATGATGATGATTAAAATGTTATTTTCTTTGTCTTTCTCTTTCGCCTACTTCCGTTATGGGTCGCCACAGCGGTTTGATCAGCATATAATAGTATTCTTATTATAATGACGATTATAAGGACGAGGATGATGATAATTATGGTTATTATTATTATTATTATTATTATTATTATTATTATTATTATTATTATTATTATTATTGTTATTATTCCTAATATTCCTATGTATGTTTAGAGCCCCCTAGCGGCCAGGTGCTCACATAGGTTCTTCATATCCACTGCGCACCGCAGGCTTAATCGGCGTCTCTGAATTAAAAAAGGACGGTAAAAAAAAGAGAAGTTGGTTTGAGACGGTTTCCGGTTTAAATAGAGCCGTCTACCGTTCATGTGAATAATGTGAGAGATAAATTGTACAGTAAAGTAATAATAATAATAAAAAGAAACCTAAACGACGCAAAACATTGTGCGCATGCGTAGTGTGGGGAAAACCAGTGGCAGGTGATCAGAGACAGGTGTATCCCGGAAGCTATACAAAGAAATCAACAAAATCCCAGGTGAGTTTCGTGCTTTTTTATGTTTTTCCAACAACTGTTTTACATTTAAGCATATAAAAGAATACCGAAACACATCATATTTCGGAGTTAGAGAGCGTTTACTTTGTGTATAATCGATTCGGGTTGGACTGAGATGACGTTGTTTGATAATGACAGGCCTGAACAGTAAACAAATCCCTGGGATTCAATTATTACATTATTGTCACTTTTAAACCATCATTATTCTTTTTTATTTATAAATATGAACTTGGAAAAAGTGTTAGAAAGTTATGATTATGTTATGATTTAAATGGATTTTTATTAACAAGAACATTTATATAACCGGTGTAAACCTAAAACATGGGTCCTGTATTCTGTATAAACACAATTTCGGGCTTCAAATATAGATAATACTAGATAATGAATCAGTTTTAAATATAATTAATAGTTAGAAGGAGGAAGGCAGTTCCTTGGACCTAATTGAGACAGTAAAACTGTCTGTTTCCTTGTTCCTTGTGAACGTTTCCATAGAAGTCGTAAAGTTTACACTGCAATGTGTAGAGCTTGCAGAAAGTGTACGAAAGTAAGAAAAAGCATATTTACTCCTCATATGCCACAGGGTGTTTTGTGGAGCCACAAATAAGCATATAAAGTATAGGTGAGGAGGACAGGGGTGCAGTCAGCGTTCACATTCATAGGGTTTATAGCTCTATAGCAGGCAGATACTCCGCTCCAGACGATATTAAACACTGCAAAGCCACGTGCACAGGGACATTGTCATGCTGGAACAGGTTTGTAACATCTTTATCGTCTCTGACACAGTTTTTTTTTCTTTCTTGTGCACACACAGCCAAGATGTCTCAGGGCAACCTGCAGCAGCAGTTTCAGGACCAAGTCAATGATGTCTTCAGCCGGCTGCAGAACAAACAGTTGTTTCAGTCAGACTGGGACATTGCCTCCTTTGCCATTTTCTTTATCTTCATCGGTGAGTCAGCTTCAGGCACCAGCTCAACATCAGTATAAATCATCGGAAACAAAAACAAATGTTTTGCTATGTTTCCACACAGTTTTAATTGGCGGATATGTGCATTTTATATATATATATATATATGTGTGTGTGTGTGTGTGTGTGTGTGTGTGTGTGTGTGTGTGTGTGTGTGTGTGTAAACTGTCGGCTGGAGTGGAGTATAAGAAGATTGACATCCAGCAAGTAAAACTGTATGTGTATATATATATATATATAGTATATATATATATATATATATATATATAACACTTTAAAACCATTAAAACACCATTGAAACACTTCTAAGAATATTTAGTCTGCTCATTGTCGAGTTTGGATTCTCTAATGATAAACATACACGAGCACATATGCACATGATACGGTGGAAATGAGTAACATCTAATTCAAACGGACTTATCTGATGTGCATGTGCATTGTATTGTAAATGATCTAAGGCAATAAAAATGATTTAAAAAAAGGCGGGGGGGGGTTACACATATTGTGGTGGACACTGGGAGGGGTTTTCCACAAGGAGACATTTACCTATTATGGGTTTCTTGGGACACTGTGTATGAGGGGTTTTTTCCTTTTAACCCTAAAAGAGACTAAATCGAGGCTGGTGAAAGACCGATTTGCTTACGACTGCTGTATAAATTGTTAGCTGAAAAGGCGACAGAGGAATAAAGCATTTAAACACTGGATCGGTGCTGTGGTTTCCTCTCAGGTATGGTCGTGCTCCTCATCGTTCTGGTCCTGATCCGCTGCTGTTGCTGTTGCTGTGGCTGCGATGAAAAGGTACCGCAGAACGTTTTCCACACGTCAAATCTTTTCTTTTGTGTTTTTTTTCACAAAAACAGGAATGATCTGTTATTCTTTATATTTATTCGCAGCCCAAAAGACATAAAATGGGCGTCGACAACATGGCACTGGAGCCCTAAATCTCCGCACGAGGGTCCGGCATCTTCACACTCCTTTTCAAATAATGTTTTATTTTTTACTGCTGTAATTTGTCCCATGCCTAATTAATGCTTACTAGTATATTTACATAAGGGAATGTAGATGAGGGAGGAACCAGGGAGTCGCTCGGTGGTTAAGGCATCGGCCTCGGGACCGGAAAGATCGCAGGTTCAAATCCCACCACCATCAAGCTAGTAGCAAAGCACTTAACCCTCAATTGCAAGCCGCTCTGGATAAGCGCAACGGCCAAGTCCCTTAAATGTAATGGCACTGAAGGTGTAAATACAAAAGAGTAATAATTATTTTAGCTTTATTTAAATATTATTATTATTTGCCTTTTTGAATATATATATAATATATTAATTCATTAATTCTTCGCTTTCAATTGTAATTGAATTCTGCTTCCTGCTGCTGTTACACACATACTTATGATTCTGTATAAAAGAATAAAAGCACCATATCATGTACTGTACACTGTGGTATATTTGATTTATTTTATGTTCCAACCCTTTCGATTAGTATGATAATAACATAAACTCACTCGAATTTACCTAAAGTTATAAAAGAATTGTTTTGCATATTATATTTTATATATCTCGCTTTCCATAAAAAGGTTTAAGACCAGAAAGTATCATTTAAAGAAGAAATGAGCTATTAGCGTGATGAGTAACGTCCTCTTCCTAGCAAAGTCAGTGTTTCTTGGCCATATAAGAGACCGGAGGACTATTGAGGCTACCCGTTACACAAACAGCGTTTCCACAGGGTCTTAATAAGTCATAAATTCAATGCCTAAGTTTAAACAGGTCTTCATTTTCCGATCCAATTTCTTACTGGAATGCTCTCGCAGCCCTTTTTTTTAGTTATTTCTTTTGCTGGTACAAATATAATTCGCTGTTTTACGACAATTGACAACCATCATGCGACAGCCAATCAGCGCTCTGCCACTGGCACGTTTCTTTCTCGGATCGTAACCCCAGATGCAAAAATATTTTTATTTTTCAGCTATGGGGCAGCAAAGCCAGCACCAGACCAGGGGGGTTTAGAGATACTTGAAATACATGTAATAGTGTTGCACGACCGATATACCGGTACTTAGAAAAGTATCGCGATTCCCTGCATTTAAAAACGATACGATTCTTCGTTTTATTAGGTACTAAAAATGACAACTGTAGTTCCAAGTGTTTGACTACAGGGGGCAGTGCATATTGTGGAATTTTATTTCTCCTCCCACTATCACGCTGATGAAATTTGAGGCGTGAATGGTTGTAAATAATTAAAATTAGTGTTTTGTTTCATTTTTAGTTTAAACAGTTCTACTTTGTTAATAAAAAAAATTCAATTCCTGGTTTCTTTTTGCCATAGTATCGATAATATCGGTGATATGTGATCTAGCTATTTTTATCCAAGTCAAAAACTTTGGTTAGCGAACGAGGTATTTGTGTGTGTTCTGGATGTCATGTAGATCTTAAATTTCATTCTTAAAAACGTCTTTAAAATTGACTTTGTGAAACCTGCTGAAAAACCCCTTAACCCCATAAACCCCTTATTAATAGCATTTCGTTACATAAGAGCACACGGACGTGACTTCAACATGTTTATTGCACAGTTATTAGCATTGACGGGAAACACATATACGTAGAGAGGAAAATAACACTATGATAAGTGTTATAACACTATGATAAGTGTTCTTTGTTGAAATAGTCAAACAATTATAACACCGTGTTGAATAAATAAAACACTGGGGGGGGGGGGAACCAAATAGAGACAGCGAGGCTCGAATCGCAGGTGGATGTGAAAACAAGCGGATCCGTTATACCAAACACACGGAATGTACAAGCGCAAGTATACGCTCTGTGGGCAAAAGTATCGGGACACCCGAGTTTTCCCCGGCCGTATGTGACACACTGTTACCACGGCGCCACACCATGGTCTACAATGTGTTCTAATGACATTTCCCCTCCACTTGGACTAGGAGAGTCAAATCCGTTTCGACACGAGTGGTACATCTCTTTATATAGAGCTATAAAGCCTGTAGTACGGGACCTTACAAACCCTTGTAGTCAGGTGTCCGCAAAACATTTGGCCATACATCGCAGATAAATCTGGTCATGTAGTGCGACGATTACAGCACCGTGGACACATGATCACTATGCTGTTATAACCACCTTTACTCGGACGACGTTTGATGAGAGAATATGAGAGGTTATTAAAGGTATTTGATATATTAATAATGTAGTTTAAAAGTATAGTGTTAAGGAACTGGCTTATGCTGGAGCAGATTTGGTCCTCCTATTCCCAGTAAAAGGAATAAGACATTCTATACCATTTTGCAGCATCCGCATACAGGAGAGAAGGACGGGTGTCCACACACTTTTGGCCCGACTAGTGTACGTTAATGCAATAAAAAAAAAAAAAGATCAGGAATCGGCAAACGGTGCATTCTTTACCCAAACAATGCCTGAGCGCCAGTGCAAACGTTAAGCAAAGGGGGAAATTATACACACTTCTGGTCAAACAATCCAGAAAACAAACTGATCATTGACTGAAATGTGGAACGGACCATAAAGCAAATATAAGGAATGCGAAATAGTGTCATTAGGAAAACATACTTTGATCATAGCTCGGAGACATTTCACAGTTTATCTTAAAAAAAAAAAAAAAGGATTAACAGGATTTTACTTCAATATGGAACATTAAATAATTAGCATACTTTCATTCACACGACACTTGGACCTGAACTCATATTGTATCCAGTTATAATGCTTGTAGAGAGAGAAACGGTTGGTCCGAATGCGCATATGAGGATTCGTTACAACGTGTGGTTTCGTTCGGTGTTTTCGTTTGTGTTTATATTGACTTCTGCACAAAAGGTACACTTTTTGGTCCGATTAAAAAGGCCTGTAGTTCCAGAAGCTGGAGAACACAGAAATCTGCACAAAACAAACAAACAAACAAAACAATTAGATATAATTATGCATATACAATACAAACTTATAGTAATACAAACTTGTACTAATTTAGTATGTGTGTGTGTATGTGTATATGTGTATATGTATGATATATATATATATATATACTATATATATATATATATATATATATATATATATATATAATATCTATATATATAGATATATATCTATATGGATATATATATTAACTATATTATATAAATATAATATATATTGATATATATATATATATATATCATATATATAATTATATATATATATATATATATATATATATATATATATATATATATATATATATATATATATATATATATTGAGGGATGTGGGTCAGTGGGTTAAGTCCCAGTATCGCCAAGCTGCCACTCTTGCGCCCTTGAGAAAGGCCCTCTGCACTCCAGGGGGCACCGCATCATGGCTGAATTTCACTGTGCTGTAATGTATATGTAACAAATAAAGGCTATTATTTTTCTAATTTATGGGTGTACCGTATTCATTTAGCTGGCGATTCAAAACTTTAAAAAAAATTTAAAAAATCAAACAGGAGTGTGTCCTGCGATGGATTGGCATTCCATCCCTGCCTTAATGCCCATTGACGCCTGAGATAGGCACAGACTCCCCGTGACCCGAGGGAAGATCGGATATAGCGGTAGAAGAGAACACAAAACCATTACGCGTGTGTGAGATCTTCAACAAAGCCGGGCTGGTGTGACGACAAATACCCTCTTGCAATCTTTTCCTTTCCGCTGCAGATGGTAGACCACATTTACACAATATGGAACTTTTGTCTTTCAACAGAACCCTCTTATATAATGCCACGAATAGCCGCACATCTACAGCTGCAGCCGTGCTCGACAACAGACATCTGGATGAGTCTGATCTGGTCCACGCCGGCCCTCAGGTTCCACTGACGTGCCGCACTCCTGACAGAAATTCACGATTCTATTGCGAGGTTTTGGTCACATGACGGGCCGCACCTACACGTTCTGCCCAAGTGCTGAACTTTGATGGTGTCAAAAGTATTCACATTGATTACTCGGGTATAATTATAGACAGTAGGGTTTAAAAAGACATCTTTAGATGTTTTACTCAAGTAAAAGTGTAGAAGTACTGGTCTCAAAACTACTGGAAGTAATGAAAGGACAATTTATTCAAACGCCTCTCTACCGAACTCCCTACTGTAGCGTCGTTTGTGGAGGACGAAGAGAAAATTTGTTAAATGAGCCAGTAGTGAGGAATAATCACTTTTAAGAAATAATCTTTTTTTGAGTAACGACCCCAACACTGGTTTTGTCCTCGCTGGAGTGTGACGTGATTTGTTGTCGTGTGCAGGTGCGATGGATCGAGTACAAACCAATAAGGTGTCGGAATGGTACATGTTTATATCTCATCCAACCACAATCACATTCACTCTATCTGGATGGAGCCATAAATCTCGATAGATGGATGGATGGATGGATGGATAGGTAGGTAAGTAAGAAAGAGAGAGAGAGAGAGAAAAAGAAAGAGAGACCAACGAAAAAGAAAGAGAGAAAATTTTGTGGCCGATTGAGAAAGAAGAGAAAGAAAGAAAGAAAGAAGAATAGAAAAAAAGAAAGAAGAGAAAAGAGAGAAAGGAAGAGAGAAATGCATGTATGTATGTATGTATGAAAGGGAGAAAAAGAGAGAGAGAAAGAGTGAAAGAAAGATAGAAAGAAAGAAAAAGAAATAGAAAGAGAGAAAGAAAGAAAGAAAGAGAATGAGAGAAAGAGCGAAAGAGAGAAATGTATGTATGTATGTATGAAAGGGAGAAAAAGAAAGAGAGAGAAAGAGTGAAAGAAAGAAAGAGAGAATGAAAGAAAAAGAAAGAGAGAAAGAAAGAAAGAGAGAATGAAAAAGAGCGAAAGAGAGAAATGTATGTATGTATGTATGTATGTATGTATGTATGAAAGGGAGAAAAAGAGAGAGAGAAAGAGTGAAAGACAGAAAGAGAGAATGAAAGAAAAAGAAAGATAGAAAGAAAGAAAAAGAAATAGAAAGACAAAGAAAGAATGAAAGAAAGAGCGAAAGAGAGAAATGAATGTATGTATGTATGTATGTATTAATGTATGTATGAAAGGGAGAAAAAGAGAGAGAGAGAGAATGAAAGAAACAGAAAGATAGATAGAAAAAATAAATAGAAAGAGAGAAATGCATGTATGTATGTATGTATGTATGTATGTATATGTGCATCTTCTTAGCTGTATGAATGAGAAAAATCACTCATTAATATAAATTCCATAAACATGATCTTGCAGAGAATTGGTTTTTATGCCTCGTCGTCCCTGTACTATTTAACTGCTTATCAGTGACAGGAGAAAAGACAGGGGCCGTCCTTACGTGAGCCTGAGGTCAGCTGCTCAACATGGCTTATAGAAGGCCAGCGCTTGCTGATGTATGTCATTCTTTGAGAAGGATTACATCACTTCTGTTGGGAAAAGACTGACTTTCCCCAGATTTCTATATTGTTTATGTCTATTCTTGTTCCAAGTAAATCCTAATCCCAGACGTAACCCCAAACATGGACTCACTCACCTTATCTTTCAGCTGCTGGCAGAGCTGCAGCGAGATGGTGAAAAACACCAGCGTGTCGTTCAACCACGGCACCACACACTCCACTTTGTGCACGTGGCTCACCTCGAACTTAGTGTTGTTTAGTTCACTGTGGGGGAACAACAGGGTTTATTTTTTTTCTCCATTCATAATGATCAAATAAAGATTTTATATTAGGGCTAGTGATTATTTTCGATATTCTCGTTTGCAATTTCTGTACAAGGTTCTAAAAGTTTTTTTCTTGTTCATTTCATATCACTGTATAAAAAAGAAAAAGCACTTCTTATCCAATTACACGATTAATCACTGGAATAACCGGTGGAATATACAATTACTGTGAAAACTAAACTGCAATATTATGTCAATATGCAAATACAAATATAGAAATTTGTAAAAGAAACAATCATTCATTCAATCAACAATTCATCATTCACACACATATATATACATATATATCAAAGTTAAAAAGAATGACTTACAACATTGATCCAGGATTGTGTGTAACTGAACTTCCTGCTGGTTTGAAGTTCTACAGATTAAAAGATAAATCCATAAATAAATCCACATACATGTAAACAAATTAGTGTATATACATATATACATACACACACACACACACACATACATACATACATACATACACATACATACATACATACATATACACACACACATATATATAAAATAGAGGGAAGGTCTTCCACTCCAACCCATGTAAAGCATATCTTCATGGAACCGGCAAGGTGCACGAGTGTATCGTTTGAGTGATGAAGACAAAAGTTTGTTACGACAGCATCCTATACATTTACATTACATTTACGGCATTTGGCAGACGCCCTTATCCGTAGCGACTTACAACCAAGCAACTGAGGGTTAAGGGCCTTTCTCAAGGGCCCACTAGTGGTATCTTGGTTTTGTGGAGTTTGAACCTGCGATCTTCTGGTCCAGAGGCCAACACCTTAACCACCAATCCACCATCTCCCTATACGTTTGCCTTCCACAGTTCAGGGAAGAACCACATTGAGCTGAAAAAGTCTGGTGTCCCAATATTTTTGCCATATAGTGGATTTCAATTCTGTAATGGCAATAAACACCAGCTAGTTCTGGAATCACATATAAATTTGCTTTGGATGTGAGCAAAAAAAAAAAAAAAAAAAAAAACATTCATACCTTGGTAGTGTTGGGCTGAAGCACGTGCAGTTGATAGACAGTCAGGCAGAGCTTGCTGAGGTTTATGTACAAATTGACCATCACGTCGCCGGGCATCGGGGGCGTGAACATCCTCTGAGGGGAGAACAAAAAAAGGCGTCACATAGGAAGCGCTGGAGTGGCAAAAACAAATCCGAGGCCGTTTTGTTTTGCAAATGATGTTTTACACTGGTAATCTGAAAACCCTTTCAAACAGAGATACTCGCACAGGAGTCAAAACAAACGGGTATCTTATCAGAACTACTCTGGATGTGAGCAAAGGGCAAAATTCCAAGCCAATCAATCCACAATAAATAAATAACCAAAGCAGAGACGAAAATGTCTGTCTTAAACGTGTAACTTCTATGTGCGGTTCGATTTACAGTGTAATATGGCATATTTATATTAATGTTGGTTTTACATCTATCAGTTTGGGTTTATATGTTTTGATGTGATGTTACCTTCATTTTGAGTTTTGAGCACGGGTTTAATGTCTATATTCTCTACATGATCTGGCCAAAAGTTTGCGGACACCTCGTTAGATTCTTATACAATTGTCCACCTCAAATTGTTTTGTAGAACGATCGCATAAAAAAAAAATGTTTGAAATAAATAAGAACTCCGGTGTCCCAATACTTTTCCCCAAAGCTTGTATACATTCATTCATTCATCTTCTACCGCTTTATCCGATCTTCCCTTGGGTCACGGGGAGTCTGTGCCTATCTCAGGTGTCTATGGGCATTAAGGCAGGATACACCCTGGATGGAATGCCAACCCATCGCAGGGCACACACACACACTCACAATCACACACACATTCATACACTAGGGACAATTTTTCTAAGGTGCCAATCAACCTACCAAAACCTCCTGAGGCACGGGGAGAACATGCAAACTCCACACACACATGGCCGAGACGGGAATCGAACCCGGATCCTGGAGGTGTGAGGTGAACGTGCTAACCACTAAGCCACTAAGTGCCCCTGCATGTATACATATCTACCATTAATCCAGTGGAGGCGAGTTCAGGCAGAGTCATGGTAGCCGGTGTGGTAAGACGATTGCGTGCTCGGGTCAACTGCATCATCACGGCATCCATCAGCTGTAAGAGAAGAGTCAAACGAACTTCATTCATTTGGGTTTGATCGGATTTGTTGAAAGACCTCGTGGACTTTTCCCTTAATTTTCCCCGTGGTAAACATTTAAAATCATTGTTTCTACCATGAAGTGAAATGGAGAAATACTCCTGATGGTACACGGGGAAAAAACTTGTACAATTGCATGCCAGACAGTACTGTCTGCTTCAGTGAAGCGAGTTAAATGAGAAATCAACATTCACATTGTTGTACATGTTAACAGCGTGAATCACATATTAACATGTTCAGCTTTGGCTGGGTTTTTTGAGAGTTATATTTGATTGACTTATTTTCATGATGATACTTTACCGTCTGGAAAGAAATCAGACTTCTATTATACTTTACTTATAATCTTTGGTTCTTTGGCTCTTTTTGTGGGTCAACAGAAAACAAAAAGAATCTTATGTATATTTCCTAAAGAAGGCTTAAATATGCTTTTCCATGTTATACCAGACCCCAAAAACACGTTTTCATTGTTCAAAGTGCGCTGCAGCGGACGAACCTTGTTGACTTCCGCACCAGTTTTGAAGTGATAGCTATCATCGCGGCTGCCGAGCAACTGAAGTGCCTGGTTCACGTGGTTCCTCGCATCCTGGATCTGCGGGCAAACATACATCATGGCAGTGAACTGGAGAAGGACGGTGAATTCAACCACGATGACGTAGGGTCTAACCCTAGGAGACGAGCTTTTGGGGATAGGACATGAGCAAAGGTGCTGAATATGATGTCAGTTCTAGACAAAACAAATATCAACTGGAGTGACCTTTTAGAAACAATACAAATTAGTTTATATCTCTGCCTATTTTAGGTCCATTATTTAAGAAATTGTTGCCCCTAATTTCTGTTTTTTTTTTTTTGGCTTAATCTGGGGAAAATGTGCATTTTACGTGTGTGAGTGTGTATATATATATATATATATATATATATATATATATATATATATATATATATATATATATATATATATATATATATATATACATACATACATATACTTATATAAAAATATAAACCATACTGGACTAGGAATTGGAATATTTATAATCGCAAACACCTGAAAGAACCATCTCAAATATAATAAATAAAAGAAGAGCCTTCTTTAATATTTTAAAGAAGGCCATGGAATTTAAACATGTCTGTTGCATGATATTATGTATGATGTATGCAAGAGCCCACCTGTTGTAATTTCCATTGTTTATCCTCCCGGAACGTGAAGTGCATGACCTGAGTGCTTTTAGCCACCTTAATATTGATGTCCTGCAATACAACATCACGATACAGCCAATAACTTCAAATAACCTTCTGAAGCAAAGTCATACTCTATGTGGTCAAAAGTGTTTGGACACCTGACCCTTTCCAAATCAACCTGTTACCACAAAGTATAATGTAATTTCCTTTCCGGAGCAGGTAGGAGACCCGAACATGTTCCTGCCATGACAATGCTCCAGTGCACAAGTTCATGAAGACATGTTTTGCGTGGATTGGAGTGGGAGATCTCCTGCTCTAGAGCTGTGACTCACAATCCTATACACTTTCGGGATGAATTAGACTGCAACCCATGGCCTCCTCGTCTCACCTACAGCAATGTCTGGCTTTTTCCAAACACTGTTGTTGCTGAATGATCTCCACCAGTCCAGTGGATCCAGTGGAATATCCAGTGGAATATCCAGTGGAATATCTTCCCATAAGTGTGGAAGTTATTATTACAGAAAATGGGGACTATGTGTGGGATGAGGTTCAGAAAATATACCTATAAATATTATGTTCGGGTGTCCACAAACTTTTGTCCATATAATGTATAATCAAGAATGAGAAATACTGCAGTTAGTGTTCAAAAACAAAAGGCATCCAAATTAGCAGACATTTAGCTACGAACAAATTCCAAA
The DNA here is from genome assembly GCA_030449085.1 of Kryptopterus vitreolus. Lineage (NCBI taxonomy): Eukaryota > Metazoa > Chordata > Actinopteri > Siluriformes > Siluridae > Kryptopterus > Kryptopterus vitreolus. The sequence goes on from JACRUU010000012.1 coordinate 25,789,081, forward strand.
GTTTTCCACTCGTATTTATTTAACACCACACACACACTATTTAAATCAATTCGATTAAATACTTGACAAACGTATTAGAAGTTATAATCTGACTTTACCTGATTACTATTATATTTACCTGTTAGTTTAGTCGTTACTAAAGCTACCTTACGCTAGCCCGTTTGCTATAATGCTAACTTGTAGGCTAGAATGGCAAAAATGAAATTATTGGGAGCTAGCATGTATGATATGATAGGATGCTATCGTAAGACACATTACCCCGATGGCCGTCTAAATGTTGGCATATTAATTCAACTGTTAGGTTTATCCTTTAGTTTCTATAAGCTTCCTAGATGTTCTGTCAAAAAAGGCGTTAGCCCGTGAGCTAGTCTCTGAGGCGGTTATGTGACACTTTGTGTTGATAATGTTTGTATTTTGTTCCATAAATCAAGTTTGTTTGCCTGTTTAATAAAACACTGGTCTATTATGGCAGAAATGTTTGGGCTAATGTTTTAAATATTAAGCTAGCTGATGTGGTGTTAATGCTAGCTGGTAGATTAGCCTGTGTGTATAACATTTTTTAACCATAAAACTGGCTTGTTTAGACATCATATTAGTCTCAATTATGTTGTTAAATAGTATGGGTCATGAATCATGTGTTAAATATTACATTCGTTTGTGAGCTAATAATATTTACTGATGTTGTGGTTTCTGAGTAGACCAGGGGTGGGCAATTATATTTTCCAAAGGGCCACATGAGAAACCTGAGGTGTGTTCGTGGGCCGAACCAACAATAACGTTGAACGTAACTTATGTTCAATATGAATTTTTTCCTCTTGTAAAGAGTGTTAAATATCATCATGTTCATTAGGCTACCCACTATCCTTAAGAATAAGGATATTCTATTTAAGGAAAAGAAACAAAAAAAAATGGCTGTATTTTTCCTTCATATTTAACACTGAGCATACTCCAACAACGTCAGCATTGCTGTGTGGTTATACATTCTTCTCGTGCGGCAAAGAAGCCAAAGCAGTTCAGCGGGCCGGATTAAAAGGACCAAGGGGCCGGATGTGGCCCCCGGGCCGTAGTTTGCCCACCCCTGGAGTAGACGGTTGACATGGTGCGTACATATGATATTCATGGAATGAGGAACCTGCAACACACTAAAAGGTTTGGATAGTTTTTTGAGGTTAGAGAATTGTTCTTTACTGAAACATCCTCTATGTCTGGAAGCAACTGCCGGACCTTGATGCCAGACAGGAGTAGACGAGATACAGTAACACTTACAGCCTGAGTCAGAGCATCCCCCTGCAGAGTCAGGACTCCCTTCACCTGGTCCATGCTACAAAAAAAAACATAACACAAAACTGATGTTTTCATGACATTAGGCAGCAGATTTGTATATGTGACAGGATCATGATGTACTGTGTACTGGGTGTGACCTGATACTGCCAAACGCCTTCATATTTAAAAGAGGGCGAATTTACAAATTATTTCATTAGTCACTTCTATAATCTATTTCATTTATATTCCTGCTCCATTTTGTTTTTGTTTTTTTTTTCATTATGGGGCCTTTCATTTCTTTTCTTCGCATAGCCCAGCAATGTTAGGGAGCTGCAGGGTAAGCTATGATACAGTTCATAGTATTCCACTTTACATTTTCGTTCTACAGTGGAACCTCGGCTTACGAGTTTAATTCGTCACTCATTAGCTGAAATGGTTGTATGCTGAAACGAATTTCCCCCATAAGAAATAATGTAAATTTGGAAAATCCATTCCATAATTCGTAATTTTAAAATGATAATGCAAATAATATGCATTAATATTATTTAATAATAGAATTTAAAAATTGTGCCTTCATATCTAAAAGAGGAAAACATTCTTTATTGGGTTATTTTACCTTTCAGTAGAGCGGATAATTTCGGCACTATATAATACAACACTGTAAGAATGCAATACACAAGATAAAGTTTGTACAGTACATTGTATGCAATACTGTACACTATGAAAATTAACGGAATAAAGACATTGTTAGAGACAACGCTAAGACGATGCTCTCGCTATAACTCGACAGGAACTGCGAGGTTATACTGAATGACTGAGGGGCACATTCTGTAATCAGATTAATAAAGAGGTCACATGGAAAGGTTTTCAGTTCACAGCTGTGCCTTGTAAAGGGTTCATTTGTGAAATCATTTATTGCTTTTTAATGTGCTTTAGACCATTAGTTTGTCTTGTGCAGGAGAAGGGCGAGTACCAGGTCAATGGTGCCTATTAATGCCACAACGACTACTGTACACATCAGCAGATTACGGCAAGAAACACTTGGTTATGTACAGAGGAAAGAAAGCATATCATTATTTTAAGAAAAGAGCAGTCAGTCAGCTTGATAGACCTCAAGAAATTTACATGTATTCCAAATGCAGTCTGCAAAAATATTCTGATGAAACAGGCTCTCATGAGGACCGTCCCAGTAATGGAAGACCAAAAGCTACCTCTGTTGCAGTAGATAATTATTACCAGCCTCAGAAACCCCCTACATTCATTACATTAAATACATGATTAGTTCTCATTTTTTTAACTAGATAACTCCATGCATCGTCTTTCCTAGTGTAGATGTCTTCAGTATTTATATACAATGTTGAAAATAACAAGAGAAGAAAAATTCACAGCATACAAAGAGTTGAGTGATGGTGTATATTTGCGTGTCAGAATGACATCAAAAGCTGCATTTGTTTTTTTTCCCCCACTATAAAAAAAAACATATCTAAAGGAACAAAAGACAACATACAGCTCAGGATTTCCTACGCTATAAGGAAACAGGTCAGTGAATATACTATGAACTCTTGAGAGTAAAGAACAGCTAAACTCCACACAAACGTGCATAGCTAATTAAAAACATGGAACGATTGATTCTGGCTTTCACTTGACTTTTGTTTCACCTCTCTATCCTTTCTTTCTTTCTTCCCTTTCAGAAATGCAGAAGTTGATTTGGCAAGCGCACATCTCTTACCCTCCGTTGCATTTATTGAACTTGTTTACAAATTTCCCCAGGATTGCTACAACATTTGGAATTTGTCCAAGATCTGTATGAGATCACATTTATTTGATATAAAATCAGCCAAGGTTGACAAGTTGACTAGGAACGAGGTATACAAACTGTCTTAAAAGCTCATAAAATAAAGACATTGGACGCCATCCAAAGTCCACACCACTCCGTCAAATAGCGAGGTTGTAGCCCAGAAGGTCACAGGCTCAAATCTCAGCACCGCCAAGTTTGAGCCCTCAACCTTTAAATGCTCAGTTGTAAGTCTCTCTGAAAAAAGGGAGTCTTTCGTAAATGTAACGTAAATGCAAAAAGACCACTTACGTGGAGCTCCCAAGAATGAAGTTCTCTTGCTTGAGCTGACCCTCCATCCCCGGAGTAGGCACTGAAAAGCGTCTCGATGCTTCCTGTGTGGCGGAAAGGAGATACACAAAAGTAAGAGAGACCCCAATCCACCAGAGCTAATCGTTATCGATGGAAAATACCTTCAAAATGTCTTGCAGCTGCTTCAGCACTGCGTGTACCTCCTCCTTCAGGAGCCAGTTGAACTCTTCCTCCTGTGTGAGAAAGCTCAAGATGTTATAGGCTTTGATTGCAAGGGGTTTGGGAATTTATGCTGAATGCATGGGGAAAAGGAATTCCTGGAAAGGAAAAAACAAAAACATCAATATAGAAATGCATGTCAGGGCTGTTGTTGGTGGCTGATCTGTTCTTCTTCTGTATCTCGCTGTTCTGCATCAGTGCTGATGGACAAGATAGAGCTGAGCTGATGAAGCACGCAGAGCAGCTAGCGAAAACAAACACAGCAATGTAAATCTCCTCACCAGGACAGCTCTTTCTGCTTGACTCGCAGCCGACATGATAGAGGGTTCAGACGCGGCAGCCCGATCTTCACCGATCACCACCATTTAACCAGGATTCAGGTCTGTAGCGACACCGCAATGACAAACGGGGTCTTGTTCGGGAGAGCACTTGGACACGGCCACTGGGACCTTCACTTCCGGTGAACGATGGCCACGCCTTCAGTCTGGGACGTGACTTTTCCACCGTTGAAGGGAAATTGGTAAACACACACCACACACCACACACACACACACACACACACACACACACACACACACACACACACACACACACACACACACACACACACACACACACACACAAGGACATTTTTTTCCTTCTGCATTGGAACCTCGGCTTAAGCGTTTAATTCGTCCCGGGACGTCGCTCGTTAACCGAAAAGCTTGTATGCTGAAACGAGTTTCCCCCTGGGAAATGATGTCAATTCGGATAATCCATTCCAAACGAGCAAAAATAGTACTTTTAAAATGATAATACAACTAATATGCATTAATGTTATTTCATAATAGCATTTGAAACGTGAAAAAGTGACATTTTGTGACTGAAACTGTATGCACAATATATTTCTGAAAGCGAAACCTATTTACCATATTACATTAAAATTCAGACATGTATGTAGTATGTATATATTTTTTTAAACGTTTAAAATGATCCCAAATGTCCAAACTATAAAATAACACAAATAGAATTCATTCATTTTTTTCCCTCGGGTCATGGGGAGCCTGTGCCTATCTCAGGTGTCTTGGGGCATCAAGGCAGGATATACCCCGTATGGGGTGCCAATCCATCGTAGGGCACACACACACATATTCACATACACACTAGGGACAATTTTCCAAGGTGCCAATAAACCTATCGTGCATGTTTTTGGAAACCGGAGAACAAACTCCACCCACACGTGGCCGAGCCAGGAATCGAACTCTGACCCTGGAGGTGTGTGGCGAACATGCTAACCACTAAGCCCAAATGGAATTATGTAGCAAAAAACAATCCACGTTAAACAACCTATAATAAACCTTTATTTTTCTTCAAAGCAGCCACATTTATATTAATGACAGCACAGCATACTCTTGTCAGTCTTCTCAGTTAGCCTCATGAGGTATTCACCTGGAATGGTTTTCCAACTATCTTGACGATTTCCCAGAGGTAAATCTGGGAAATCTGGGACTAGCAGCTTGTTGGCTGCTAGTCCTTTCCTCTGGGCTGAAACTCATCCCAAACCATCACAAATGGATTTAGATTGTGGTTGATTGTGGAGGCCAGGTCTTTTGAAGCACCAATCCATCACTGTCCTTTATGAGCAAAATGTTGAGGTGTGTTTATGTATATATACATATATGTACACACACACACACACACACACACACACACACACACACACACACACACACATATATATATATATATATATATATATATATATATATATATCCTCTTGAGTGCCTGTATATGTGTATATAGTATATATATATATATATATATATATATATATATTATATATATATATATATATATATATATATATATATATACACACACACACACACACACACCCACACGAATCGGCTACTTAGTTTGCTCATCATTCACATCATTAATGTGATCTCACTTAGTTTCCGTTTTAGAGGGCAAACTAATGAAATGTAATAGAAAAATCTGGCTATAGTGGATCTTCATGTAGATGTTGGCAATTGTTCGTTGTATAAACAGAATAAATCTGACTATATTACTAGTAACCTTAGAGATATACCGACAGTATACAAAATTCACTTAGAATTAAAGAATTAATAGATATATATATATATATATATATATATATATATATATATATATATATATATATATATATATATATATATATATATATATATATATATATACTGAATCTTTTCAATCAACTCAACTCAGAAAAATAGTTCCGGCAACTGTGTGACGTAGACACATCTGGTCCAGGTTCGGCCAATCAGCGTAAACCCGGAAGCCCTGGTTGTTGTTTTTGAAAGCAGGCTTCTAAAGGAGTAATTCTGCAGAGCTGAGATAAGTTTGATCTGATGATGGACGGAGACTCGTGTGATGTGAGTGTTAACCGGAGAAGAAAGAGAGAGAGCACGGAGGATGTAGGCAGAAAGACCCCTCGTACACAAACCGGGTGAGTATTGATAAATGTTGGACGCAACATCTGTCCCAGCAGTTTCAGTAGCTGTGGTATAAGTGCAATAACTAAAACACTTTAAAGCCAGATATACAGCACTGTCAAAATACTTTTTGTGCCTAGTCTGACAAACAAAAGACCCATGTTCTTAGTACTTAGTTTCCCTCATTTCCTTCCATGCAGCATGATCACCCACAAAATCACCTCCATGTTTCTGTAATTATTAATAGCATGCCTATTTACCAGATTGGAGTCTTGCATTGATGGCGCCGAGGATCACAGGAGTGTCCACGAACTCATCACCTTCGAGCCGTCTCTTTTATCAGGTGCTCAGCATATCAGGAATGAGTTTTTTTTCCTTTTTAACCAGTTAAAAATAATAAACAAGGTGTTGGTTTCTATTTCTATATCATGTTTTATTTTTAACATACAGGAATTATACACGTCCATTTGAATCCATTAATGACAGCAACACACATCCATTCTCTCATTAGTAAACCCAGGAAAAGTCTTATGTTAAGTATTTTTGGGCACAATCAGAGAGTCTTTCCATAAATGTTATGCGATGTTATGTAATCCGACTATCTTCATTTGTTAATGGACCACACGTTTTGAGACCAAATTAGAAGCCTGTGTGAATGGGCTTTTACCATAGCAATGGTTGAATTTGGATGACTTGCGTCATGAATTAATAAGAATGATCTCAATTTATATAATGCCATTGCAACCAAACTGGTAAACACTGGAAAAAAAACAAACAAACCCAGAGGAAAGATCTCGTAATCTGTGTTACAAAGCTCACGGAATGCATGCCATTGATCCACAGTGCGAGTGACGACATGACTCATGACTGCTCATACAAAACTCTTTTTTGTATCGTAGGATTTGTTTGCCACTGATCGTCAAACGCATTTAGATATGTGCAAAAAATATTATTTGACACAATAAAGCAAAGCTCTGTAAAAGAATGCTTTAGCAGTCTCTGTTTGCACCACTCAAAAGCAAATTGAATGTTTGTTTTTGTTTTTGCCCATGGAGCAGAGCAGGATTATGATAAGGACACAACCGAGCCCATCAGCTGTGCCTTGAAGTCTTTGGATGAGCTGCTCTCCTGGGAACGGGACTCGGTGAATTCATTCAACGTGGCCACCGTGCCGTTGGAGAAAAGATGGCCGCCGCTGAAGGACACACCGATGAGGACATTCGTCTGTCACGACATGATGGGAGGATACCTGGAGGACAGGTACCGTACCAAATTCACTTTTCTAATGCTTTAGAGCCCTTGCCGAGTTCTTTTCAGGACCATCAGAAGCTCTGACTCTGTCCTATTCCATCAGAATAGCTTGAATGGGCTTGTTGTAAATGTAAACCGGAGCCATTAGAGCTTATGATATGATATGATATGATAATGCGCTTTTTTTTCTTCCTAAGGTTTATTCAAGGGACGGAGGCCGACATGCCGTATGTCTTTTACCACTGGAAATATATCGATGTCTTCAACTACTTCAGCCACCATATGGTGACCATCCCTCCCGCCATGTGGACGAACGCTGCCCATAAACACGCCGTGCTCTCGCTAGGTCAGTGGTCACTCACTTTCTCCCATAATCCTCCTCTTAATAGAAACAGTTATTTGCTCCTTCCTTCAGCACACAGAGCCAGTATTTGCAAATATGCAGATGCGCACTATATGATATTGTAAGTTCTTGGATTATTCACATTCAGTCTCCGTTAGCTATCACCTCCACCCCTCCAGATGAAAAGGCCTGGGATGCAGACAAGTGCTCCGGTTCATTCCCAAAGGTGTTCACCAGGGTCATGAGGTCAGGGTGTTCATCGAACCACCTTTGTGAACATGGGTATTGTCATGCCAGAACAGGTTTTGTATCTTGTGAAGAAGAAGCGCATATAACTGGAAAAGTTATACTTTTGGACATACCCTGTATTATTATAATTAAGCTCTTGGGATGCACATGCATACAAATATGAACTTTTTTTTTGTTTGTAATTTTATAACAATTTGTTGACTCCGTCTGTGTTGCAGGCACCTTCATCACGGAATGGATGGAAGGAGGGAAGATGTGTGAGGTGTTCCTGGCTGGAGAGGAGCAGTATCGCACGGTTGCTGATAAACTGGTGCGGATTGCACACTGTTACGGCTTCGACGGCTGGCTCGTCAACATCGAGAACGTGCTCAGTGTGAGCATACATGACATTATTTTACATACTTTTAAAGCGCAGAATATTCCCGATCGAAACAAAAAGAAGAAGAATATGAATCTCTGCGGATCCTATAAGGTTTCCTATAAGGGATCTGTTATGGGCGTGGCTGCATTATATTTGAGGACGGAAGCTGATGACGACCGTGTCATGTGTGTCTTTAGGAAGTTGCTGTGAAACACATGGCTCCTTTCCTGCGCTACCTGACCGATCAGATGCACGAGCGAGTTCCTGGTAGTTTGGTGATCTGGTACGATAGCGTTCTGGAGGATGGCTCTCTGAAATGGCAAAACCAACTCAATAACAGTAACAGGTGAGACTCGGGCAATGGGGTTATACACTGTAGTGCAGGGGCTATTCGATTGGTTTGTCATGGGGGCAATCTCATGAAAAGCATCCCAAATGAGGGGCCGCGGAAATAGGCTTTCAATATGAGCGATGGCACAATGGTAAGTATAAGAGCCTATATTTTGTATTTTTTCACCTAAAAAACACCCAAGAATACTTTTCTACAATAAAACATGTTTATATGATGTAATTGCATAGCCTCAGTGCGTTGTATAATTTAATTTATTTAATTTTGTTTAACAGGGGCACGGTGGCGTAGTGGTTAGCACGTACGCCTCACACCGCCAGGATCCGGGTTCGATTCCCGTCTCGGTCATCTGTGTGTGGAGTTTGCATGTTCTCCCCGTGCCTCAGGGGGTTTTTCTCCGGGTTCTCCGGTTTCCCCCCAGTCCAAAAACATGCATGATAGGTTGATTGGCACCTTGGAAAATTGTCCCTAGTGTATGAATGTGTGTGTGAATGTGTGTGTGTGCCCTGCGATGGGTTGGCATTCCATCCAGGGTGTATCCTGCCTTAATGTCCATAGACGCCTGAGATAGGCACAGGCTCCTCGTGACCCGAGTGAAGATCGGATAAAGCGGTAGAAGATGAATAAATGAATGAAACTTCAGCAGATTGTCATCATTCAAATAAAAAAATCACGTTTCATTTGAAAATCATGCCGTCGTCTAAAGCACTGATTTGACATGAAATTGTTCAGATGCGTCCCTATTTGTAATCTTTAACATTTTCATAATTTGACTGTAATTTAATTATATTTTATATATTTCCTCATTAACTGTAATGAATTACTGTTACATTTATTTTGTTACGTAACACCTTTACATGCTACTAGTTACTCCCCGACACTGACCATAGTTGCTATAGTGTATAGGGTGCATTAAAATAATGTAGAGTGTCTGGAATTCTAGGCAGGTTATAACATACAATGGAGGAATTCTAATTACACATTAAATGTGATTTTGATTGTATATTTTTACACCATTCAGGGGAAGGGGAAAAACCCTACAATACAACAAAATGACGATTCATATTCAGTATACAGTGTATTTTGAGTATCTCCAATTTGAGGTGGAAAAATACTTCACAAACACTTCAATAACGGTTCGACTACTGGCTTGGGTTTTGGAACGCAATAGGAAACTGCAGAACATAATGTATCCAAAACCTTCTGGCCACCTTTTGTTTCCTATGCCATTCCTTCCATTAATATTGGCACCCTTGGTAGATATGAGAAAAGAAGGTTTTGTTTTGTCAAATTACATACATTGTTATATAAAAAAAATGTTGTTGAGGCACATTTTTGTTTTTTAATGAAAATCTTTTCTGCGCTGCACAGAGTGTTCTTTGATGCGTGCGACGGCATTTTCACTAACTACAACTGGACGGAGAGCAGCTTGGAGGACATGGCGTCCGATACGGCGGCGCAGGGGCGCCTTGCCGACATCTACGTCGGCATCGATGTGTTTGCGAGGGGAGATGTGATGGGAGGAAAGTTCGAAACGAATAAGGTGACATCCGCTACGTTTCCGGAAGCTTCCGAATGCTATGTTTCATGGCTTTGTCCGTTTAAGTGTCCAGGATGGAGTGACTGAAGGATGAAAAAGGAGGACGTATATGAACTAAGTGAATCTCGAACGGGCTTTATCTTTCAGGCTCTCGAGCTGGTCCGTAAACACGGGCTTTCCACAGCCATTTTTGCTCCTGGTTGGGTGTACGAGTGCCACGACAAGGTGGATTTCCGCAAGAACCAGGACAAGTGAGTCTAAGCATGCCCAATACATGTCGCTCTTGTATAAACCTGTGTAAGAAACAATGAACGCACAATGGAGGAAACAAAACCATGACAAAAATAGATTTTTGTATTGTGCTTTAAGCAACAAATATTGTCCCAAAGCAGCTTTATTGCTCCACAATGTGTTGTGCAATCCCACTGACGACTTGATGCCTGATTCAGAAAGAAAATGACTAACATAAACACTAACCACTTTGGTAGGAAGTTAATTAGATAAATAATTATATATAAGTCATTGACAACATATAGGTGCACGGTGGCTTAGTGGTTAGCACGTTCGCTTCACACCTCCAGGGTCCGGGTTCAAGTCCTGTCTCGGCCGTGTGTGTGTGGAGTTTGCATGTTCTCCCTGTGCCTCAGGGGGTTTTTCCTCCGGGTTCTACGGTTTCCTCCCGGTCCAAAAACGTGCACGGTAGGTTGATTGGCACCTTGGAAAATTGTCCCTAGTGTGTGAATGTGTGTGTGAGTGTGTGTGTGTGTGCGTCCTGCAATGGGTTGGCATTCCAAACAGGGTTTGACCTGCCTTGATGCCCAAAGACGTCTGAGATAGGCACAGGCTCCCCGTGACCCGAGGGAAGATCGGATATAGCTGTAGAAGATAAATGAATGAATGAATGAATAACGTACACTATGTGGGCCAAAGTTCCCGGGCAGCAAAATGATGTTACTCCAAAATGATCATGTTGAAGAATAGGACTTAATAGGAGAATGGTTTACGATTTACATCGTTTACATGTGTGTTTGTGAAACGACCTTGGGCTTGGAAAACATGCTGCGTCAGTTATTAGTTATTGTTATTATTAGTTACTAATGTCATTGTGTGTTTCTAGATTTTGGGGCTTGTTATCCAACTTCCTCTACATTCACCGCCCCGAGTGTCCTCTTCCTTTCGTCTCGTCCTTCTGTCAAGGTTACGGAAAGAGCTTCTACTGGAGAGGGAAGGTACGCTTTGTACTTCAGCAACATTCCCAAGGACACCCTGTAGTCTCGATCGACAAAACCCACAAGAAATCGAGCCTTGAAGCTGATACATTTACATTTAATTTACCTTTACAGTATTTAGCAGATGCCCTTATCCAGGGCGACATACAAATAGTGCTTTAGGTCTCCATCTAAGGATAAATTCATTCAGGTAGGGTTGATACAAACTTAAGGTACACATGGACACAGTTGAGTGTTGAGAGTGTTGACTATATATATATATATATATATATATATATATATATATATATATATATATATATATATATATATATATATTATATAAGCATTCTTTGTTTACAGAATTTTTCACACCTGCATAGTACGGTATTTCTTATATTAACAAAATATCCGTTAAAAAAAATTTTAATCGATTATCGAAATCGTACTCGTGTGTGTTTTGTGCGACGGTGTAGACAGAGCAGAACCGGACCTGGATGAATCTGAGTGCTCAGGAGATCCAGCCTTTTTATGTGATGGAGAATTTGGAGGAAGGAGGCTGGGTTCAGACTCGAGGCTGCTCAGAGGAAGTGTGGACTGGCGGAAGTTCACTATTGTTGGAGGGGACATTGCCCAGTTCCCTAACCAAAATCTGTTCCAGGTATAAAAAAATAAATAAATAAAAAATAAAAAGTGCTGGTGAATGCTGCATAATAACTAATAGAACAAGGTTTGAACCTAAAATTGCATTGTTATTGATTATGTACATCTTTTTATGTCAACAATGTCCCAATTTTATAACCTCTGTGTTAAAGAACTGTTTCTAACATTGTAGGGTCCATGGCGTAAAGAACTGTGCGTATTTCCGAGAAGAATAACGGTAGCATCGAAAAATTATTTGACTTGACCATCTTAAATATCTTCTCTCCTAGGATATTTTCACTGCACGTGCCATTGGCTTCAAGGACGTTCATCTCGTGCGTCTGTCAGCCATCAGGCGGCGTGACGATCTCTTTACAGTTCAAAACGGCAGACGCCGATCTCTGCACACGCACCGGAAACATGGACGTGCCGAGTGAGCGTTCGTTTATTTTATACTTAGACTCGTAGTAAGAATCGCAGCCACACAATGTGATTCCAGACAATGTGCATTTTTATTCTAGTCAGTAACGTGACCCCAGTGACGTTGGACGAAGACCATGAGCTGGTGAAGCAATTCGTTCGGAACTGCGGAGAGCAGAAAGCGGACGGCTGGGTAAACAGGTCAGGATTCTTGGCTTGCTAAAACCGAAAGTAAAAATCCCGTGTCCAAGTAGTGTATAAAACTGACATTTAATAATAAAGCATTTGTTATTGTCTTGTCTTCCCTGAAATGATGTTTGTTTGGAAAGCAGGTGCCAATTGGATTGTGGCTGTCGGAGGTGTGCAGTTGTGTACTGTTTACACTATAATTACACTATGAGGGGCAGGAGTGAATTGTTTTATAAAATTTGGGAACTCTTTCTGAACTATATATATATATATATATATATATATATATATATATATATATATATATATATATATATATATATATATATATATATATATATATATATATATATATATATATATACCCCCTTCTCTTGTTTTTTTTCCCCCTCCCTCTCTCTCTTTTCTATCTCATTCATTGATTAAGTATATAAATAAAAAAATACCACGGGACTTGATATTTTTGGTTTATATGATATAAACCAACATATTATGTCTGTTACATATGAAGCACTTGTAATAGTTGTATAGTGTCTCTCTCCTTGTGCGTGTGTGTGTGTGTTTTCCCCCCTTCTCTCTCTCTTCTCTATATCATTCGTTTATTATGTATTTCTTGTTTGTCTTTTGTTTGCTGTAAAGTTTGAAAAAAGCACAAAAAGTAAAAAAAAAAAAAAAAAAAGAAATGATGTTTGTTTTGTGTGAATGTGCAGGTGTTTCCTGCTGGAAGGGAGCGCTTGTGCTCTGAGAGACTTGTGCGTTGTCGTGTCGCGAAAGCAAGCCGGATCCGGCGACCTTCCGTTTAACTGTAGGATCGGCGAGATCATGGTAATGTCTTGTATCCGATCTATGGTGCCTTTTGAGCAATAGATATAGTCTCAAAGCCACGACAGAGAATGTAAGGACATTATATAAGGACATTATCCGTGACGGTTTGCACAATGGAATTCTTAAGTGAGGCTCCAGGCAATGTAAAATAGAAAAAAAACAGAGGAAAGGAAAAAATGGAGTCTGTTAATGGAGTCTTTTACACATACTTCACTTATAAGATGGTATTCTTCTATCGGATTCAACAGGGAACACCAAGAGTGTGATTATAAAACATAAAAAAAAACAATACAAAGTAAGTAAACAATACTTACTTATACAGTAAGTATAGCGTTTGTAGCACCAGGAGCTCATCACTATAGAAACAATCGTCGGTTTCAGGTTGCAGATGAATGATTTCCCCCTTTTTATTATTTATTTAATATATATATATTTTTTCTATAATACAGGTATTAGATGCACAAACCCTGTTCACGCCGTCGTTATCCGTCCGGAACATGTGTACACGAGACGTGGTGTGGCAGAAAGGAGACGTCGATGTAAACGGGAAAGCGGGCAAGATCTTCCTGAACGCCACGCTGCGTTGGAGCTACGCGGCACAACCGGTACGGTATTTCCGCGTGTTTCGGCGTCACATACGCGGCCCGGATCCGCGAGTCGGGCCTGGATCGCCGGTGCTTATCGGCCGCTCCTATTCGACACAGTACCGCCTGGTCGGGCTCGAGGTGGAACACCCGGCCGGAGTGATGGAGCTGATGGTGGAGCCTGTGAACAAAGAGGGCTTCAGCTTGCCCGAGTCGCAATGGGGGATACAGACTCTGAGCTATTCACACTCCTCTGATACATAAACATACACATACTGTATATGCAAAAAATAATAATAATAATAAATTGCGCCTGGATGTTTATTTTATTAAAATATTTCAAATTCAAATTCAAATTTTATTGGTCACATACACAGTCATACACAGTATGATATGCAGTGAAATGCTTGGGCAGCTGCCCTGACCTCAGGAGTAGATTATTTACAAAAATAAATACAAATATAAAGTAAAATATAAAAAATATAAAATATAAAATAGACTTTAAAAAAAAAAAAAAAAAAGAAAAAAAAAAAAAAAAAAAAAAAGAAAACCAGAAGAAGTCTGTGTGAATATTTACTCCAAAGACTTTTTTTTTTAATAAAATACCTGTATTTGTTTCTAACAGCCTATTTGTCTGTAATGCATTATTTATAAACATATATGGTTATAGGTTATGGTTATAGTCGGGACAATAACTGCTGAAACATGCAATTCCAGGACGTTCACTGTGCTCTCTGTGATGTCCTGAGAGAAATACACCAGTTTACCTGTACACTAGCGAATAGAAGAGTCTTTATTTGTCACATGTGCATTAGAGCACAGTGAAATTCTTCCTTCACATATCCCAGGAAGCTGGGTTCAGAGCGCCGGGGCAGCCATGATACAGGGCTCCTGGAGTACAGAGGGACTTCAATACGATACCTAGAGTAAATATCATGATACCAATACCAAATTGATACTACGACCTAAAAAAAATAAAATAAAAATAGGGAGTCGGGGGAGATGCTAGTATTGGTATTGTAGACTTTATACACATACACAGCATTCCATCCCAAGGTGAACAAAGCACTTGGGTGATAAGTGAAAGACAAAGCATTCTGGAGATGTAGCTGTACTGTCCTGTCCTGGTCCAGAACCCTCCCTCCCTCAGACCCCTTCATCATCATAGGAATGCAAAAGGTTCATACCTAAGCTTAGATCTCTGATTAAATCAGGAGAACCCACACAGCAGATGAGAACTCGCAAACCTCCGACCAGCACTTTGTTGTTATATCATCATGTAATTTACACTTTAACCTTTGTCTCCTAAGGATGTATAGCGTGTATATATGGATGCGTAGTTTACAATAAAGAAGAAGCAAAGAAGAAAAATAAAATCACAATGGAAAGACTATAATCCTACACTTCCTACACAAGTTTTCGTTTGAATGTGGTTTGTCGACATAGCAAAAAGTATTCAGATTATTGTTTCTGCCCTTTGCGAAATGCTGCATTGGCACGGTGATCAGATTTGACTTCTGACTATATCTGACTTCCTATACCCGTCCCTTTCCCCTGATCTTACACACACTTGATGCCTCAGTACATCTGGAAGGAAAAAGCTTCCCATGTGCTGCCCTCTGTTGTTGAACACTCAGAACTACAGTGGTTTAGTGGTTGACACATTCTCCTCACACCACCAGGGTCCGGGTTCGATTCCCGTCTCGGCCATGGGTGTGTGGAGTTTGCATGTTTTCCCCGTGCCTCCGGGAGTTTTTCTCTGGGTTCTCCGGTCTCTTTGTCAGGCTCTAAATGATTCAACGAAAAAGCAAAGTGTTTTCCTCTTCAGCTTTAACCAGGACCATGGCACAACATTTGGATTTGATTAAGATGTATTTTTATGGTGTGTGTGTGTGTGTGGGTTTGTATTATGAAAACTCCAGTTCATTAACAAGTCACATGTATTATTTTCTTTAAAAAATCTTTTATTTCAGATATTTTCAGTTAAAAACGAAATAAAAGTCAGTTCGATCAAACAAACAGAGCGTCATCAGAAACAAATATTTGGTGTGAAGCCGGGTGGGTTTTTTTTTTTTTTTCCGGGGGAATGGGGGGGGGGGCGGTAGAAGGACTGATTTTGGTGGAGTTTGTTGATTGTCTAAAATGAATAAGCAGCCGTTTTTTTTTTTCACTCTTGCAGCGTCACCATCTTCAGCATCCTCAGTGCCATAGGGCCCTGGTCAGATGGGATCTATGGGTAAGAAGGGGAAAAAAAGAAATCATCGATTTTTGTTTACATATGCGAATATAAGATCTATATATAAGATCTATATACAATATATGTTCACGTCTTCTGAATATAAGATTCGTATATGCTTTTAAAGCATCTCATTCTCCTTTAGCTAATGGCTTTAGTAAAGTCAGGTACTGATGCAGTCAGGGTGATATTTCCCACTCCAAGCCATTGAAGGAATGTAATTTTTTACATTGTTGTTTTCTTTTTCTTCTGTACTCTAAACTTATACATACACGTTATAGATCTTTAGGAGACAAATGAAGTTACAGCGTAAATTACACGATGATGTAAAAACAGGGTGTTGGTTGGGGGTGCGAGCTCCCAAAGCTTCTTTGCATAAGACAAAGGGCCAAGGCTTCACTCAATCTCCTGCTGTGTGGATGAACCTTTGCTCGTGATGTTATCAAAGATCTAAGCTTAGGTGGGAACCTTTTCATATCCTATGGTAATTAATGGGTCTGAGGGAGGGAGTGATCTGGTCCAGAACAGCTACTTCTCCTGTATGTTTTGTTTTCACTTATCACCCAAGTGCTTTGTTCTCCTTGGAGGGGGGATGCCTCCAACATGTGTATAAGAACTACAGTACTAAGCAGACTTCATGACTGCAGCGCCGAAGCAGTACGCTCTGACGTGTGGGCTCTTCTGCAATAAAGACTACTGCTGAAAAGAGAAACAAGTCTCCTGGTATTCCCTGGAAAAAAAGTTCCCAACACCATCTAAGGCACATCTTCGCACAGCTGGCTTTGTGCACGTCATGCACCGTCATGTTGGAATTTGGGCCTCCTAGTTCAAGAAATCCTAGATCAAATTGTGTGCCTACAACAGTTTGGGGAAGAACCGCAAATGGCTGGATAAGTCAGGTGCCCCGATACTTCCATACATACATACTTCCTCTTTAAGTCATAAGACACTCCATGACAGTGAATGTACACATTATATCAAATGCAAACACTTCCTATTCCTACTATGTCTACTACACTATGGCCAAGCTGCCACCCTTGGGTCCTTGAGAAAGATCCTTAACCCTCTGTGCTGCAAGGGCTGACCCTGCGCTCTGAACCCCGCTACCAACAGCAAGCTGGGATATGCGAAGAAAAGAATTTCACTGTGCTGTAATGTTTATGTGACAAATAAAGGCTATTCTATATTCTCTATAATCTAGTTTGTTACCATGTGTCCAGCTTTAAGGATCCAGTAAAAAGCAAAGTTCTTGTAGGTTTTATAAAAGGCTCCGGTTTGTTGCGCCGATTCCGGGTCTTCCAGCGCCGTCCACTTCATCTGGTTAAACTTGTTGAGTCCGTCCCATTTCAGCTTTTTCACCCAAAGCTCCTGACCTGCAAATGCCACACACACATTATATTTCAATCATTCTGCTACATAGCACTACATTTTTAAAGATAAATCCTGTCTCTGCTCTCTGAGGTATTAAAAGGTTGGACGGTTAGTGTTATCGCCGACCTGTTTTGCACAGACGCACCCTACAGACAGCGTTTGGAATGTACATCGATGTAATGATGATGTAATTTACCCATGGTGTCCACGATTAAGTCCAGCTGGCCGTTGTAGACAGTCACGTTCACTCCGGCAGCTAAAAGCTCGTCCACGATGTCAATCACAGGCTTCATAAAATCTCCAGACATGCTAGAAAACACCTCTCCAGCCTGGCCTAGACACACACACACACACACATATATATATCTTTACACTGGTCACTTTACACTTTATACACTATATTTTTAAAATTTTTATTTAAATTTTTATATACAAATGTCTGCGCTATTTCTTTTTTCTTTTATGTTTACATATTGGACGGTCATCATTGGACAAGCATTTCACTGCATGTCGTACTATGTATGTATTTGTATGTGACAAGTAAATAAACAAACAAACAAATAAATAAATACATTTCAAAAATATATAAAAACATTAAAAAGCACTGATGGCTGATAGAAGATCTCATATTTTCTGTGGTTCCTGATGCAGTATACAAATGACGTGCATCAATTTGTACTTTCTGAGTTTTGCATAGTTTAAACCACACATTTCTACCAATACACGAGGGATTCTACAGAAACACCGAGCACACATGACGTTTACCTCCCCAGGTCACATTGTTGGGAATGATGCCAAGCTTCTTCCTGATTGGTCCGTTCATCAGCTCGTCAAGAGACTGGCCGTGCAGAGGTCGAACATGTCGGCGTGTTAAAGCAGCTGTGGCAGAGAGAAGAAATTCGGAAAAAAAAACATTTTTCCCTACATGTAGGCCATTGTAAGGCCAAAAGTATCGGGACACCCGACTTTTCCTCCAATCATATGTGGTTCCTCTCTCGCAATTGTGCTACATAATGTATTTTATTATTGAAATGACAGAAGTAAGACTTACACATGTAGCCTTCGTTTTCTGTAGTGGATTTCAGCATGTCGCTGCTCTGAGTGAGGATGTTGTAGAAATTCACTCCGTTTGTGTTCTGGAAAAAAGAAAAGGAAAAAAAATACATCACAATTGTCAATTAATGGTCAAATTAGGAAACAAATCAGCGTCCATCAAAGTCCTCACAGAACCACTACATGTGTATGTATATGTGCATATACATATGTGTGTGTGTTGTGTGTGTGTGTGTGTGTGTGTGTGTGTGTGTTCGCGTATATAAATTTATATACCTGTTCTATGACATTCTCAGCGACGTTCCAGAGCTCTGTGGCTGTATCGTACTGCCCCTTATCAATAGCCTTCTGCACATCTTTAGCTGCCCGCATCACCTCACCCAGTCCAAAATCGTCCAGCAGCGACTGCACACACACACACACACGCACACACACACACACACACACACGCACGCACACACACACCTTAATTCCCTTTGTTTTAAATACAGTCTCTATAGTTTATAGTAAATGTAACTTTAAATGAAGGAATACAAGGACGAGGTGACAGAAAAACAACATGAAATGTTAAGAAAAAAATCTATGTGGGAACATTTCGAATAAATGTCTACTTACAGTGCTGTACAAATAGGGTCCCCATGTCAGAACTGAGTCTGTAGTAAAAAAAAAAAAAAGACATCAAAATGAGATGTCGAATGTAAAACCAATAAATGCTATTTATCCTTTCTTAAAGCATAATTATAAGAAATTAGGATTCTGGGGAAATACTTGCCCGAACTTCTTATTACGTAAACAAGCAGTAAGTTTCATGTGAAATTCTTCATTTGTGCACAATCAGCAATAGAGGCTTTGACATTTAGTAAATTTCACTATCTATGGATAAATCAGTGATTTGTCACCATTCTGAACTTTTTAGGTAGGGTTGATCGAGGCTGGATATTCACATGTTAAATTATGTCCCAAAAAATTCATTCATCTTCTACCGCTATATCCGATCTTCCCTCGGATCACAGGGAGCCTGTGCATCATTAATTAATCCGCCAATACATCAGGTGACCATTCTGCAGTTACTGTGAAGAATGCATTGTATTATACCCTTCAGTAAATCATTAAAGCATGACTTTGTGAAACTGCGATTTAAATGGCGTATCAAATCCCTCCCGACTCATCATAAGGTGGATGGGAATTTCACGTCAAATTGCACATCCTGCGACCTTTACACTCTAAGGACTTTGATCGGTATATAATGACTCCTTCTCTGCCTCACTACAACTACAAATAAATAACATTTTCACTAACAAATGTGGCCACACGACTCCATGGTTCCCCTCACACCACGCAATATCCATGTACCCTTTACTGCATTCTCAACTACTGTTCAACTGGACACTTCATCTCTCAAGGAAGACTTGAGGTGGTGGACTCTCGAGCAGTCTTCAAATAATATCTGAAGTGTAATTTAAAGCTTTGTCCTTTTCTTACTATATTCTTGCCAACGGAGTTTTAAACTGGTGATGTTCTTAATCTGTGTCCTTGTAAAATACTGTCAGGATGTATTCATTAACAGACAAAGACTCTAGGACAGATGTAAACTTATAACATCTTAACTTATAAAGCACTGAATGGTCTCGCCCCACAGTACCTGACCGAACTATTAGAGCCTTATGTTCCACCACGCCTGCTTCGATCAAAGGATGCAGGCTGTCTGTCAGTACCACGTATTAGGAAGATTACAGCAGGGGGCAGAGCTTTCTCCTACAAAGCCCCAAAGTTATGGAACTCCCTCCCGATTAATGTTCGAGAATCAGACACAGTCTCAGTGTTTAAGTCCAGGGTGAAAACTTTCTTATTTAACCAAGCTTTTAGTGAATAGTCCTACCTTAGATAAAGGAGTAGATCTGGGGGACACATGGATGTTGAGTATTATAGTGATCTGGTGTGTTTAGTTGCTGTCTGCCTCACTCTCATTAATCACTCAGGTTTGTGGTGGTGAGAGTGACTGATTGTTTACACATCAGGAAGCTCTCATGTCTGTGTTTCCCTCTGATTCTCCTTTTAATTATGCTGTTATAGTTAATCCTGCCGGAGTCCACGTCTGCACTCGACACTACATATACACACTCCCATACTGCAACCATGACCTTTACTAACCACTCATTTCATTTCTCTCCTTCTTTCTGTCTCCCTCTCTTTCTTTCTTTCTCTCTCTCTCTCTCTCTCTCTCTCTCTCCGTTGAGCTACATGTCCCACTGCTGAGCTGTCAGTGATCCAGACCCCCTCTGCACTCTGTTCCTGTCCGAACCTCCTGGTGAGTCCGCCCCCGGTTGATGATGCTTCAAATTCGTGAATACACTCCTCACTACACAATAAACATCCTCAACACACACACACAACACACACAACACACACACACTAACCAACCCAAATGAGGATGGGGTTCTCTGTTGAGTCGGGTTCCTCTCAAGGTTTCTTCCTGTTCCCAGGGAGTTTTTCCTTGCCACCGTCGCTTCGGCTTGCTCAACAAGAAACAATTAGTGCTAAACTGATTTTCACTTTTCACACATTAGTATTATGTAAAGCTGCTTTGGGACGATGACACATTGTAAAAAGCGCTTTATAAATAAAAATGAATTGAATTGAAATTGAATTGAATTGAATAGATGTAGAGCAACTTCCACCTGGCAGCGACAACATAAAATAGGTTTTAAAAGGTTTGAACATGTGTAAGAAAAGAACAACACTACACATATATATATATATATATATATATATATATATATATATATATATATATATATATATATATAAAAGGGTGAAACACAGACCAATAGGAGAAATCCAGGAGTCTCCGAGTGCCACGCCTGCAAAGTTACACTTGATGGATCCTTTCTTGATGGCCTATATATATAGATAGAGAGAGAGCTGAAAACAATGATATATACATGTTGTGTGTGTGTGTGTGTGTGTGTGTGTGTGTGTGTGTGTGTGTGTGTGTGTGTGTGATTAATCGCAAATTTTCATTGTACCATACATGAATACTTTTCACGTTTCTAATACTGTGTGACAAATGTCATAATTATCTACATTTCACTCAAAATCTCTCCTGTTAATAATATTATTGATTATTTAACAATTACTCTGGAAATTATTCTTTTAATATTAAATTCTTGTTGTTTTAATAGTTAAATATGGTACGTGGCTCCTTTAAGAATTATGTTTTAAACTGGTGATACAGTTAGTTTACATGAGGTCAGTGTTGGGAAGGTTACTTTGGAAATGTAATAGGTTACAGATTACAAATGACCCTATTCAAAATACAGTAGAGTAACTTTTAAATTACTTAAATTACTATAAAAGTAAAACTATGTTTGATTAATTGTTGATTACTTTCATTTGTCCACTAGGTGGCACTCGGAAAAAGTGGGTTATATTTTTGGAATTGAGCTGGGGTGTTCTTTGTGATTTGTAACCTTCATTTTCAAAAGTAACTGTAATTGAATTACACATTGTTTTCTCAGTAACTGTAACGGATTACTGTTACTTTTATGTTGTAATTAAATTACGCAACACCGTTACATGTAACTAGTTACTCCCCAACACAGCATGCGGTAACATTGAGTAATATAATGAGTAGCTCATACCTGTTGTGTCATGTGCACTTAGTATTCGGGGAATACTACTAATACAATACAAAGTGTGAGTGGATGCGCGTTAATTTGCATTAACACGTTAATAACAGCCACATTTGGTTCTTCCCACAAAAAAGTCCCAGAACAGTGGAGGTTACTTTAACAGCAAATAGGAACTATATGTGTAATGTGATGAGTGCATTATAGATGAAAAGAGAATGGGAATCTCAAAAGCCCCCGCTGATTGAATCACAGCCTGGAAGTAAATTATAAACTCGTTTCTCTACCTTGTTGAGTTCCAGTGAAATCGCAGCCGCCATCTTTCCTCCATAAGACTCGGAAAATATGTAGAAAGGGATGCCCTGTACAAGAGAGGAGAAACATATGGTGGAGATGCTCACCCTGTGCTCAGGCAGTAGAGATAGATTACACATTATAGCGATATAATGTGTAAAGCTCTTTGAGTGTCCAGAAAACCGCTGTATGAATTATTCATTGCTATTATTATAGTGTATTATTATGTGTTGACATCTTGACATCTATTTTACCTGGAACTCTGTTTTTTTGGCGAAGAAATGCTTTAGGAGGACCATCATATCCGACGCCACCATGGCCACATCTTTAGTGAGAGCGCCATACGAGTCTGTGTAGCTGTAACCAGTCCCGACTGGATTATCCACGAATAATACACTCGCGGCATTCACCTACACAAATCATTCAAAAATAAACTCAAAACCATGAGCACGATTTGGCACGATTTTAAACTTTAGGCTTCTGACTGTAACGTTTAGAGAGTTAAAAAACGCATCAAAATAACGTCTTACGTTTTTGTTTCTATTTACAGAACTGCTTTTGTGTGACAATTTACACTTGTGCCATGCTAAACCCGGCAGCTATAAACATGGTAGAATTACCTCGGCTAGACTGCAAGTTGTTTTTGATTACTGCTAATAGATATATTCACGCACCCAGGAGGTTTCTCTCGGCTGAAGGTCGACGTCAAGAGGTCCGATCTCCCCAAAGTTTCCGAACCCACAGCTCGATCCTCCGGGACCCCCCTGATCCGAAACAACGCGACTATATATGATTGACATACTCACAAAAACTTTTCGTTAGTCTTAGATGGCGTTCATCATGGAAAAGAGGGGGAGTCGCACCTGCAGCCACATGACCAGAGGCAGATCCTGAAAGCTGGCTGATGAGCTGTTGGCGTAGTAAAGCCACCAAAACATGTGCGCTCCGTCGCGTACGTCCACATAATCCCACGCCTCTTTAGCTGAGACTGTAAGAGAAAAGAGTAGGTCAATGAGGGGAAAAAAGAGTGTACACACACACATGGCAGATTATTATTATTATTTAATTACAGGTTGAAATCATCTACTTCTAATGAATAGCATTTGGTTATCTAATGAGTAATTACATAGTAGTAAGAGTTTGAAAGGGTAATAAGACATGTTATCTTCTTTCTAGCAATCCAGTTGATGTGATGCTGAGCTTTGGGGGATTTGACAGCTACATATACATCACACAATTATCTTTTTATTTTTAACAAAAATGTATTACACTCAAGTACAACCCCCCCCCCCCCTTCAAAAAAAATTCAGTAAAGTCAGTGCTTAAGTAACAAAAATAGTCTACTAATAACTATTTAAAAAATACCAACAGCGTATGAACGTATCATGAATGCAGGGAGGCTGTTTTTTACTTCTGGGTCGAGTGAACGCTGACGCCTACACACGTAGCCGACGCTATCGTGAGCTTTTATACTTCTGCGTCGCTCGGCAGTGACTATTCCCGCACCTATTGATGCTTAGTCATTTGAGATCGCATATATGTATGGATCGAGATTTTTTTCCCCCCTTGATAAATTGTGCAGCCCTAGTCTACGATCCAAGCTGCTGTTCGTGTGCAAGGTTATTGATCCAGCTCAAGTTCTGTTTGGTCAGATTTGTTAGCATTCGTCATTTGTATGAACGGAATTTGAAGAGGGAGCGGTAAAAGTTATTTCACCATATTGTGCCATGAAATACCATTTTCTCCTTCTTAACAGTGCTTCATAATACTGTCCATACTCCGAATAAAACACCACTGCAATACCTAACTGGACTAACAGTGTCCTCCAAATGACGTCACCGCGGCACTAGAATCACAGCAAATGCGCTTACAACAAAACAAAAGACAGCATCAAATACAAAAGTGCATCATAAATATTTCAAGGTGAACCATTTTATTGAGTTTCCTCTTTCGGATACTTCCAGTGTCTTATTACAATACACCCAGATCCACAGTAACTCATCTGCACTTTCACTTTTAATCAGAAGAACCAAATGCAAAAAAGACATATTTAAAGGTTTATTGCAGGGAAAGTGGACACTGCTCGTGCAAATGAAAGAAACTTGTCTTGGGAGAGAAGAGAAAGCTTTGTAGTGAGTGTCTCACCCGTGTGAAATCCCGCTGTGAAGAGCAGCGTGGCCACAAAAGCGCCGAAGCAGCACTGCGCCATCGTTCCTGCCGTTCCGGGTCTGGATCGGTTCTACTCAGCTTCCCGGGACACACTCTGTGTAGCTTCAGCGATACAACATCATATGACTCTAGAGTCAGCTGACATGAGTTAAAAAAAAACAAAAACGGAAGTAGTTAGGGGGAGGGGGTTTCCATTAAAGCATGCTGATTCACTATAGGTTTATTTCTGACTTGCAGTTTTCCACTACACAAACACTCACGTGACAATATATATATATATATATATATATATATATATATATATATATATATATATATATATATATATATAGAGAGAGAGAGAGAGAGAGAGAGAGAGAGAGAGAGAGAGAGAGAGAGAGAGATTGTTTTGGAGTAACTAGTTACTTGTAACGCCGTTACGTAATTTAATTACAATAAAAGTAATCATAGGGGCACGGTGGCTTAGTGGTTAGCACGTTCGCCTCACACCACCAGGCCTCAGGGGTTTTTTCTCCGGGTTCTCCGGTTTCCCCCGGTCCAAAAACATGCACGGTAGGTTGATTGGCACCTTGGAAAATTGTCCCTAGTGTATGAATGTGTGTGTGAATGTGAATGTGTGTGTGCCCTGCGATGGGTTGGTATTCCATCCAGGGTGTTTCCTGCCTTAATGCCCATAGACGCCTGAGATAGGCACAGGCTCCCCGTGACCCGAGGGAAGATCGGGTAAATCGGTAGAAGATGAATGAATGAATGAAGTAACCATAATCCGTTACAGCGAAAAAAACATCTCATTAAATTACAGTTACTTTAGAAAATGTTGAAGATTACAAATTCCAGCCACCACCACCTAACACCCCTCTGACTTGGTCAACAAAAACAACCTTCCCAACACTGTATATATACAATATTATATAGTGTTTAGATTATGCACACGAATATCTACATACGAAATTGGGAGGGAACTGGAGAACCCAAACAAAGCAGGTACATCAAACGTAATGAGGGAATAAATCCTGAACAGGAGGCCATGGAACCATGTGCACACATATACACACACACACACAGTATTCATTAGTATTCATAATCCTTAAAGGTACATTTTAGAACTAATGAGGAAACCAGTCAACCCAGATGAAGCCATGGAACACAACCTGTTTTTCCTGCAGGAAAATATGGACACATGCTTTATCTATACACTTATTATCCATTCCACATAATAACAACACAATGTTTTTGGAGGAGACGGGTTAACCCGTAAGAAACCCTGGAACACCGAATATGATGAGGAAAGAAACCCTGGCTGTATATAATGTGTAAACGTGTTTACCAATCCGTGTCATGGCATTCTTTGAGGAATAAAGAGAAAACTAGAGAACCCAGAAGCCCTGGAACTCCAGATGAGGACAACGAGGACATCCTAAATGGGATTGAAAGGAAATAGTTCAACACATATAATATAGAAGACTGAGTAACCTGTATGAAGTACTACGATATGCTGAGGCAACACATGGATTGGATACCAGTTCCACTTCACACCCATATCTACACACTTATTCACCAGTTAAAATAATGCCATGGTTTAAGGAATAAGGAGGAAACTTTAACAACCTAGAGCCGACAGGGACAACTGAACTTTAATATATGTCATTTTGTAGTTACACTTCATTTTACTTCAGTTATCCTTCTATAAACTGAAGTTATACTTCAGTGTATTGCAGATTTTACTTCTGTTGAACGTCATTATACTGCAATTTTGTAGTTGTACTTCATTTTACCTCAATCATCCTTCTATAAACTGCAGTTTACACCAGTTACTTTTTGTGTAAGGGAAATGAAATTTATAACGGAGAAACGAGTTTCATTGTGTTTGCACTTTTAATTTGTTTGTTGGTACAATGTATAGCAGTGTATCAACAAACAAATGTAATGAATGAAAGCCGTGTTTTTTGGGGTTGCTTTTTTTTATTTTTACATTTTAACATTACAACACATTATACACGTCGTATAACACAACACAAACAAAAGCATAAAGCGAAAACTAAACGCGAACGTACGAGGAACGTTCGCTTCCGCGATGACGTCATCCGCTCCGTAAGTACCCGTACGCCGCTCCTCCTGCTTCAAGCAAAGCAACATGGCGGCGTCCAGTCTCAACGCGGTTCGAGTGCGTCTGTATTTTGACTACCCTCCTCCTTGCATGCCCGACTGCCGCATGAGCTGGCTTCTCGTCGACCTCAACAGATGTCGCGTGGTCGCGGATTTGTGCAGCGTAATTCGTGAGAAGTTCGACTACAGCCGCAAAACCGCCCTAGACCTGTTCATTGAGAACTGTTTTCTCCCTCCTGCAGAGAGCGTCTATGTAGTCCGGGATAATGACAGTATCAGGTAACGTCCTCATGTCCTCATATTTACCCCCACCAATTAATTAATGTTTTGTTTGTTTGTTTTTAGGTCAATGCGTTATCTTATTTCACCAGTACTCGTCTCGCCGCTACACAATAACCAGAATCCACCATCGGATTCTTACTTCAGTCCTTCACTATTTGCCTCTTCATCTCCAAGGCGATCTTAGAAATCCCCATTTATTTACATTTGTAGGATTTGGCAGCAATTGAGGAACTGAGGGTTAAAGGCCTTGCTCAAGGGCCCACTAGTAGTAGCAGCTTAGCGGTCATGGGATTTGAACCTGCAATCTTCCAGAACAGGCCTTACCACTGAGCCACCACCTCCTAATTTACACCAGGCGTGTCTATCTTATTTGCTTAGTCAAAATAATAATATACTATAATAAACTTCCCAAAGCAACTGTGTACTGAATTCTCTACTTTCCTACAAGAAGAATGGGACATTTTTGCTAGTAAATTCGTGGTGAGGGGAATATTCAGTACGGCTGTACAGGAACCTGTAGAGTAGCAGCCTCATGTTAAAATAGTCTCAGGTTTCCTGGATCACATTTCACGCAAGCATCCAAAGACATTCAATACAAATACGAGCCTCGGAATTTGTGGTAACAATTTGGATAAATGACTGGAAAAGTGCTGTGTGAATATATTTGGCCGATTAGTGTAGATTAATTAAATCTAGGGTTGTCGATAGATTACAAGATTTCATCGCGATTACTCATTCTACCATAAAAATGAATACCTTTCATGTTTCTAATACTCTTAACTGTAGCAGATGTTCTAAAAATTAGACTCAATATTGCTCCCTTTAATCAAATTATGGTTTATTTAATATTGCGATAATAAAATGAATAAATGAATGTTAAATTGAATCTGTGTTAACGTGTCATTAACAGACTACTGAAACAGGATTATGATTTAATGCCTTTCAAGTAGGCTTTTATTATCATTTACAGTATACATGCAATATACAGTAAAATGAAACAAGGTTCCCCCAGGACCAGGGTGCTATGACAGACAGCATAAATTAACAACACACAGGATTGTACTTAATTCTAAACTAAAACGGAATGGAAAACGTAGAAAAGTCTAATTAGGGGAAAAAAGCACAGTGCACATGTGCAAAAAAAAGGGGGGGGGGGCAGTGAAACCATTAAACACTACATAGTAGCGCCGTCCACGTTGTATACATTGTGCGAAACCAAATGAGTTTTGTATGTTAATTAGTCCGCCTTAATTTTTCCTCATTTGTACAAGGAAACCTGAAGTGAAAGATGCAGTTGTGATGCAATGTTTTTTTTTTTTTCGGTTGTGTAGTATAATTTAATTCCATAGAACAGGATCCAGTGATGGTGCTTATTTGCAGCGTCTGTCATCAACAGGGTGAAGGTGTCCAGTGTCCCTTGTGAGTATGCGGGGAAAAAAAGACGCCGAGAGGAAGAGGGTTCTTTGCAAGCACCGATGAAGAAGACCAAGGATGAAGCAGGTGATGTGAACGCTTGTACCCCGCCAGCAGGTGCAGCAAAGAAAAAGCACAAAGCGAAGAAAAAGAAGGGAGATGAGTCTGGAGATGCCTATAAGGCGGATATCCCTGTAAAGGATCCTTCATTGGGAAAATCCCAGACGGACAAGAACGGCAAGAAAGCTTCAGCGGGTTCTGGGCTTACAAACGGAAAAGGGATTTCACCAGACAGCAGCAAGGAGGATACTCGGAAACCTTGTCATTCCAAAGCTGAACGGTTGAGAAAATCCTCTTCCCCCGGGTCATCCTCTTCGGAAAATGAAAACACTTGTGTTAAAAAATCTCTGAAACCGACTACAAGCGCTAAAACGTGTCCCGGGACTAAGAAACCCAAAGTGCAGACGTCTTCTGTCACCCCAAAATCCACAGCGAAGGAAAAGCAAACGTCTTCAGATTCGTCCTCGTCTGAAGACGAAGCTTCAGGTCCAGCGGCGAAAAAAGCAAACCCAGCTGGGAAAAGTACATCCTCTTCTGGGAAACAAAAATCCGGTACAGTCACCTCGAAAGTGCACTCTTCCTCATCATCAGAAGAAGATGGTGATTCCAAGAAAACAAGTCTCTCTGGGAAAACCTCTTCGGTTCAGAATGGTGGTAAATCGGCGGCTTTACCGCAAACGCGACTGCCTTTATCCGGTCGTCAAGGAGACGAGGGCAAAATCCCTACGTCTAAGAAATCTTCCGGGAGTTCGTCCAAACCGCAAGTGTCTTCGGATTCCTCGTCGTCTGATGACGAGGCCGGAAAACCGAACGCTCCTGCGACACCCAAACCTGTGGTGGAGAACGGAACGACTCGGACACTGTCCACTCCGTTAGGAACAACACTTCCGGACAACAAGGACGGAGCGGAGAACTCCGGCTCAGACAGCAGCAGTGACATGGAGCTGGTGATAAAGAAACCAAACCCTCAGCTCATGATTGGGTTGACACCTCGGGGCAGGGGCCGGGGATTCACAGACAGGATGAAGGGCCGAGGAGGAGTCCGAGGGGGCTTCGGCTTTGGCCGGGCGAGAGGAACACCCTGGAAACAGAACTTTCATTATAACTATGACAACGAACAGCAGAGGAAGCAGAACGAGAGCCAAACGAATAGGAGCTTGGTGCTGCAGGTGAGTGAGAGCTGAGCACATGGATAACTTGGACTTCTGTTAGTGGGATAATGTTGCAGGAAGTAAATTAGTTTGGTGACACAAAGAGACTCCACTGTTAACTTCTGTGATGAAACATTTTAAATCTGATCTTTTATTACAAACATATGTCTTCCTTTTAATGCCTGCCTTTATGTCTTTCTGTTCATCTGTCTGCCTTTCTTTCTGTCTGTCTTTCTTTCTATTACCTGCCTTTCTTTCTGTCTTTTTTTTTTCCGGCTGTCTGTCTATTTTTCTGACTGTCTACCTTTCTTATTGTCTGACTGCCTTTAATCCTCTGTGTCTGTGTTTCTGTCTATTTTTCTTTTTCTCTGTATGTGGGTAGCAGAATCCTCCAGAGCCACCTCCCAGGCGGGATTACAGCACTCTGCCCCTTCTTGCTGCTCCTCCTGCAGTGGGACAAAAGCTTGTTTTTAAGGTGAGAGTTGTAAGTAATTGTACTAATGTTGACGGGGACACTTTTTTGACATATTATAGTCATACCAATATAAGAATCATACAAATATTATTGTCCTACCGATATACCAATATAATAGTCTTAACGATATTAAAGTCATACCTATATAATACACCCCGATATACTAATATAATAGATATATCAATATGATTGTTGCACTGACATACCAATGTAATAGTTGTACAAATGTTGCAGTCATACTAATATTATAGTCTCACCGATATTATAGTCGTACTGATATAATAGTCATACCAATATAATGGTCATACCAATATTATTGTCTCACTGATACAATAGTCACACCAATATTATGGTCATATATTATTCTCATACCATTATAATATTCACATCGATATTATAGTCATACCAATATAATAGTCACACCGCTATTAGTCATAGTGATATACCAATATTATAGTCACACAGATATAATAGTCACAACCGATATTAAGGTCATACCTATATAATAGTCATACCGATATTATAGTCATACTGATATACCAATATCATAGTCGCACAGATATAGTCATACCGGTATAATGGTCATACCGATATACCAATATTATAGTCATAAAGATAGATTAATATTATTGTTACCCCAATATACTATTGTAGTTATACCAGTATACTAATAATATAGTCACATTGAATTTATTCCATAGTCAGTGTGCATAAAGCTATTTCTTCAGTGACTAATGCATTATTTATTACACTGTGTTACAGTATTATATATTGAGATGCTCCATTTTTATCCCCCCTGCAGCTTTTAGAGCTCAACGAGAACTACTCGCCTGAAGTGTCTGATTATAAAGTAGGTTTTAGTCACATCCAAGACTGTGCTTTAATTCAAACCACACACTCAATTTCTGTTAGAAGTACTTATTGCTTTATCGACGTGTCGTCGTATTCAGATTCTGTATCTTTTACAGGAAGCAAAGATCATTGGGTTTAATCACAGCACTAACATGGTGGAACTGGAGCTTCTGACACGGAATCAGGGTAACTCGCGGTTACAATGCAATTCATCGATAAACGTTTACTCAATGCCAAAATAAACAAGGCCAATACGAAGCTTATGTATGTAATCTCAGTTACTTGTTAGAAAAGGAGGAAGAATGAAACGAATGCCAATCTTGTGCCATCAACGTCCGAAATCTGGTAACGGTATTGTCTGTCTGTGTCTCGTAGTCCGAACTGAACCTGGGAAGTTTGATTTGGTGTATCAAAACCCAGACGGATCTGAAAGAGTGGAATACGCCGTCTCTCTCGGTTCTCAGGTAAGACACACACTCGTCCTTCCCAAACCTCTTCCCCGCCCACCCCCCGAATACACCACATATCCTCAGTACGTTTTATTGACAAATATTTTGGCACCCCTGACATTTCCAGCCTTGTCTTTTGACCGTTGTGCTTTCAACATAAAATGGAGGCACTCAGTTCCAGCTCCTTGAAGATATATTGTACATGGGTTGGCATGGAAGATCTCCTGCCATAGAGCATGTGACCACCTTGTGGAATTGGATGCATTGGGGATGAATGAATGAGCACAAATCACTAGCACACCCTAAAATCTTCTTGGCAGAAGGATGGAGGTTCTTGTATAAGAAAATGGATAATAATTGTTGGATGGGTGTCCACAAAATGTTGCCTGTTTTCCAAATAGGAGAAGTCTTTTGCTGCCACTTAATAATCGTAGCCCGATGCCGTAATGGTTTATGGGCCATCTTGAAATTTCTCAGGCCGGGATTCCTCGAACCAATCTCCCAAAACATACATGCGTATGTATATTCGGAATAACCAGGACATCGTGTACTGTACACGCTACTCTTTGCCAAACTTAACTTTTCAAACTCTCATCAGCATGACTAACAGGAAGAGCAATTAAAGATGCAGAAGGCGCCTCTGTGCGGATTAACCCGCTGTGTGAATGCGAGAGTGTGATAACGCTTCTATCTTTGGTGTTATTTTTTTTCCTTTGTAGCTGACGGAGCGTTGGGAGTCGCTGCTCGAGCCCAGGCTTATTGTGCAGAACGCGGACTGAAGACCGAATGAAATTCAGCAGCACTTTTGTATTGCAGTGTCTTTTTAAGGAAATGTCAATCTTATTTGAATAAATATATTTTTATATGTATAAAATGTATAATGTTTATGTAATGTATAGTGTGTTTTTTTTATATACATGATGGTTTTTATTCTTTCACAGACTAAGTACTGTATAGTTCCACTTGAATGAATTCCATTACAATGAAAACTCAATGTTTTGCTGCTGAAATTCGCAACGTTTGACCATCACAGCCATTATGTGTTTTATTTTCCAAAAACTATTGCCTCCTGTGGAAACCCTAAACCTTAGTTAGAACCGTTAGTGGTATTGTCCCTGTTGAAATATGTAATATACATGCACATCGTATGGCAGCAGCAGTAGTGCATAAATCCATGTAGATACGGGTCAAGAACATACCATGGAGTAGAAATAAGGGATGTTTGTGACTTGTGTATAACTGCTTATGGTGTGGAAAACAAAACATTCAGTGATTTAGATCTAAAGTTCATTAAAGCTATTGAGAATATTGAGAACCATGTTAAGTGGCTGGAAAAGCATCCTGGTCGCTGATTATAATGTCCCAGGTGTTGAGTATCGTCAGGACTGAAATGGCCATAATAAAAAGTTGTAAAGCTCTGATTCAGCCGGCTTAACTTTCTCTTTGCATAAGTGTTTTGCTTACCCAAAATTTAAAGAGGGCGAAAACCTCTCGCTACAGCTGTTATTATAAACCAGCGGCTGCTAACAACGTAAACAAATATGGTGCTAAAAGTGGTTTTCATTTCAGCAATATGTAAATGATAATATCATTATTAATTGGGATACTTAATAATGTCATAATAGTCCCTATTGGTGTTCAGTGGATTGCCATCATGTGATCGACAGGTGCGAAAGTAATCCTTGGTATTCTACTTGACAGATCTATCTCTATCTCACAAAATATTTGTTTTTATCCTTAAATGAAGAATATAAAACTACTGTTTTATAGTTTGAATAGTTGGTTGGGTATTTAGGGGAATAATGTATCAAAATGTGTAGATTATTAGAGAGGACAAAAAAATGTAAGCCACATCAACCCCGACACATTTTACCTCAGAAAGGGGTACTGGGAGAGGGCGGGGTTTGGGATTGTCGTCACCACATGCCCCTCCTACCGATCATATGGTGCTGATGATGCTGTTGCTGATGACGAAGGTGGTGGTGGTGATGGTGATGGTGATGATGATGAAACTAACAGTAAAGCACAGAGAGAGGAGATGATAACAGGCACACCGCACTGCTATCTCGTGTTTGTGTAATCGTGTTTGTTTTTTGGGTGATACATAATTAATAAACCAAAAAAAAGCGATGGAGGGCATTTCCTCGCCCCAACCCGAGCATCTTGTGCTGTTAGTGAGGAAGCTGAAGGAAGTGTTCGACATGTGTGATGAAGATGAAGACGGATTTATTCGGGTTGAACACTTCGTGCATCTCGGAAGGCAGTTCGGTCAAACGGATGAGGAGGTAAAGCTGCACCCCCCCTCTCTTCCCCAAACCCATACACCCACCCCACCCCCTTTGACCTGTAGATATATTCTTTATGGGAATCTGGACTGTCATAGGTTCGTCTGAGATCCGTGTGGATTTCACATTATGCGATATAATAATAATAATCCTTGCCATCGCTGCCATCATTGCAGATGTGTGTGTTGTGTGTGTGTGTGTGTGTGTGTGTGTGTGTGTGTGGTCTCGGTCAAACAGGTTGCCATTACTCATATTTGGCATGCCAGACTCATTGATTAGACATAACGCATGTATGTGCTATGCAATCAGTTGAATGATATCCATGTTTTTTTTTCTCTCCATCTGTTATGATTGACGTTTCTTTTATTATGCCTTTAATTTGCATGGGTCTGATCAGGAGCATATGATGGCTAATGAGGAACGTGTAGCCTTGTCAGTCCTTTCCTCCCCCTCTCTCTCTCTCTCTATATATATATATATATATATATATATATATATATATATATATATATATATATATACAGTAAAAATGTTGTACATGTATTTTTATTTATTTTATTTATTTGTTTGTTTGTTTTGTTCTTGCCCATAAGGGAATTGACCTATGTGTTACCTTGTGAAACTGAAATTAGTAATGGTTAAAACCTTTTCATGCTCCTCGTCACCTATGTGCACTAAAAAGAATCAATGGGGAAAATGCTTTCAATATATCTCACTCAGATGAACGGATAAGGGTACCAATAATTGTGCCACACGCATCTATTTATCTGTTTATTCATTTCGGTTGCCCTGGTTATTGGTCACAGCAGATCATCCATCGCCATATCACGTCTGCGCCGTTCCATCTCACCGCATCCCTTAACCTTCTCCTTGGCCTCCTCTTTTCCCCATCTCCATCTTCAGAATTCCTTGACCGATGTTCCCTACTCTGGACTCGACCAAACATCCCAATCATGCCGCTCTCACCTTGTCTCTCCCAAAATGTCCTAACTGTGCGGTTCGCTCTAATGAAATTATTTATAACCCTGTCCATCCCAATCAAATTTGTCCCAATGGAACATTTGTCAGAGCATTTTTTCATTTATGCATTGGAGTGGTATAATCATAATTCAAATTATGCATAGTGGTTAGCACGTTCGCCTCACGCCATGGTCCGGGTTCGATTCCCGTCTCGGGCCATGTGTGTGTGGAGTTTGCATGTTTTCCCCGTGTGTGAATTGTCCCTAGTGTATGAATGTTTTGAACAAAGTTTTTTTGACCAGCAGAGTTCATTACAAACTTCCGCTCCAATTAGTACGCCATTGTCATGCGGTATAATGAATTACTCGCTCTCTGGGTTAAAACAGTGCATCTTTCTGTGCTGTATCAACGACGAAATCTTTAATGGCACCCGTGAGGTGAAAGTGTGCGTGTGTTATTCGTTACAGTTACTGATAAAAAAAAAAGTAA
This sequence comes from Kryptopterus vitreolus, assembly GCA_030449085.1. NCBI lineage: Eukaryota > Metazoa > Chordata > Actinopteri > Siluriformes > Siluridae > Kryptopterus > Kryptopterus vitreolus. The sequence continues at coordinate 25,824,340 of JACRUU010000012.1, forward strand.
TTAAATTATAGTTACTTATGAAATGTTAAAGATTACAAATCGGGTTACATCGGAACAATTTCATGTAAAAATAGGCATTTCCAAAGTGTTCATATTTCCCCCGGCCCGCAGTCTCTGTCATAAAATCAGTAATATGCGGCTCTCCAGTGTTGTTGACCACAGCATTAAATACATGCGTACACAAAAAATCGATTTCATATATTTTTATATTATATATATTTTATATTCACCAGAAGATGGCAGTAAATCTCTGGTCACAGTCTCGCGAAGAAGCAGGCAAAGCTATAAAATTCCTCTGTATTAATAAGTTCTGCGTTCCAAACATCTGTAATATGATCATGATATGAAACCGGTAATTATATTCACTCCAAATCTCTGTGCCACCGCTAATTTCAGCAGTTTCTACTCCATATCCACAGGCTGAATATGGAGATGTTGTGTATCACAACGATGTAAGATACTCAGTCGGGAATTGTTGGCTGTTGGTTTAGTCTTCTGAGGCAAATACATTCTAAAATCTCAGTGAATAGATTTTTTTCCCATCAGTATATCATTGGCTCTCATTTTTTTAAATTGACAATTGAAACCAATAAAAAATTCATTCATTCATTCATTCATCTTCTACCGCTATATCCGATTTTCCCTCTCGGGTCACGGGGAGCCTGTGCCTATCTTAGGCGTCTATGGGCATTAAGGCAGGATACACCCTGGATGGATGGAATGCCAACCCATTGCAGGACACACACACTCACATTCACACACACATTCACACACTAGGGACAATTTTCCAAGGTGCCAATCAACCTACCGTGCATGTTTTTGGACCGGGAAGGAAACCTGGAGAACCCGGAGAAAAAACCCCTGAGGCACGGGGAGAACATGCAAACTCCACACACACATGACCGAAACGGGAATCAAACCCGGACCCTGGAGGTGTGAGGCGAACGCGCTAACCACTAAGCCACCGTGCACCTTATCCAATAAAAAATGTTATATTAAAATTACATTTGGTTTAGCATTTAATAGTGAAATATATATATATATATATATATATATATATATATATATATATATATATAATGTTTCCAACGAACCCAGGTAGGTTTAATCTTCCCAAAAGTTTTCTTAATTTTTCTTTACTGAGAAATTGCTTAGATTTATTTGTGTTCTGCAGGAAGAAATGAAAAGCATGCCATTTGCAACGGTGGATAAATGAAAGTAATTAAAAAGCAATCAAATGTAATCAGTTACTTTTACTTTCATTGACAAGTTACTCTATGTATTACATTTTGAATAAGGTCATTTGCAATCTGTAACCTATTACATTTCCATAGGGACCTTCCCAACGCTGTGTTCGCGCATTAGGAACCTGGCTGCATATAACTTTTAGGGTAATTAAAATCGTAGAGCTAGATCGATCATATACGAGTTCATTATTTATTGTATGTTAATATTTAAAGCATTTAGACACACAGGTGGGTCTTTAATGGCGCTTGAGGGAAATGCTCACACTGCTTAATAACAGAGGAAAAAAAGAGAAGATATCAGGACCTATATTGGTCGTGCAGTCGTGCTGTCTTTAAGAAAAGCGTCCTGGTTTAATGCATCGGCTTTATTAGACGCAGCACTAAACGATAACCGACTGATGTGTCTCAAGCTGCGAAACACCATATGCTCCCTACTGCTCCAACATACGGCGTCCTAAGAGACATATATAAAATTTTATGACACATAATGCCTTTTTTTCGACGTCTCGTAAGCAGTGATCATCTGGATTACGGAATTTTTCCCCCCTCTTTTCTTTTTAAACCTCCCTCTTGCTTATTCAGTGATCAGTCCTCCTTTTTCTTCCAGATAAAGAAGTTCACAGAGTGTCTGGACCCGAACGCAAACGGCAAGATCTGCTTTAAAGATTTCTGCCACGGCGTGTTTGCTGTTAAAGGTAACGCCGCGAGACGTTCTGCCCTCATGTTGCTTTATGGGGTTTACAAGTGCATAAAGGATAAAGTGTTTTTTTTTTATATCAAATCCTGAAGCCTTCACTGTGCACCATGTGTGGTGGAAAATATGGAGTTGTATAGTTTCCTTTTATTACTTTTTATGAGCTTTTTACACGTCTTTTTTCCGAGAGATTTTCTTTAAGGAGTAATCTCCTACTTTCATTTTGGTCTGTTGTAATGTTCCTCAGGAAATACATGTTGAACATTTGATCAGAAGGATGTGAGTTCAAATCCCACCAGTAAAAAAGTTGTTCTATAATAAATGAGATGAGTCTCATTCATGGATAAGGCAGTCTGCCAAATGCCCTAAATATAGAGGTATCCAAAATCCATTTCCCAGCATGCAATGCACCATTCAAAACATGACTCCATTTTTTTCAGTTACAACCTTCACTCTTATAAAAGGACAATGGCGTGACGCATTCTCTCTCTCTCTTTCTCTCTCTCTCTCTCTCTCTGCGCTACTATGCTTGTCTTCGCCTTTAGAGGCCTTATTAAATGTAAGATATTGATTCGTGTTTATAAACATGAATTTCTGAACATCTTTTTTTCGGTATTTACGGAGCCTCCCCCACATTTGCTGTGCTCTGGGGTTGTAAACCCTCTGACTGTTGCAGCTCCTCACTGACATGGCTGAGCAACACATTTAGGGAACCCATAGGAGATACAGTGTGTGTTTGCTTGTAGGGGTTTTGGAGATAGTCTCCTGGTGCTTTAAGCTGCTAATGAGGCCCCATGACACACAAACAAACAACACACACACACACACACACACACACACACACACACATACACACACAGTGAATGGGTTTACATAACTAAAAGCCCCCAGGCTCTTACTAATTCATGCTGTAGCACTTAAGCATGCAGTTTCATCTCTATAAAAGTTTTGAAAGGTATAAAATGGATTGGTATATATATATATATATATATATATATATATATATATATATATATATATATATATATATATATATATTAGATATATATACATTGTATGGCCAAATATGGACACCTGAGTATAAGATCTGTATGTCCATTCCCTAATCAGTCCCCATTTGCTAATTATAGTAACCTTGGGAGGAGGTGTAGCTCAGAGGTTTAAGGCGCTGGGCTACTGATCAGAAGGTCGTGGTTCGAGCCCCGGTATCGACAAGCTGCCACCCTTGGGTCCTTGAGCAAGGCCCTTAAGCCTCTGTGCTCCAGGGGTGCCGTTTCGTGGTCGATCCTGCGCTCTGACTCCAAATTTACATTTATGGCATTTGGCAGACACCCGTATCCAGGTTAAGGGCCTTGCTCAAGGGTCCACTAGTGGTAGCTTGGTGGTTGCGGGGTTTGAACCTGAGATCTTCTGGTCCAGAGGCCAACGCCTTAACCACTAAGCCACCACCTCCCTTTGCAAATAATGCAAAGAAGAAAAGAATCCAATACAATAAAGTATGAATAAAATTTTTTTTTATAATAATAATAAGAATTAACCTCCGCTCTTCTGGGAAAGATGACTTTCAACAAGAGCTTGTCTTTGTGTTACTTCACAAGACAGAGTCTTTTTCAAACTCTTCCCACCATTAGTTGCCTTCATAAATTGTATATGCAGAGGTATTCAGGTAAATACCTCGAGGTGCAACACTAAAAAAAAGACAGAAATTCCAGATTAGACCCCCTGAAAACAAACTCTGCTTAGATCTGGAACAAGATTCTTTGGATAGAGGACAACGGCACGGACTTGTTGTATACCGAATTATAGAAATTGAGCATTTTCAAAAAGAAAAGCAAGGCCCCATGATCCAAAAACCTCCAGATCTCTTTGTTTCAAATCTATTTTGCTGGCGTACCGAGGCCAAACTGTGGCACTGTCCAAATATTTATGGCCCCGACTAAACGTGATCTAGCTTATGATAAACGAATGCAAACTTTCCTCCCTGATTTGTCTTGACACCACTATGCAATGCCACACTTTCATTTCCATGCTATTTGTATCTATTTTGGATGACAGAAAATGTTCAATATTATTCAGCCTGCCTGCAGATTTCATTGCCAGATACTGATCACCAATACTATTTATAAAAAGACCAAACATTGATATGGTTCCTATGGTTCAGGTTGTGATGAGATCCTGAAGAATATTCTGGATTCGACCCCCATGGACACACACACGTATCAGACCGACAACAGCTTTTACTATCAGGTAGGAGATTTTTCTGCGCATGTGATGTTATTTTGCTGTTAAGCTGTAAATGACTTGTAGTCATTGATTCCTCTTGGGTGGCTTGTGATGAGACCTGTAGCACAAAACGTCCCAGTGTTAATAGCCCTATTTGTGGATAGAGTCAATAGCCCTATTAGTGCTACTACAACTACTGTAAAATCCATATTATATAATATATATATATATATATATATATATATATATATATATATATATATATATAGATATATATATATATTATATATATATATATATATATAACAGGCTCTCATAAAGACCGTCAAAGGAAAAGGAAGACCAAGGGCTACCTCTGCTGCAAAAGATTTTTGTGACCTGTGGATGTAATGATGAATTGGATGCCGTTGTTGCATTTTAAGCCTTGAGTGTGTTGAAAAATGTGTTGCGCTTTAATTGTCATTAGATGATCAGGTGGACATGGTTTAATTCTATCAGCCTATAAAATACGATGTGATATACTACAGAAAGATAAGCACACATACACACAGACACAGACACACACACACACCCACTCACACACACACACACCACACACACACACACACACACACACACACACACACACACACACACACACAACAGTGTATTTATTTGTATTACCACCAGGTGTCAGAGTTTAACTTGAAAATGTGCGTTATTTAACTAAACACTGCCATCTAGAGGTGACAGGCTGCACTTGCAAGACGTTTTCAGAAAAGGAAAAAAGAAAAGAATAACTTCTCTATAATAATCCATGCAGGAACGCTGCGTAATGTGACGTAATGTGAAAATAAAATATTTAAGTATTTAATTATTTAATCTGGAGAACTCTCTCTTCTCTCTTCGCACTGTGATTGAAAAAACCCGTCAAAATGAAAAAAAGCGCAAATAAGGATAATAAATACAAATGCAATATTTTAAAAAAAAAAAAAAAAAAAAAAAAAAAAAAGTATATATATATATATATATATATATATATATATATATATATATATATAAAAAATAATATTTACGTTTAAACAGCACTGCTGCACTTTGGAAACATTTTCAGCACAATAGCGTTTAGACACACCTTCTCCTTTAGTGGATTTTATGTATGTATTTTATTTTATTTTATTAAAAAATATCTTATATATCTTCTACCGCTTTCTATCTATCTATCTATCTATCTATCTATCTATCTATCTATCTATCTATCTATCTATCTATCTATCTAATGTTCACCTTATGAATCAAATGATCTAATCTATCTATCTATATACTATCTATCTATCTATCTATCATCTATCTATCTATCTATCTATCTATCTATCTATCTATCTATCTATCTATCTATCTATCTATCTATCTATCTATCTATCTATCTATCTATCTATCTATCTATCTATTTTTCACCTTATGAATCTAATATCTATCTATCTAATCTATCTATCTATCTATCTATCTATCTAGAATCTATCTATCTATCTATCTAGAATCTATCTATCTATCTATTTATCTATCTATCCTGTTCTATCTATCTATTCTATCTATCTATTCTATCTATCTATCTATCTATCTATCTATCTATCTATCTATCTATCTATCTATCTATCTATCTATCTATCTATCTATCTATCTATCTATCTATCTATCTATCTATCTATCATCTATCTATCTATCTATCTATCTATCTATCTATCTGAAAAATGAAAATAGCTCGCTCTCTAACTCCATTAGAGAACAATCTGGCAACCTTGCAGGCATGAAAGTGCAATCGATTTGCATAGAAAATGAATAGGAAATCCATTGATGCAGCTGTGTAATGCGTATCTGAATACATTCCCGGCCTGTAGTCGCCATCTCCCAGTCTTTGGAAAACTACAGTATAAACGTGTGTGTGTGTGTGTGTGTGAATCAGCTGTAGAGACACTGATATAGCCCAGAAGATACACATGAATGCATTGTGACCTTCACCGACATTGAGAATTAAACGAAAGCATACCGAGGAGCTGTGCGTGTGTGTGTGTGTGTGTGTGTGTGTGTGTGTGTGTGTGTGTGTGTGTGTGTGTGTGTGGGGCGGTTTATTGAAAGATTAAAGCCTTGAAGATCAGACACCCTCTAAGCATCAATCCACACACAACACTCTAACACACTTAGTGTCACAAATAGAAATGCTGCTACATTGGCTGTAGATTTAATAGTGTACTCTGTGTGTGTTCTTGGGTGTGAAGGTCATACCGTGTGCGTGTGCGTGTGCGTGTGTGTGTGTGTGTGTGTGTGTGTGTGTGTGTGTGTGTGTGTGTGTGTGGTGCGCATAAAGTTATTTTCAATGTGGACAGGAAGAAGTATCACTGAACCACACCTGCAATAACATACGATCCTGTGTACATATGCTTCCTACATAATCTCTCTGTCTGTCTAACTGCCTGTCTGTCTTTCAATCTGTCTGTCTATCAATCTATATATCTTTATATATATCTAATTGACTTTCCATCTTTCAAGTCAATCGATTTTCTAGTGCTCTGTATGTAATGTATAGTGTGTGGGTGTGTGTGGGTGTGGGTATGTGGGTGTGTGCATGGGACATGTGTGTTTGCTCCAGTGAATTATGGGAAATTGGAAACTAGGGCAGAAGTGATGCAATGAGAAAAAGCCTCCTTTTTCTCTTCTGCTGTTCCAAATGCTAACTGTGTCCTGTATGCTAACAAGACTCTTATCCTACGAAGTTCACAGCATGCAAAATGCATTTATTTATTTATCCATGTATTTATTTATTTATAGAAAGTTATTAAAAAAGCACAGCTGTCCTAGAGCATGGACTGATACCTCGTCTATCTCAGAGACGTCTTGTCTAACGCTCTTTCGCATTGCGTGTTTGTTTGTTGTTTGCTGTTTAACGTTTTCCGAACCAATTTGTGTTCTCTTTATTCGCTGCCCGACGCTGAGGTCAGAACCGCTTTATTTTCATGTACCTGGGTTGTAGGATGTGCCTCTACATGTATGAGCAAAAGTATTGGGACACCTTACTATTCCGGCTCTTCCACACACTCGATGACACACAGGCGTAATGGACGCCTTTGGATGCTTCCCTAAACCTGAGCTAGTGCACAAAGAGAGATTCATGAAGAGAGCGCTTCACAGGGGTTGGAGTGGAAGATCTCCTGCTGTAGAGTTCTAACCTCACAATATGGTACGCCTTCGGGCATGAATGCGACCGTTGACCGCACCCCAGGCTTCCTCCCCTCACCTACATCACTACCAGAACACACCGCGTGGCTGAAAGAGCTCCAAAATCTCCACAAAACCTTGTGGAAAATCATCCCGGAAGAATAGAGATTACTATAACAGGAACTACGTATAATAGATGTAGGAACTATACTATTGTCCATGAGGATCTGAGGAACATCGTATGAGGTACATCGTATTTTTTATATTGGCTGAGTAAACAATAATACCTTTTTATGAATTTTTTCCGCCCCCTAAATGGCTGCACAATGCAGCTTTGATTACATTTTTGATTGGAATAAGACTTTAGGCTGTATTGAATATAAATACATAAAGATAAATAGCGAGTACTGTGTCAACGAAGAATTCTTTTTGTCTCTGTTAGAGATCTTACTGTATATCATTTATTTAGTCACGAAAAACCTGTGACTATCTCAGGCATCTTCGGGCTTCAAGGCAGGACACACCCTGTATGGAATGCCAACCCATCGCAGGGCACACACACACACACACACACACACACACACACACACGCACACTCACATTCACACACACATTCATTCACACACTAGGAACAATTTTCCAAGGTGCCAATCAACCATGCATGTTTTTGGACCGGGGAGTAAACCGGAGAACCCAGGGGAAAAAAAACCCTGAGGCAAATACAAACTCCACACACACACACACACACACACACACACACCACACACATGGTGGAGGTGGGAATCAAACCCTCAACCCTGGAGGTGTGAGGCTAACATGCTAACCACTAAGCCATTGTGCCCCCATATAAATATATATATATATATATATATATATATATATATATATATATATATATATAGATATTATAAGGTCTGTAGACATCTTTTAAAGCCTGATTCGTTCCACCACTTTGGTGACAGGACGGAGAAAAGTCCTGACGCATGTCTTCCCTCAGAGATGGAGAGACCAGTTGAGCAGAGGATGGAGGGAGTGTGGTGCAGTGCTGGGTGCTGTAAGGCAGAGGTTCCTTTTTTTTTGGCTTTGTAGGCAAGCATCGGTGTTTTAAATCTGATGCAGCCGCTACAGGAAGCCGGTGGAAGGAAAATAACAGTGGGCCGTTGTGTTTAAACAAGTTATTACGCAATATTGTATATATATTTTTTTTCTGATAACCGAAAGGTTATTATTTTAATATGAGCTAAAAGCAAAGTTATTCATGGGACACAAACCTTTACTCTGTTGCATACCTTTTCATACATGGAAATATAAACACAGCACCAATGAACACATCACGAAAAAACATCATAAACATTGGTTTTATTGAGAACGGTGTATTTGAAGCCTATGTCGGGGAATTGTAAAACAGAATACGGAACTAAAGGAAGGCAGTTATTTATACCTTACAGATGTGTGATCACATCATCACCTCTGTCTAGGTTTAAATGAAGAACCTTGGGGTGTGCAACGGAAGTCTCACACGCTCCAGCTGATGTCAGGGGATGGCCCAACTGAGTAGTTGCCTAGCAACAGCAGAGAGTGTGGGATTGAAAGAGAGAGTGTGGGTGTGAGACAGAGAGAAATAGAGAGAGAGAGAGAGAGAGAGAGAGTGGGGGGGAGAGGAAGGAGTGGCCAACAACTGTTGGAGGATCATTGGCGTCCTGCTTGTGTGTGTGTGTGTGTGTGTGTGTAAGTGTGTGTGCACATGTTTGGACGTGCTTGGTAACGGTGTGTGAGCTCAGGAGCACCGAGTGTGTGGGTGTGTTAGCTGTGAGACGCTCGGAGCCCAGGCATATAGGAGGTGGGCTGCAGAGTGCACACGTGTGTGTGTGTGTGTGTGTGTGTGTGTGTGTTTGCTGCGGATTTTGATCTTTTGCTCTCACCTGTTGGATTAAGACAAGGACGAGGACTGGATGTCCTCGGATGATGGAAGGATGAGAGAGGGAGGGGATGACCACTGCATCCTGACACCTAGGGTAAGAGAGAGAGTGATAGACAACTAAAGAGAGAGAGAGAGAGAGAATGGGAGAGATAACACGACGGGTGCGGCATACAAGCAAGCTCTGTTGTTTTAGTCCAGTGTGTGTGTGTGTGTGTGTGTGTGTGTGTGTGTGTGTGTGTGTGTGTGTGTGTGTGTGTGGCACAGTCTCTTTCATTCGATTTATCCATTCAGTATCCGTGCTCTAAATAGAAAACGCTATAAGTCAATGTAGCCGACACTTTATATTATAACAGGCTTGGCAGCAGGCCACTCCCACACAGCAGATCTGGGGGGGGGGGGGGGGGGGGGGTGCAGGAGTGCACGTGAGCATTTTATTCATGCCCATGTCGCACCATCAGTAACTTTTCAGCTCACCCTTCATTGATTATTCTGCCCAAAGCTATATATATATATATATATCATCACACCTCCAGGATCCGGGTTCGATTCCCGTCTCGGCCATGTGTGTGTGTGTAGTTTGCATGTTCTCCCCGTGCCTCAGGGGGTTTTCCTCCGGGTTCTCCGGTTTCCTCCCCGGTCCAAAAACATGCACGGTAGGTTGATTGGCACCTTTGAAAATTGTCCCTAGTGTATGAATGTGTGTGTGTGTGTGTGTGTGTGAATGTGTGAGTATGTGAGTGTGTGTGCGCCCTGCAATTGGTTGGCATTCCATCCAGGGTGTATCCTGCCTTAATGCCCATAGACGCCTGAGATATGCACAGACTCCCCGTGACCCGAGGGAAGATCGGATAAAGTGGTAGATAGAAGGTGAATAAATGAAATGATAATATATGTATATGTATATATATATATATATATATATATATATATATATATATATATATATATATATATATATATAAAAGCAAGGAACTGCACACCAATATTCTCTGTCAGACCCCGAACCCATACCATCAGTGCATCCAGCTCAAAGAGAAGATCAGTCAATACCAATTTTTATACCCTCAGCCTGACGCATTTACATTTACAGCGTTAATCAGAGGCCCTTATCCAGAGCGACGTACAAAAAAGTACTTCTGTGAATAAAAATCTGTGAATAAAAGAACACTGGATTGATTGATTACAAACGTAAGACACCAACAACCTTAAACTCTGTTTTAATATAAACCAAGAAGTCCTAGTTCAAGCCTTTCAGGAAGAGATAGGGGTCTTCAGTCATCGCTTGAAGATGAGTCAGTGATTCTGTTGTTTGGACCAGCTTGGTTCTCAGAACAGAGAAGAGCCTTGAATTAAACTTACCCTTAGAGAAGGTGGAAGCAGTCGACTGGTACTAGGCGGTCTCAGGCAGTGAGGGGGGGTGTGGGAGGGTAATGAGATCTCTGACATAAGAAGGTGCAGGTCCGGTTTTGGCTTTGTTTGCAATCATCAGTGTTTTGAATCTGATGTGTGCAGCTACCGGAAGCCAGCAGTCGGGTGGTGTGGGAGATCGCAAGATTGAACTCAAGTAGCGATCATGGATCATTTGCAGTGGACGAATAGCGTTCGGAGGTAGAGCTGCTAGCAGAGTGTGTCACATCAGTCTCGAAATGACGAGAGACTGAGCAAGCACCTGAGCAAGTACCTGAGCAATTACCTGAGCAACCTGTGTGGCTAGAAACCGTTGAATCCTTCTGATGTTGCTGAACAACAAGAGCGAGTCACGTTTGAAAGAATAAAAAGACGTCTGATTGTCTATGGTTACCCCGAGGTTACGAGCAGTGGCTGAAGGAAAATGCAGTTGTGAAGAGTTATGCTGTGAGATCCTGACCAGGAGATGAATCACCTGGGATCCCAATTGGTGGGCTCATCCACGAAGCTGATATTCTTGCAGTGGTATCTGATGAAGCGAAGTAGAAGATCAGTTGCCATCGGCATAACAATCAGAGTCAAGTCCATGTGAAGTGATGGCTTCAGCATTTGGGAATGAGAAAAGAAGAGGACCAAGTACCGACCCTTGTGCGACACCAGTGGAGAGTCTGCGAGGGGAAGATATAGATCCCCTCCATGTTAACTGGTATGAGTGACCTTCCAATTAGGAAGAAAACCATTTCCGTTTAATGACCCGTTATTTTCTAAAGGACATTTCTTTAGTGCTTTTGATTTTCGATTTCTAAAAAAAGCAATATATATGCTATGTATGTGTAAGTGAGTACATATGGTTGTTTAGAGAGACACGGAAGAACTCCTGCTAAGTGTGTGTGTGTGTGTGTGTGTATTTTGCCTCACGAGACATGCTAGCATCTACATGAACCTAATATTGATAGGCGGTTCGGTTCCCAGCACCACCAAGCTGCCACTAGTGGGCCCAAGCGGCCACTGGTGGGCCCTCCCATGGGCATTGCTTAAGCCCTATTTGCTCAGTTGTACAGTAAATCTCTCTAGATAAGGGCGTCTGCCTAACACGAAAAGGAAGAACATTTTGTATATGAGACAACTTTCAGTTTATTTCATTGTCACGAAAGAAAAGAATCCCTGTTGACCCAATCTGATTGAATTAGAAGAAAGTATAATAGCATATAAAATCATGTGTGTAGCAAAACAACGCTAAAAGAAGGCACTTATGCTTTCCTGTTACTATGAGATTAGTCCTGCATATACCCTCTATGGGCAAACGTATTTGGACACCCTGTTTTTTCAGCCGTCTGGGGGTCAAGGTGCAAAAGCATAACTATCATCTACGAAAAGATGTTTTTTACAGGATACCATTCAACTGATTTCAATCAGATTTGTGCTCTCTTTCAGATTTGTGACTTTTCACAGTAGAGGTTATTATAACAGGAAATAGTGGACATAGTGCTTATATAGAAAAGTGACCTTAATGTAGTGCAGCTAATGTCATGCTTCACTACTTTCGCACTATGTTAACATACCCACTAATATGCAGTGCATTGTGGGAAGGTCATAAACACTCTCCCTCACACACCACGAATAACTTTGTCTCTTATAATTTTGTGGAAAGACTTATCGACTAAAGCAAGGTGTTTAGCTGAAGCATTTGTTTGTGTGTAGGTGTGTGTGTGTGTGTGTGTGTGTGTGTGTGTGTGTGTGTGTGTGTGTGTGTGTGTGAACTCTAGCGGAATTTAAGATAAACCCAGTCAGCTCAACTCCAGTGAATGAACGAATGCGAGTCTGAACCATGTGGTAATCTGTGACGGGAACGGGGTCAAACTATTGGCATGCTAATGAGCTTGTGTGTGTGTGTGTGTGTGTGTGTGTGTGTGTGTGTATGTGTGTGTGTGTGTGCGGGTATGTATGTATGTGAGTCTTTGTGCGTTTGTGTGTGCGCGCGCGCGTGAGAGAGAGAGCTTATTGTCTAGCCTCCATTCTTGATCTGCTGTTGGTGACCTCATTGTTGGACTTTCTAATTAACGACAAAGTTGGCGATTTTTTTTTATCGTTATTTAGCCAACAAGGAACTTTCATTCTTCTTTTTTTTTCTTTCTGTCACTTCAGATTATCTCTGTCTTAATGTTTTGCTTTCAAGCAGTCATGAAGCTTTTAGCATCATATCTCTAATAAGTATTAGTATGAGTATAATAGCATACATTATATACATTAAATGCAATGGATACAATAAAGCAATATATATATATATATATATATATATATATATATATATATATATATATATATATATATATATTATATATATATGCTGTGATGTGTATGTGTAAATGAGTACATATGGTCGTTTAGCAGAGACATGGAAGACCTCCTGCTAAGTGTGTGTGTGTGTGTGTGTAAAGGTCAAGGAACAATAGCAGGACTTCCATTAAAATTCCTCCCTGTCACTCCTGCTGGGATTTTGGTGTTCATCTGACATTGGGGGCTGTTAATTGAGCTTAACCCATTAGGAGAAACAAAACGTCACACTGCACGCAGATTACGATATATATGAATAGAGGGACAATAAGAAAGCATTGCAAATTATTCTACACCATTCGACATTATTCTCAGTCAGCGCGGTAACACAGCAGCAGCAGAACCTGTAATTCACTATTACAGTCTCGACAGGAGGTTAATTGCTCTCTGAAAAAAAAAAGCCATGGTGAACCATCAGCACTTTCCTCTAGAATATTTTATGAGGGAGACAGCCAGCTGAGTGGAAGTGGTTAACTGGGCACTACATGAAGAATTACATTTAGTCAGTGGGCACTGCGCTAGGCTGAGGCAGGTTTCTGTTCAAAATGGAGGAGCTTTAGAATTTTATCAGAAGTTGGGCTTTGGTGTGTGTGTGTGTGTGTTTGTGTGTGTGGACGGGTGTGTATTGGTATGCCGGTGGATGTGTTTTGGGGCGCTTTTTGTGTGCATTTTTGTCTGCGTGTGTTAATATGAGAGAGATAGCGGCAGTATTTGGTAATAAGTATAAGTGGTGTGTGTGTGTGTGTGTGTGTGTGTCTTTGAAATTCTATACTGTAAGATCTATGTGCATTGCAGTATATAGTGTGCCGTAAGACCACTCGGCCATAAGGTCAGGTCTGTGTTCACCTAGTATGAGCAAGTGCACACATTTGAGTAAGTGGACAAACTTTTTATTTTTTTATTTTTTGGGACGGAGAATTTTTTTTATGCTCCATCACTTCACATTTTCATTCTGTAGAAGAATGAATCAAAAATTAATGGCAGCTCATTCTTCATACTCTCTCTCTCTATCTCTCTCTCTCTGTTCTGCTCTTTCCTTTCATGTGGACTTCAGAGACAAAAACATCTCAATAATTGATTGGTCATGTTTCATCTGTTATGAAATATATAATATATAGTGGGGTGAAAGGGGGATTGTCTTCCTGTCTTTAATATATATATAGAATATATATATATATATATATATATATATATATATATATATATATATATATATATACAGACACACATTCACACACATTCACACACTAGGGACAATTTTCCAAGGTGCCAATCAACCTACCGTGCATGAAGTTTTTTGGACCGGGGTTAGGAGAGAAAACTGGAGAACCCCGGATATATATATATATCTATATATATATATATATAATCTAAAACACTTTTCTCAAAACACACAATCTAAAACACTTTTCTCTCTCTCTCTCTGTCTCGCTCTGTTCTGCTCTTTCCTTTCATGTGGACTTTTATTAGATTTCAGATTGCCTTCATCTCAGAAACCTAGAAGCTGCTGGTGTGGGTGTGAGTAGGTGGCTCTGTGAGTGGATGTGCAAATGCATGTGTGTGTGTATGTGTGTGTGTGTGTGTGTGGTGTGTGTGTGTGTGTGTGTGTGTGTGAGAGACTATATTGGTGAATGATGGCTCAATAACTGAGCATCACAAAGAGCATTTTATATGAATGTCTACTGCGCCAAAATCTTGCAAAAAAAATTGTGCATTAGATCATTTGCCCATTATAGGGGAAAAAGTTTGCGGACCCCTAAACATAAAATTGACGTGTTCTTTTTGAACACCATATTCCATGTTTAGTCTCCAGTTTGGTGTTATAGAATTCTGCACTGTTCTGTGAAGTCCTTCCATTAGGCTTTCATGGAGCTTTGTGTTCAATCAGCCGCAAGGATATTGTGGTCAGCACCCTATAGCAGGACATCTTCTACTCTAAATCCATGTGGAGCATACCATCACTTAACACAAATATTTCATGCTACCGCATCCAAAGTCTTCCTTTATTACTCCCAGTCCAGAAAATGCACAAAAGGACACACAATTTCAAACATGTGTAGTTGTACACTGTAATGTACATTGCCGAGATAGGCTCCGACCAGAAACCCTTTCTTTTTATATAACCTAGTGCTTGCTTTGTCCTCCATCTGGTGAAAGTCTGCATGATTTATTTGAGTGTATGCGTATATATATATATGTGTGTGTGTGTGTGTGTGTGTGTGTGTGTGTGTGTGTGTGTGTGTGCAGTAGTGACCTAGTTGGGTGTGAACATTAACAGCCAGCCATAACTCACAGATCTAATGAAGCCTGCTATAAATATCTCTTAGAGAAGAACCCAGAGAGAGAGAGAGAGAGAGAGAGAGAGAGAGAGAGAGAGAGATAATGGTGTATCTAGGCAGAGTGAAGTGAGATAAAAATATACAGTAGGAGCTGCTGTATATATATATATATATATATATATATATATATATATATATATATATATAGATATATAATAATGCAATACCTGCTCATGAATAACACACACACACAGAGCAGCTTCCTTACTTCCTTATACAATTATTCTTGCTCCCATCTGTGTGATATGAATATGTATGAATATTTATGAATAATCAAATGAGCAGAACAATGTGTGTGTGTGTGTGTGTGTGTGTGTGTGTGTGTGTGTCCTCTAAGGTTACTTACTTACCCTTCCACTGGAATGTGCACTAATGCAGTCAGTCAAATTATATTACAGACGGCGAGAAAGAGATGGTTCATCTTTAGTTCGATGAATCCTGTACAGTTGCGTTCTGATTGGCTGAGAGCAGGAGAGAAAAAGGACGCATTAGCAGTGGGCCGTGAGTGCCAGCAAGGCCTTCTCAGTATTACCGACTTAAGATTTTTTTAACGACCATGAGTACGTAATCAATTATTCCCTGTATTCGATTCTCATCATTTCATATCGCTTCTCTTGGATACACTGTTTCCAGAATTGTGCGTTTACACTATCAAATCAGATTTCAGTGGACAAATAATATACTTCCTGGGGTTAAGGATATCTGTCGTCAGGCCTTACAAATCAGCCCTGTAGGCGCCCGTAACTTAAATTGCACGTCGCATGAAGCTGTTGTGGGTGGGCACGGTAACTTAGTGTTTAGCACGTTTGCCTCACACCTCCAGGGTCGGGGGTTTGATTCCCATTTTGGCCATGTGTGTGTGGAGTTTGAATGTTCTCCCCGTGCCTCAGTGGGTTTTTCTCCGGGTTCTCCGGTCTTCCGCCCCACCCCCCCTTCCCCCCGGTCCAAAAATATGCATGGTAGGTTGATTGGCACCTTGGAAAATTGGCCCTACTGTATGAATGTGTGTGTGATTGTCAGTGTGTGTCCCCTGTGATGGGTTGGCATTCCATCCAGGGTTTATCCTGCCTTAATGCCCATAGACGCTTGAGATAGGCACAGGCTCCCTGTGACCCCCTGTAGAAGATGAATGAATGAATGAATGAATTAAGCTGTTGTTACAACCAATCAGATTCCAAGTTGCCGACTCTATTGGCCATCTAGCAGGCATCCAGTCATGATGTAATTTCAGGTCCCTTGATAGGATGGTCAGAGAGTGCACTAGTCGCATCTGTAGCAATCTGCACAAGATATAAGTATTTGCGGATTCGACAGGTGTTATTTTATTCTACATTTACTGACAGAGGAGAAGAAAATGATTTGTTGACACTATTAGCGAATTAGCATGAAAACACACCAGGAAAACTTCAAGTGTGTAGAAAGAAATGAGCAATAAAAACGTTGTTAAAAGGTTAATATCAATGTCTCTGTTGGGAAGATCCTTGGAAAGGATTTGTTCCTATACAAAAATTGTAAACACTGAGGTTGAAAGAGTGTGCAAAATATGCTGCTGGGAAAGGAGACTTACGTTTATTGTGTTTCTTGCTTTATTAATGCCATTCATATTTTCTATATGAAATTCCTGTTTTTGATATAGAGCTCTGTTATACTGTGTCTCTCTATAATTTGATGGGTGCATTATTGGTGCATTAAGGGTTGGATTGAGACTAATAAGACACCTCTGACAGCACGATACTGTACAAACTACACAAACTTGGATACACAAACTTTTTAAATATGCATGAAATAAATGTACATAAAATTGTTGAAATGTAACACTGTTAACATTTTCATAAGCAATTGTAATTTAATTACACATTTTTTGAATTACTGTTCCAGTTATTTTGTAATTAAATTACGTTATGCTGTTACACGTAACATAGGGGCACGATGGCTTAGTGGTTAGCATGTTCGCCTCACACCGCCAGGGTCCGGGTTCGATTCCCGTCTCAGCCATGTGTGTGTGGAGGTTTTTCTCTGGGTTCTCTGGTTTCCTCCCGGTCCAAAAACATGCACGGTAGGTTGATTGGCACCTTGGAAAAATTGTCCCTAGTGTCCCTATGAATGTGTGTGTGATTGTGAGTGTGTGTGCCCTGCGATGGGTTGGCATTCCATCCAGGGTGTATCCTGCCTTAATGCCCATAGACGCCTGAGATAGGCACAGACTCCCCTTGACCCGAGGGAAGATCGGATAAAACGGTAGAAGATGAATGAATGAATGAATGTTACATGTAACTCCTTACATGTAGATTTACCTCATATCATAACATATAATATATATTATAACACATATTATAACATATTATATATAAGTATTATGTAAAGCTGCTTTGACACAATGACAATTGTAAAAAGCGCTCAACAAATAAACTTGAATTCGAATATACCTTATATTCTATTGTCGCAAAAACAACTGTACACGGTACAATTAAACGTCATTCTGTTATAGGTGTTTTTTGGACACCTTTAACCCAATAATGACTTTGATTAAGATAAATATGCTATTCCGGAGATGTATACGGTATAAAACGAATTTTCATATGAGCTTGCATAATACACTATACCAAGAAAAATATTAGGACACCAGATAATTATTTGGAGGAAATTCTCCTTTTAGTTGAAACTAGAAGAAAACCCCTGTGCACAAAGCCAGATTGATGAAGGTATACTTTATATGGGTTTGAAGTGTAAGATCTAGTGGAGGTAGTGTGGGAAGAAGTGTTTATAGAGTAGTACATGAAGCTGCTTCTCGGATTTACGATGATTGCTTGTGTTGTTATTGGTCGTACTTTATTTCCAAATCGTCCTCTCTAATTAATCTTTTATTAAAATGACCATTTTGATGACAAAGGTTGAAAACAGTGATGTATGTACGTATGAATACATCTGTTTATAAGATGATTATACGTAATGTTTTGACACTCAATCAGAATTGAGTATTCAAACTTACAATGGTGAATGTCCAATAATAATATTGTTTACTGTGTATGTGTGTGTGTGTAGAGTGGTGATGAGAGTGGCATTACGCCGCCCTGCTTGCTGTATCCCCACGACTCCGAAATGGACGGCAGCGCGGGAACCGAGTCATCTGACGCCCGCCATGACGACAAAGAGGAAGCCCTTAGTGGACTGTTTCTACCTAGGAACAGGTGAATATGTCATGAGGAGGCAAGGTGACAAAGGTGGTAGCTAACTAAGGGGCCCGCAAACGTTTTTCTCCGTAGTTCGAATCATCTTGGCTCGTCGACGGCGGCGTCTGTCATTTCAGCAGAGGAGCAGTTCGAAGATTACGGAGAAGGAGAAGACGTAGATTTTATTCCCAGTAGCCCGTGTGCTGATGACGACACGCGGACAAACGGGTTCTCGGATCTGGGCTCCTCGCTGCCCTCCAGGTAAGTCAAACTTATCACTCACTCACACACACACACACACACACACACACACACACACACACACACACACACACACACATATACACTTGTCAGGACTACATATGTTGAGGGTAAGATGCCAAATTAATGCAAAGCCAAGAGGTCAATATGAGCAATAATTTAAAAAAACCTTAATTAAATTAAATAATTAAAAAAAAAACATTAATAAGGCCTTTAAGGCAGTTCGTTTATCTCTGGTAGCTTCATTGTAACATGAGTTGCTAATTTCTCAATCTGGTTTCATGAACATGTCGAACCACACTTCACAGCCGTTCATAGGCTGCTCAGTCATCATATTGTGCAGAGTCCATCATGGCGGTCCAAGCCATACTTGATTCTCTTGGTCTTTGGTCTTCAACCTTGGGTCTCATTAGATGAGTGTGAGGGTTATGAAAGAGTTCCTCATTTCTACATTATATATTTCCTTACGTGAAATCTGACCACTATGCATCCTTTGTTTTCTATGTCTAGTGCTGGACATACTCCTCAGAAAATCCGCCATTTCTACAACAGCGAGCTGCTGGATGTTTATTGCTCTCAGTGCTGCAAGAAAGTCAATTTGCTCAACGACCTCGAGGCTCGACTCAAGAACCTCAAAGCCAACAGGTGAGTCTCGGATCTTTCCCCGAGCAAACACTGTATAATTTCAACACTAAATCGTGACGTCCAACAGTAATGTTTTGTCCAATTTTAACTGCCCTTATTGCTTTTCAGTCCAAACAGGAAGATCTCCAGCACAGCGTTCGGAAGGTAAGAATGCACTCTTTAAAAGGCCATTTAATTCAGATCGTAGCTCATTAATCCTTTATTTATGTTTATGAATGAAACTTGGGCACTTTCGTACCTGTTAGACTGTTCACAGTGTTTACGTTAGAGTGAGGCTTTTAGTTTGGATTCATTCATCAGTAACTGAAAAAAAAAAATGCAATGCTTGGGCCCAAAATTCCTACTTTTCCTATTTACAACATTTAGCTGACGTCCTTATCCAGAGCGACTTACAACTAAGCAATTGAAGTTTAAGGGCCTTGCTCAAGGGCCCACTAGTGGTAGCTTGGTGGTGGCAAGGTTTGAACCGATGATCTTCCAGTCCAGAGGCCAACACCTTACCTACTGGGCTACCACCTCCCTATTTGTATATGTGTAGAAACGGAGTCTCCCGTGTAGCACATAACTTGCAGGACGACTTGATGTTTGTTGAAATATAACATGAAATGTGCGTTTAAAGGTGAAACAAGCACCTCCATTATAAGGAACTGAACAGGGCTTCTGGAAGATCTACTTTTGGATCACCGGAACCTCATTGAGCACCATAATAGTGTAGGGGCAAAAAACACATGGTTTCATTTCGTGTTGAGGCAATAAATCGATTCTTCGGGTGGGGGCAAAAGCATCATGGATAAACAAATATTTTTTTTTACTTTGATCAAAGACTGACACAGACTTCATGTCCGGGCAGCTTCCGCATTAGTGTGCGGAACCATCTGCCCTAATGAAATTGACCAGTAAACAAGTTCCAACTTTAATATTGTGTTGCACACTTAACATGTGCCTTCATTTGTTTGCTTAAGTGGGCTTGTGGTTCTAACGGAGTCTTTTGAGATCAATTTGAGATATGTCCAAAATAGTCCGGTAATGTATGGAGTACAGTAATGTACATATGTATCAGCATTTAATATGGGGTTAAAGTCCATCAAGTTAACGGGTCGTAATTATAGTCGTGATAGTTCAAGAAGAAGAAAAGCTTTTATTTGTCACATGTACATTACAGCACATATTTCCTTGCATATATCCGAGCTTGTTTGGAAGCTGGGGTCAGAGCGCAGGGTCAGCCACGATACGGCACCCCTGGAGCACAGAGGATTAAAGCCGTGCTCAAGGACCCAAGGGTTGCAGCTTGGTGATACCGGGGCTCGAACCCCGATCTTCCAATCAGTAATCACTGAGCTAAACCCTCCTCCTACTGATAGGGATGATAGGGTTGCCAATGCTAATACAACACCAGTCCCGTTCACAAGGCATGAGATTTTGCCCTGATAAAATGACATCATCTTTTACTTATGCTAGACTCACAAGATGTCTGATTAGCCCCTGCATGCACTGGTCCCATGTCTCTGATCACTCCCTGCCTGTACACACTTCAATTTCACATTTCTAATATGTATTTGATTGCCAAAGCTATCATTAATGTTTCATTGTTTGTCATGTAATAGGTCACAGGGCATGCTGGGCCTGCAGATGCTCAAGTAGTTACATTAATGATGTCATATCTCCCAATATCGCTTTACTATTGCTAGAACAATCTTTCAGACTTTTGCATGTGGGTTGAATCTGCACATCTGGCTTATTTGTCAGGTGCAGGGGGGGCTTAGGAAGCAGTCTGCTGACAGAAGCACATTACAATAACACTGGAAGGCGCATTTCTAAAGAAGGCTGTTACGAAATTCCACAAATGCTCTAACCTCTCTCTATTTCTCTATCGCTCACAGACAGCTTTTCCATCACAGTAATTTCAGCAGTAGAAATGGCAGCACCGAGGACTTATTCCGCGACAGCATCGACTCCTGCGACATTGACATCACCGAGAAGGTACAGAGAACGCTGAGTGTCTAGACGCCGTCTGTCTGCCACTTTGTCATTTGAAAATCTGACTGTTTTTGGATTTTGGATCCAGCAATGATTTGCTGTCTTTATCGCTGTATCACAAGGATTTAAGCAGGGCATCCTTTACAGACTCTCCGCACTCCTATAATAAAAATAATTAATAAATAAGTTTTTTTAGTGTGAAATCATTACGCACAACGTAATAATATCGATGTTTGCTCTCTTCCCTCGGGGATTGCAAATGGGCTTGGAGTTCTTTTTTGGTCTTATAACCAAGTTTCAAGACCTAAACCATTCTTGAGTAGCACTTTGTATATACCCGATCTGTCTAAAATATTAGGTCACCTGACTTTTCCAGTTACATGTGGTTCTTTCTAAAACTGTTGCTTGGTTTTGACTAATGAACACAAAAAATCTCCACAAGTATGCTCTGAAATCATCTTCGCTGGAAAGTCGAGGACATTCAAACAGCAAATGGGGGACGAAATGTGGAATAAGAAGATCAAAAAGTACATGAACGTAATTCAAGTTATTAATTTTTTATGGCTAATTGATTATGTGAAAACCCTTTCACAATTGTGTTGCACAGCTGAGAACCATTGTACTAATAGAATACAATTATCTTGAAAAATTGACAGCTCGAATGCCTCTGTGGTCTGGCGGACTGGAAAAATATGTTATTACAGCAAATATGTTTTTTTTTCATTCTTTTCTTTTTTATGAAAGTAAAATTTAAAGAAAACATTCATTATCTCTATCAAAATCATTAGTTATAACTCTGACGATAATTCGGAAGATCGCAGGTTCAAATCCCACCACCACCACCACCACCACCACCAAGTTACCAGTAGTGGGCCTTTGAGCAAGGCCCTTAACCCTCAGTTGTAAGTCGTTGTGGAAAATGTATGTAGAAACAAATAGAGGAACGTCTGATCATTTTGATGTTAGAGAACATTTCACTGGTGACTATGAGGGCTTTAAAAAACCCTCATCTTTAATTTAAATCTTTAATAAAAAAAAAAAACAAAGAAAGCTAAATGATAAAAATAAGTTAAAAGATCCAAAGGGTTTCTTTTTGGTCAGAGTTTGGGTTGGATGTGAGTGTATGATGGGCATTATATATATATATATATATATATATATATATATATATATATATATATATATATATATATATATATATATATATATATCTGTAAATATCAGCTCCCGAGAAAGATAGTAGAACAAAGCATGTTTGTCTGAACAGGCTTAAAATTGCTCTGTTGGAAGGAGGACAAATGGGCCAAAATGACCATGCCTAATGGACCATGTTGACCCATGTGTGTGTATGTGTCTGTATGTGTTACTTCAGGTAAGTTACTTGGAGAAGAAGGTGTCAGAGCTGGAGAACGACAGCTTGGCAAATGGAGACCTGAAATCCAAACTGAAACAGGATAACACACATCTGGTTCACAGGTATCCCAGTCACCCCATATTATTACAATCATTTCCTTTTTCCTCAGCTCCATTAAGTCAAGACAAAAGGTTTTTATTGTCATTTTATTGTTATTTCCGCTATATATAGCTTATGTGAAATGAGATAACATTTCTCCAGAACCTTTTGTGCTACATAAAACAACATATTCACGTCACACAACACAGAGCTACAAAACAGAGCCGAGGACAAGACACAGTTAGTCCAAATAGTGCAAACAGTAAACAAACACAAATTAACAGTGACCCGTATATATGTATGTATGTATACATGTAACGGCATTACCTAATTGAATTACAAAATAAAAGTAACAGTAATGTGTTACAGTTACTGAGAAAAATTACTGAAAATGTTAAAGATTACAAACACCAAAGACCGCTCACCACCCCGGCCAATGTAATAATAATATGTATGTATTCATCTGCAGTGCAATACGCAATTTGAAAATTCATTCATTCACTCATCTTCTACCGCTATATCTGATCTTCCCTCGGGTCACGGGAGCCTGTGCCTATCTCAGGCGTCTATAGGCATTAAGGCAGGATACACCCTGGATGGAATGCCAACCCATTGCAGGGCACACACACACTCACATTCACACACATTCATACACTAGAGACAATTTTCCATGGTGCCAATCAACCTACCGTGCATGTTTTTGGACCTGGGGGAAACCGGAGAACCCAGAGAAAAACCCCCTGAGGCACAGGGAGAACATGTAAACTCCACACACACATGGCCGAGACGGGAATCAAACTCGGACCCTGGCGGTGTGAGTCAAACATGCTAACCACTAAGCCACCGTACCTCCTCAATTTGAAAATGATTTTACGAATAATAAAGTGTAAACAGTAGTGACAGTGATGTGCGAAAGAATGATTTTAAGCAGCATTAGAAGTGGTGGAATGTGCGAAAGGAACAAAAGATACTCCTCCTACATCTAACAAAAGGGACAATAATATTTCATTCCCACACAGTTGTGTGTTCGCAAGACTCCGTCCTTCATGTAATTCATGTTTGAGACCGAGCTATGCTGCAATTATGTCCAATAACTCTAAACATTCAGAATAATTTTAGACAGCACTCTAAGAAGCTCATTTAGCTTCACTCATGCTGCCATTACTAGCATACCAAAACAAGCTAGTTAGCCACCGATCTTAGCCATAGTTAATAGTTGATGCTCACAAGCTATATTTCCTCATTGCCAAGTAACGGTGGTCTTTAATTCAGTCATAGGATAAGATTATTTTTAACACACACCCCTCCGAGTGGAAATCACAATGCAGTGTGTGTTTGTGTGGACAGAGTACATGAGCTGGAGGAGCAGATTAAGGACCAAGAGACGCGAGCGGAGCAAAATTTAGAGGAGGAGCTGAAGAGACACCGAGAGATTTACAGCAAGATGGAGAAAGACAAGAGCAACCAAATAGAGCTGCTTTCAAACAGGTAACACACACACACACACACATTTTACAAAGCATGCTCAGCAAGCTTGGGTACCGTTTAAGCCATATAGATATATTGTCGTGCATTCTAGTGTATTACATGGACACAGTGAACTTAATGTTAAAAATGTATCCCAGAGTACAGCAGCTGGAGGAGGAGAACTCGGACATGAAGGTGAACGTTTGCCGATTAAAGTCTCAGACGGAGAAGCTGGACCAGGTGAGCGCTCACGTCATCGCCGTCATCGTCGCCATGCGTTAGCATAATGGACTGATCGCTAGTTTCATTGCAGGAGAAGCAGCGCATGACGGATAAACTGGAAGACACGAGCCTGCGTCTAAAGGACGAGATGGATCTGTACAGGAAGATGATGGACAAGCTGTGGCAGAACAGACATGAATTTCAAAAAGAGCGGGAAGCCATGCAGGAAGTGAGACATTAGATCAATTAGATCAAACTCATTGTTACTGTGGGCCACATCAGCATTATGGTTGCCCTCAAAGGGCCAGTTGTAACTATAAGACAGTGTATAGTGTTTGATGAGCGACACCACCTCATAACACAAAAGACACACGTTTTTTTCTCCTTAAAGCACAAACATGGATTTCTCTGTAGTCACTTCCTTCTACATTCATTTTTCGCTTCCTGAGATAATTTCTAGAAACTTCCGCTTGTTGGGAAAATCGCCCTGGGTAAACGCCAAAGTGGGATACACTGCTATCAAGTGGCAGGATGCCGTCACTTCACGAGTAATGTAGTCACATGCATTGTGGGAGATGCAGTTTATTGTCGTACATGCTTTCAAGCAGCATAGCCTTATTTTAATATAATCATACACCTTTAAAGATCCTTTAAAATTCCCTTGAGCTTGACACGCGTGATATAGACAAATGCTTGTGGAGAATAACATCCCATTCCGTATTTAGATCCCATTTACTGTAATATTATCCGCCCCCAATGCTATATTAGATTTAGTGTTCTTGTGGAGATTTGGGATCATTCAACTCTGGTCTGGGGTGCAGTCAGCGTTCACATTCATCGCCTAGGATTCTTCTAGATCAAGTGAAGGGAAATATTTCTTGCTACTGTCTCCAAAAACGTAAAATATATACAATTTTGTCCCCCAGTTTGGTGTAGAGGTTTGGTATTCTTTACCACTCAAAGAGCCATTTGGACTGGTTTCACACAGTAAAGAAAACACTGAGAGCCACACTTTTGACATTTATAACAAATTAACACGGCATATAACAGTTGCCTTTATTCTGCGTGTAAACTAAACTATAATGTGTTGCAATTATGAAATCAATAACCGCCTGCAGAGAAAACGAAATGACATTTCTGTATGCAACAAAAACGTCTATTTCAGTCCTTCTTGTATTTATGATAAAAAATGGCAAACATAAATTATCCACCGACAGCAGACTAAAAATGCAGTGCAGTCCCGTGCAGTCAGCTGTCAAGTTCATGAAATGTGTCGCACATCGACTGTTGTGACGCGTATTAATTAATTATTAATAACCCTGGAGATGTGAGGCGAACGTGCTAACCAGAATAAACCAGAAATAACAGAATAAAGGCAAACGTGTGGAAAATAATTCATTTATTTATTTAGATGTTACGAGATCAGCATAAGTACACGGTGGCTTAGTGGTTAGCACGTTCGCCTCACACTTCCAGGGTTGGGGGTTCTATTCCCGCCTCCTGTCATGTATGTGTGGCATTTGCATGTTTGCCTCGGGGGGGTTTCTCCGGGTTCTCTGGTTTCTACCCAGTCCAAAAACATGCCCTTGAAAAACATACATGCTCTCATGAACATTCAGTGCCCATTTGACCATTTGCATTTACTATATTGGCGATATATTGGTATCAGGCACTACTGATTTTGTGCATGCATAATTTTTTTTCCTTCTCTATGTGTGTGGTTAGTTGATAGAGGACCTGCGTCGGGAGCTGGAGCACTTACAGCTGTTCAAGTTGGAAACGGAGAAACCTGGGCGCGGGAGAGCCGCCCTATCGGAATTCAGCGCTAGGACGCGCGAGATCGAGATGGAACATGAAGTCAAGCGCCTCCGACAGGTCTGCGATAGCGTTACCGTATCATACAGCATCATCTTATCTCTTCTGCACACTGCTGTTTTATCTACATCTTTTCTTTTTTTTCTCCTCCGGGGGACAGGAGAACCATAAACTGCGGGATCAGAACGACGACCTGAACGGACAGATTCTCAGCCTCAGCCTGTATGAGGCTAAAAACCTGTTTGCGTGCCACACTAAAGCTCAGAGTCTCGCCACCGAGATCGACAACGCGTCCCGAGACGAGGTCAGACACAATACTACACAATGTTTCAAGAATACGTTCACAAGCCATCCACATTACTTGTTCCCGGTGAGAACATTTGTGATAAAGCAGCGTGACTACGCCAGATACCTCTCAGAAACTAGGTTTAGTGCCACACTCTCATGGAAAAGCTGTCGACGCGATCAATCCAATTTACAGAAGTGGATCAATGTGTGAGGGAGCGATCGACACTGACGAGACTATGAGCAAAGATCATTATCAGGAGGAAAAAACGGATTTCACTTCACACTTGTCGTTAATCTGTTCTAGTCGGATTTATACGGCTGGCGTTCTAGTTAGTACGTTAATGAAACTGTTAATACTTCCTTAAAATTAGTGGCCGTTGTTATAGGTGTTACGTTTGCACTATCATAACATGTCATAACATACACTAATAAACAACAGTCACACGCAGAGGTCACCTCTTCACTTTGCATTTACATTACATTTACGCCATTGGGCAGACACTTATCCAGATTGACTTACAATTGAGAAACTGAGGGTTAAGGGACTTTCTCAAGGGCCCACAAGTGGCAGTTTGTTTGTGGTGGGGTTTGAACCAATTATCTTACGGTCCAGAGGCCAACGCCCTAACCACTGGGCTACCACCTCCCACCGGTGCTTATTTATTTATTTATTATTATTATTACTACACTTTGCTATTTTATTTATTACAAACATGACAACAAGCAGGGGCGTAGTGGATAGCACGTTCGCCTCACACCGCCAGGATCCGGGTTCGATTCCCGTCTGGGTCATGTGTGTGTGGAGTTTGCATGTTCTCCCCGTGCCTCAGGGGGGTTTTCTCCGGGTTCTCCGGTTTCCTCCTCCGGTCCAAAAACATGCACGGTAGGTTGATTGGCACCTTGGAAAATTGTCTCTAGTGTGTGTGTGCCCTGTGATGGGTTGGCATTCCATCCAGGGTGTATCCTGCCTTAATACCCATAGACGCCTGAGATAGGCATAGGCTCCCCGTGACCCGAGGGAAGATTGGATAAAGCGATAGAAAATGAATGAATGAATGAATGACAACAAGCAATTGCTAAAGTGGTGGTGCTACCTAAAGGAACTCTGGGGAATTGCAACATCACATACATAACAATAGGGACACTCGAACACCCTTTTCCCACCTTCTATTAATCCCACCTGTTTCTAACCTTCCTGCATTAACCTTCCATCCTCGAATTATCCCGAATGATCTCTCAGGGAACAAGAAAGATTCTTTAATCTCCTCACACCAAGGTGGTGGAATGAACTTTCAACAGTTGATTCACTGTCAGTCAAATACTGTCTAAAGATTTACATTTTTCCAGCAGTAACTAAGTTAGTATTTATAAGTGTCGTACGATATACCGGTACTAGAACAGTATCGCGATACCCTGCTTTTAGAAACGATATGATTCTTCATTTTATTAATACTGGAACTTTATAAAAAGACAGCCATGGGTCCAAGTGTCGGCCATATTGTGTGCGTGGCGATGTTTTTTTTTTTCCTTTCGGATACACTCCAGCTTTGATGAAGCTTGAGGTATATAAATAATTAAAATTCATTTTTCATTTCTATATTTATTTTATTTTTAGTTATACAGCCTACATAAGGACGATAAAGGTCCATTATTCAATTACTGTTTTTCTTTTCTTTGTTTGTTTTTTGCAGTAGTAATGTTTTGGGATTGGTATTATATCGAAGGCCAAATTTTGGTATTGTGACAAGAGAACTGGATCTTTAGGGGGCACGGTGGCTTAGTGGTTAGCACTTTCGCCTCACACCACCAGGGTCCGGGTTCGATCCTGTCTCGGCCATGTGTGTGTGGAGTTTGCATGTTCTCCCCGTGCCTCTGGGTTTTTTTCTTTGGGTTCTCCGGTTTCCTCCCTGTCCAAAAAAATACAGGTTGATTGGCACCTTGGAAAATTGTCCCTAGTGTATGAATGTGTGTGTGATTGTAAGTGTGTGTGCCCTGCGATTCCATCCAGGGTGTATCCTGCCTTAATGCCCATAGACGCCTGAGATAGGCACAGACTCCCCGTGACCCGAGGGAAAATCGGATAAAGCGGTAGAAGATGAATGAATGAATGAACTGGATCTTTAAAGGGCTATTTTCCCTCCGAACAGAGTTGCAGACCAATTGCATTCCCAGGGGGGGAAGTGGTGTAGCTCAGTGGTCTAAGGCGCTGGGTTGCTGATCGGAAGGTCAGGGGTTCAAGCCCCAGTATCACCAAGCTGCCACAGTTGGGTCCTTGTTTCATGGCTGACCCTGTGCTCTGACTCCAACTTCTAAACAATCTGGGATATGCGAAAAAAAGAAGTTCCCTCACGGGATCAACAAAGTATGTAAAATAAATAAAAAAGTATAGAACTGATAGGAGCGATTGGTTAGCACGTTTGCCTCATATCGCCAGGGTCCGGGTTCGATTCCCTTCATGGCCATGTGGGTATCAAGTTTGCATGTTCTCCCCAGGCCACAAGGGTTTTTTCTCCGGGTTCTCTGGTTTCCTCCCGGTCCAAAAACATGCACGGTAGGTTGATTGGCACCTTGGAAAATTGTTCCTAGTGTATGAATGTGTGAGTGAGTGTGAGTGTGTGTGTCCTGCGATGGGTTGGCATTCCATCCAGGGTGCATCCTGCCTTAATGCCCATAGACGCGTGAGATAAGCACAGGCTCCCCGTGACCCGAGGGAAGATCAGATATAGCGGTAAAAGATGAATGAATGAATGAACTACAAATCTTTTGCAAAAATGTAAATGTTACAGGATAAAATTCTGACATGTCTGCAAACAATATCAATTAACAATTTCTAAAGCAAAAAGTGAAAGATTTCATCGGATGTCCCTCATTAATGACTTTTTGTTGTTGTTGTTGATGACACTGCTAGTCTGTAAAGAAAGTCTTGTAGTACTCAGATTTTAGTATTTTCCCCCCTTCAACCACATTTCCCCATCTCATTCTCACTCTCACTCTCACTCGACCACTGACCAGATGATCAGTGTTTTTGTACCCAGAGTAGTTTTATTCCTAGTCTTATGTTACATTTTTTCCCTTTTGTCCTGCAGTTGGTCGATGCTCTGAAGGAACAGGAAGAGATCAACTTCCGCCTCCGACAATACATGGACAAGATCATCCTGGCTATACTGGACCACAATCCCTCCATCCTGGAAATCAAGCACTAGAAGTAAAGTGTGGGAACTTGTGCCACCTTGTGGCCGATGGAGTGAGGCACACTGACAATTCTACTTCGCATCTCTATCAGGAGGCGTACACTATATGGACAAAAGTTTGTAGAAACCTGACCATAAAATTTGCTTTCTGAACACCCAGTACCTCATTAAGTCTCCATGTGTGGGTATAATATCCTCCACTATTCTCAGCAGATCAATTTTTGGAGAGATTAATTCCTATTAGTAAAGTCAGATTAGATTAGAGGCCTGGGGTGCCATCAGCACCATTTAATATTGTGAGCTCTATATGAGGAGATCTTCCCATGTAAAATATATCTTGTCACGCAAGAGCAGGTTCTAGTCTCCTAGCTCTAGAGCGCCTCCAGCTTTGGGGAAAAGTCAGGTGTCAGAATCGTTTTTTTGGCCATATAGTGTATTACACTGAAAAGCTGATAAAGTAACCAAAACATCAAGAATAACATGTAAAATGTGTCCTGCATTATGTATACAATATCGTATAGATGCAATTCACTGCTTTCACTGATTCTCACACAAAGTAGTTCTACACTGAACTCAGTCAGCGTAAAAAAAAAAAACAAAAAAACAAATAGCACTTTGATAACCTTATAGCACCTTTACCAATTTTTTTTTAATGACCACATTTACTCTGGTTAAACGGATCAATGAGTCAATGAACACATACAATATTTTACACTTAGAAGACAACATTGTTCTCATAACTGTCCCCTGAAATGTGATAATCACCTACGGGGTGTCTATCTGTGTGTGGTCGCGAATCCCTGTACATAAACCCCTTAGTGCGGCTGTACGGCAATTAAACACTCTTTAAACAGGTGATATTCAATTTCCATCCAATGCTGTCCTGAGTTCTAGATCAGCGTGTAAGGTGTATAGAATTGTATACAATCTTCTGGGGAGGGGGGCGACGACAACAACAACAACAAGGTTCGGTGGTTCACTGAAGCAGCACCAGCTTCATATCAGGGCACTTGGGCCATAATCAGTTATGATTATGATTATTATTAATAATAAATAAGATTATTTTGCATCGTATACACAGAATGATAAAACCATGTGCGGGTTTGTAGACTGGACCTTGTGCTTTTCTGTGGCATCATCCAATGTAATGGAATAATTCATTCATTCATCTTCTACCGCTTTATCTCAGGCGTCTATGGGTATCAAGGAAGGATTCACCCTGTATGGGGTGCCAACACATCGCAGGGCACACATACACTCACATTCCCTCACACGGGACAATTTTTCCAAGGTGCCAATCAACCTACCGTGCATGTTTTTGGACTGGGGGAAACCGGAGAACCCGGACACAAATCCCCTGAGGCACGGGGAGAACATGCAAACTCCACACACATAGCGGACACGGGAATGATACCCGCAACCCCTGAGGTGTTAGACGAACATGCTAACCACGAAGCCACCGTGCACCCTGTAATGGAATAAAATAATTGTAACAATAATACTAATTATTATTAAATAATTTATTAATCAGACAATAGTCCCCCACACACACAACATTATGTATATTAAACAATAACACAAGTAATTAAAGACAAGAAAGTAAATAAACCTGAAGCACAAGCTAAGTGCTAAGTTCACTCACAGAGCAATAGATGTGCACTGATACATTGTTGTTGTTGATGTTGTTGTTGTTTTTAGTTGGAGTCATTTGCAGTACAGTCAGAGCATTTGTGTATAGTTTAGCTTCGCCTGTGCAGCATTTCGGTTAGCTCTTGTACTGCAGCACGGACAGCTGAGCACCTCATGTCACATACACAATGCTAGGCTGGTCATATTTATTAGCTATATGTTAGCTAATTACAACTAATACAGAAATCACAAGTTATACAACTTCATTCGTCGTCGCCTCTGCCGCTAAAAGTTTCCTGCGGCGACATTTGGTGCACCACACAATAGCAACGTGTTTACATGGGGGGTTTACATTGCCTTGTTGTATCGTTTGACTGATGTGACTAGCCCCAAGACTAGCCTTTCTCTGTTCCAATGTACTTCACACACACACACACACACACACACACACACACACACACACACACACACACACACATAAAACAGTAATATTTTCTCATTTCTAATATTTTCTAAAACATTTTATTAAACGTAAACCTTCTCGAAAGACTATCAATTAGACCTGAAATCTAGTCTTAGAGACCGACACAATTACGGCTGAATTGAAAAAAGTCTGTTAGGTCTATTTTGAAATGAATGGATCATACAAACGCGCCGGCCTTGCCACGAAAGACATTTGCATCCTCATAAAAAAAACACGCACAAAACAAAACATTCCCTTTATATACATTTCGCCCCTTTTTTGCTGTTAGCGGTGGGAGGAAAAGCCGACAAGGGCACGTCTATGACATACAGGGTAGTTTGAAGCACCGGATTTTCTCCAGTGTGAATGGACACTGTATATTTGTGGTAAGGACGAGTATCAAATATAGATATACCTCTGATTGCTTCTTTTCAACTGGACTAGAGCGTCAAATTTGTTAAATATAAAAATGGGAAGAAATGCTAAACACTCATAGTAAGAGCCATTTTTCTTCGGTTGTGTATCATTTTCTTTCTCAACAGCTAGGGGGCGCATTTTGTATAGTATTTAGAAAGTGAAACGGATTTGACTTGTGATGGGATTTTATTTGTTGTACATATGATTTTTTTTTTACATCAGCATTAATTCAATGTATAAATTATTAAAAATATGGTTACAAATGGTGAACTATCGAATGACTCATTGTATTCAAAATGCTATGGGGCTGCTTATAGAGGTTGATGAAAACCCCCAGTCCTATTGCAGAGAAGAAGAATCTCAGCGTAATGCTTCTGTCACCGTGGTTCTTATTTGCAGGACAATTTTTACACTGTCCTAAAGTAGCTTTACAGAATTCTGAATCTAAGTTATAGCTTGATCCCTAAAGAGCAAGTAAGATGTGTCCTGAATAGATAAGAACCACCACCACCGTGCTTCAGTTCAATCAGCAATCCCCAACCTTTGTTTTGACCACAGACCACAGTTTCATGCAAGGTAATATTATATATGTATATGTTAAATAATGTAATGAAAAGCAGCATTTTTGCATCGTTACATTAACCCTGTAGTCCGTTATACCAAACTTGAGCTTACAAATAAAAACAAATGAAACTCTGTCCATTCGAGCTTGTTTGAGGGAAACCGAACAACCCTGTACAATCAGTGTAAATGCCATGTAAGCATCACCTGTTTTTGTTGTTGTTTTTAATCACCGTGTAACAATTTTATTTATAGATCTATACGCATTAAGACATGCCGTTAATGACAGTATTGCAGATGTGTAGTTCAGATTCCTGCTGAATGCAGAAACGCACACTATTGCACAAATTGCATGCGGTTAGTCCGCTTCATGTCCGTGCCTATTTTTCATTTTTGTTTTGTTTATTGTATAGACGAAACGGTATTGTGGAAAAGTCCTTCGCCGCCACCTTTGTGTTTTTGAATGGCCTTGCTGATGCTGATTTTGTGTCTGATAAATTATGCGGAAAGTTGGTTTTGAATCGCAGTCATACGTGTGTACGTGTGTAACGCTTTAGCACGTCCGGCACAAACCTGGTGTAACAGGGCTTTTCCACAGCAGTCATTTAGACACGATGTAATGCAGTAGACAAATGAACAATGACATGAATTAGCAGGTTTATGAGAGCCAGGCCCATGCTATTGTAAGGGGAGATCACACATATACCTGCCAAGCTAAAGACGCTTGGATTTAATACAGCGTACACACTTCCTATATATTCTGGACGCATCCTATTAAAGAGACTTAGGGATTTAATGGTGGCCTAAGGCTTTTGCACAGTCCTCGACGTCCCGTACTTCCTTCACTCAGTTGCATTGTAGCTTTGTTGTACACTGTACAGACACTTTGTATTTAAGTACCAAACACACACACACACATACACACATACACACTCACATCCTAAATATTGATGAGGTCAGTTTGTTGTTTTTAAGTTTTGAGGCATGTTCAGGACATTTTCATTATCATTATTGCAGATAAAACAAGTTCTCAAAATCTCATGCATTGTGTGTGTGTGTGTGTGTGTGCTGGGGTTGTATGTGTGTTCTATAGCGAATTTTTGTAATGCTAGCTAAAATATGAAATCCTTCGTCGAACCCATTATGGCACTTTTGTAGGAATGCATCACCTGCACATTACTTAACTGCAGCTCCGTGTTTGCACTAATAACTCAGCACATAAACGAATACAGGAATTTCTTTTATAAATGTAAAATGAAACACTTTCACTAACTGATTTTTTTTTTTTTTTGGTACTGATTTGATACATGAATGCTCACCTGTCTCCACACACAGGCTAAACTTTTTTGTGTGTGTGTGTGTGTGTTACATAGTAGAAAATAAATCAATGTTCATGATCTAGTGCGAAACTGCAAATGGAGAAATTGGTGTATAATAAAGCGTTTGCATTGGCATGATCTCGCATTTGTTTTTCCTTGTTTTATTCGATGGGGCAGTGGACATGTGGTCTGGTTTTGTGATTGGGTGGCTAGAGCCGGAGGAATGCCACAGATGATTCCTAAAATTCTGCTTCATCCACGACATTCCATGAAGGAAAAAAGGCGGAGTTGTGGGAATGAAGTTCCATTCCGGTCTGTAGAGAAGCAGAATCAGAGTGTAATACCGCCACCACCATGTTTCATCAGTGTAATAAACTAGCCTAGTTTTAAGCCAAATACATCAGTTATTTGGCAGGCAAAGCGTTTATTGTAGGATGAATGAATCGGAAAACGATGCAAGCTGATTTCATGGCACAAAGATAGCAACATGAGTTTGGATGTGATTGGTTCATTTCGAGCCCATTCACACACCCCATTATGTGGCCTTTATTAGTCACATATACATTACAGAACAGTGAAATTCTTTCTTCACATATCCCAGCTTGTTTTTGGAATCTGGTATCAGCGACACCTCTGGATCATAGGGGGTTAAGGGCCTTGTTCAAGGACCCAAGGTTATCAGCTTAGCGATTCCGGGGCTTGAACCCCGATCTTCTGATCAGTAGCCCAGTGCCTTAAACCACTGGGATATACCCCTCTTGATCGTCTGTTTAAAATACACTATAAGGACAAGTGTGAGCATAAAACACGTGTTCTTGTGGAGATTTATGAGATTTCATTCCGCCCTAAGGGTGTTAGTAAGGTCAGTGTTTGCATTCCATGGTCAATAGTGACCCAAATTGAATGTCTCCAAAGACATCCTATGCAAATGTGTGCCTCCGACTATGTGAGGAAACGGTTTCGGAAGAACTACCTATGATATATAAATTCAGGTGTCCTAGTACTTTTGGCAGTATAGAGTATGCACACTGTGATAATAAACGAAAGACCTTATTGGGTTGAAAAGCGAGTGAATTTTAGTGTTGTACTGTTTAGAAATGACACTAGGTGGTGCTGCTGAAATCTGATTTGTCTTTCTTTCTCCCCCCCCACCCTCTCTCTCTCGCTCTCTCTCTCTCTCTCTCTCTCTCTCTCTCTCTCTCTCTCGCCACATGCTCAATCCTGCTTTCTTCCCGACTTAAATATAGGCCATCCACTGGTTAAAGTTAACTAACATGTCCAAATAATAAATAGATTACAGTCATTGTACTACAGCCTTGATGAATAATCCATATAGACTGGTCATTAGGTGTTTATTTACTTTCTGTAACAGCAGCTATGGGCTATATACATAGTCAATGTATATTTTTATCTTTTTATGTTTAAAAAATATATTTTTCCACATTCAATAAAATAAAAAAAAAACAAAACATTAAATGCGTTAAATTAGAATATTTTTTTTAGTATTTAATAATCAACATATGGATGCTTTATAAAAGTCTATGTCTATTAGTAGTGAAAGCATACCCAAGACAAAATATTCTTGTAAAGGTTTAAAAAGTTACAATGGTGTTTTAAATGATGTCAATCATCAGGACGCCAAACGCAACTTTTGCGTATGTTTCCACACGGAAAATTTTAATTGATTTAATTGATTTTTGGTGCTTGATTTCAAACTTGGCACATCAATAAAGCAAATGTTTAGTGTCAAATGTTTTTTTACATTATATATCTGAGTAAAGAAAGGACGCCTTGATAAACTGTGTGTTGTGTTGAAGATTTTAATATCGCCCCCTTTATTTATGCATGTTTTTAGTTAAAACAACCGATACAGGGAAATAAAATTAATGGCGTTAAAAAGTATCTGCTTGAACTTAATTAATTTTACTGTAATATATATATATATATATATATATATATATATATATATATATATATACAGTCCCTGACAAAAGTCTTGTCGCTTATCTATTTTGTAGAAACACCTGCTATTAACCTTGCTATTATTGACTTTTAATGAATCAATTGGTGTTAGAAATAGCTCGTATGAACAGCTAAAACCCTCCCAAATGATGTTTAATGCACTGAAATAAATGAGTTTCACTGAAAAAAGATTTATCATTTAATCAAAACAGAAAGGTCAAATTTTGGCAAGACAAAAGTTTTGTCGCCTATAAAGAAATTGAACAAATTTACTGCAAATACAAAAATATGTCAGCCAATTAAGTAGTGGTGCTGTGAGATCCAAATTTAATATCTTGTATGACTTCCATGAGCTTGAAGGACTGCATCCATGCGGTTTGGCAAGGATTCATACAACTTATTGATGAAGTCATCAGGAATAGCAAAGAAAGCAGTCTTGCAAGCCTCCCAGAGTTCATCAATATTTTTTGGTTTAGTCTTCCATGCTTCCTCTTTCATCCTACCCCACATATGCTCAATGATGTTCAAGTCTGGTGACTGGGCTGGCCAATCCTGGAGCATCTTGATCTTCTTCGCCCTGAGGAACTTTGATGTGGAGATGGAAGTATGCGATGGAGCACCATCCTGCTGCAGAATCCTGCTGCAGAATTTGGCCTCTTTTATGGTTGGGAATATAAGAGGTAGCTAAGATTTCTTGGTATTTAGACTAGACTATTGATGTTGCCTTTGCCTTCCACCACCCTGCAGATCTCTCGTACACCCCCATACTGGATGTAACCCCAGACCATGATTTTTTTTTCCGCCACCAAACTTCACACTGTTTTCTGGGTGAATCTCGGATCCATCCATGCGGGCTCCAGTAGGTCTCCTGCAATATTTGCGGCGACTGTGGTGTAATTCAACAGAAGATTCATCTGAAAAATCCACCTTCTGCCACTTTTCCAGCGTCCATCCATCCTTTTAGCAGGCTGTGGGCCTTGGCAAATGCCACACGGTTTTTCAATCGTCTTTTGTTTAGTGCTGGCTTCTGGGCACTGATTCGACCATGGAGGCCATTTCGAGATAGAATCCGACAAACTGTTCTGGTTGACACGGGGACTTCAGGTGACCAGGTCTCGTGGAGCTCTGCTGCAGTGGAAAATGGGCTGGCCTTGGATTTTCGAGCCAACAAACGGTCCTCTCGAGCAGTTGTCTTGCGGGGTCTGCCTGACCTGGGCTTGTCAAAAACGTCTCCAGTCTCTTCAAATCTTTTTTTTTTATCCTCTGTACTTGACGCTGAGACACATTGAAGGTGTCTGCCACATCAGCAGTGGATCTGGTCTTCAGCCTCTTGATAATCAACACTTTAGTCTCAGGGTGAATCTTAGGCATGTTTGCAGAGGTCTAGTTGCAGTTGAGGTGAAGGTCTAGTGTACTGGGGTTCTTTTTATACACACCTGAGACCTAATTGATCCATTATTAGTCACAGGTGAAGCTCATATGACAAGGCGACACAACACTTATGTCTTTGCAAAAAAAATGGACTCAATGGGCTTTACCAAGCTGTGAATATTAGAATACTTTTTGACAGTTTCGTTTTGCACTGAAACATTATTACAAAAGCTGTTGGGATTAAAATGAGCCATTTCTTGTAAAAAAATCTTGATTAGAAATATATTTCAGCGGCACTTCAGGTCAATTTGTACACAGGGACAAATTGTCAGGGACATATATAATATGTACAGAATTCCAAAATAACCTGTAAATTTAAATAAACAAGCCAGAGATAATTTTGAATAAAAAAGGGTCCAAGGTCCTTAAGAATAGAATGCTGCTGCCACCATGCTTCCCTTATTCTTCTTATTAAAGCAAACATATTCTAGAATGGTGGCTGGAAGGTTTTAGTCAAGTCAAGTCAAGAGATTTTATTGTCATTTCAACCACATATAGCTGACGCAGTACACAGTGAAATGAGACAACGTTTCTCCAGGACCCTGGTGCTTACACAAAACAACATATAACACAAACACAACAACACAATGCTGAGGACGAGACTAAGTTTGTCCTAGCTACATAAAGTGCATCGTGTGCAACCTGGTGCAAACAGCGCAAGAAACAGAACAAGAGAGAGAACAAGACTGTGTTCACAACACAAGACAGTGCATAACAAACAACTAACACAATATAATAAAATTAAAAAAAAAAAAAACAACAACAACAACCTAGTGCAAAGTGTTCCAGTTTGGCGAGTGTGCAAAGGAACAAGTACAGCAGCAGTGATAAAAAGTGAAATGTGCAAAGTGTCCATGTAAACAGTAACACTGTCAGTGAGAGCAGTATATAAAATAAACATGTAAAGGCCAGTAATGAGGTAGATAAATAAATAGAGCAGTGGAATGATGTATGTATGGTGTGTGAGTGTATGTGTGAGTCCAGCCACTTAGTTCTATGTGTTGAGAAATCTGTGTTTACATTTACCTCTTTTTTTTCCTCTCAGAAAAAAAAGTATTCTGTATAAAAATGTTTCAGTTTATCATTTGTTCAGTATTTTTTTTGCAGCAATATATTATAATAAATATATAATAACATGCAATTAATTCATCCTGAGCTC
Source organism: Kryptopterus vitreolus (assembly GCA_030449085.1). Taxonomy (NCBI): domain Eukaryota; kingdom Metazoa; phylum Chordata; class Actinopteri; order Siluriformes; family Siluridae; genus Kryptopterus; species Kryptopterus vitreolus. The sequence goes on from JACRUU010000012.1 coordinate 25,863,127, forward strand.
AGTAACATGACCCACTATAAACCGTTTTATATCGCTTTATCAGATTACATGTAGGAAAAGATCTTATTTATTATGGAACTTTATTGATGACAAAAGGTTCATTTATGACTCCAGTCTCTAGGAGATTTGATTTCAAATAAAGGCGTTAATAGTTCCTCAGCTTCAGGATATCGAAATAAGCGAACCTTTGTGCTGTGCTGAATTTACAGGTAGAAGAAAAGTTACTTGGAAACGGGGCAGGATCTTATAGAAAAATCCCACCACCACCATCTCCTCCTGATCGGAGACTACCACCTCCACCACCTCCACCACACAAAACTAACAAAATCAACCCGTATCCCTTCCACTACCAACACTAACACCACCGCTCCACACTGAGTGCTTTTGGGCAGGGATTTTAATCTTCTGTTAGCGCAAGGACGCAAATGCCAGGATCTGTTTCTGTTTTCAAGTTTGGCTTGAAAAACAGATTACGGCCAAATGTCATTCCACTCCATCCAAGTGGAAAAGCAAAACACCACCACCACCACCAAACCCCCTCCTGACACACTCTCCATAGCCAAAAAGGCCCAAATCAAATAACAGCTTAGCAGGGTTCATTCTTTAAAAAAATCATCTTTAATGGATTAAAAAGATCTGAAGACAAATGTGCAGGAAAGTAAGCGCTAGAGAACTATTAACACATGCTTCACATTATTCATAATGACCACTTTTGTGGGTATAATGAGCACATTTATTCCTCACTAGATAACCGATAATATTATAGCAGCATTTCGGTCGTATTAATTAGAGCACGAACACTGCTAACGCAGCTTGTTGGAAAGTATAAACTATTGTTCCACTGAAAAAAAAAATAGAAAAAAAGGGGGGAATTGTTGGGGGTGGAAATCAGCCTGGTTTACTGTTTTCACATGGGCTAAAATTCCCCAACACATTTTTATGAGTCATCATATGGGAAAAGAGAGAGTGCTGGAGCCATGCCTGGTCAGAATGGAGTTCCCCTTCACACACACACCCACACACACCCACACACACCCCACACACACACACACACACACACACACACACACACACACACACACACACACACACACACACACACTGACACTGACAAAGGCACTACAGACAGTGAAGAAGGAAACGTTATTAGCCACGATCCCGAATCGGGTGACGTTTGGCTTTTTCCCGTGTAAACCCCAGAGGCTCGGTAACAGAATCGAGCTGACATTTGAGGTGTCACCTCTTCGCCGCAAGCTTAAACAAGCACACTACTTTCAGAGGGCCTGCTCCCACGTGTGTGAAGTCATGCTGCCTCACTGGGGCTGCTGTTCAAGCCAGACTGCCTCGAGACAAATAAAGGAGCATGTTATTATAGCTCGCGAGCTGAGGGCCATATCGCCCTCCGATTACGAACGGACCAGCGTGAACGACCCCGTCGACTAGCAAAATGTCTAATAAATTAGAAAAGGAAAATGTAAACATTGGGGAAGTATCTCTTGGCTCTTTTTTTGGCTGTCCTCCCATATTGAAAAGAACAAAAGCATCTATCTATCTATCTATCTATCTATAAATATATATTATATCATTATTGCGCTGTACACTGTCCCTTAGCATAGCTGGCAGGATGTAGCTTGCCAACTATTGTTGCAACTTACTATGTACTGTCATTAGCTAAATATAGATAAATTAGTAAACGCATGCTTCACATTATTCATAATGACCACATTTTTATGCAGAAATGTAATTTCTGAGAGATGAATGTAAAACCCTCCAGCTACCATTCTAAAATATGTTTGCTTTAATAAGAATAATGGTAGAAGCATGGTGATGGGACCATCGTATTCAGCTTCTATACTAAAGGACCTTTGAGGCTTTTTTTTTTTTTAGATTAACACAAATGATTGTTTATTTAAATTTACAGGTTATATCTGGACTACACACAGACAATGAAAATAGCTAGCTAGCTTCAGCATAGCATGGGAGTGTCACTGTAGTTTCCTGCTGTGATGAAGCTAGCTAGCTATTTTCATTGTCTGTGTTTAAACATAAATCGCTACCTCACTTTGCGCTTCATTTAACAACCAAGTCAGTTGTTCAGTTGTTAAACAGATTACTGATTAAATTATTACTTGTAAATATTAAACAGATTACAGTTAATTATATTAATTTTGTTATTAATATGATTCGGTTGTTGCTAACATTCCAGTAGCTAGACAGTAGCTCACTGCAGCGTGGAGTGGTGAATTGTACACATTGCATACAGTATATCAGAAACTCGTCCTTCAAGGCTTAACGAAAACCGCACACTAATCACGGTACTTCTAATATTCCGATCCGACATGTATCCTTATCCAAACGTGCTAGCTTACTAGCTAAATTTGTGCTTGTGTCAAAATGTTGTTCATGACTGCAAAGAAAGCGCACGCGGATTTAAGTACATGTACAGGAGTGATATCTGTCCATCCATCCCTCTGTTTTCTATACATGTTATCTGGAGAGGTGTTGGGAAGCATGGAGCCTCTGCGCTAGGGCTGGGACAGGTGTAACTGCACACATACTTACACAATGATGTCTGACTGCTTGGAAACTGCTCAGTTCAAATGTTTTAGGATTGCAAAGGAAACCTGAAGGAAATCTCTGAACCACAGGAAGAACGTGCAAGCTCACCAAACACACACACACACACACACACACACACACGAACACACACACACACACACACACACACACACACACACACACACACACACACACACACACACACACACACACACACACACACACACACACACACACACACAAACACAGAGCAGAATCGCTGAGGTGCAAGGCAAATATGACTTTTTTTAACACACAGTCAATATCAAGCTAGCACGCTCAAATTAAAGCTTCAGGACTCAAAGCTTTGATGTATTTGTCCCTGCAAATCTTTTCTTTTTTTCCCCATTTAAAACCGTCGTTTGCATAAAGAATAAATTGTTCGGCAGTCACCGTTGTGTTTCCCGCTAGACCGCATGCGCTCGCAAAAAAAAAAAAAACACAGACTAAAATGGCAGCCATAAATCACAGCCCCAAGGATTCATGTTCGCCTTGGGCACTTATGAAGGAAACCCAACGCTGTGCTCGTGGAGGACGGTTTCCTCATTGTGAAAATATTCGTACATGTATAACGTTCACGTGTTCGGGGGGGAGAAAAAAAAAATACAGGAATCAGCAAGGGGGTTAGGTTTACTCTCAGATGACAGATCACTTGTAGAGGAAGGAAAGCACTGAGAGCATGTCATCTGAACAAGCAACATACAAAACCACATGCTACTGTTTCAGCAGAAAGGTGTTTTTTTTTACGTTTTAAAACCATGGTATATCGAGGCAACGCAAGTGGAAAGGGGCTATTGGAGGTTGATTTCCCACTTGTCCGACAACCAAAAGGCCTTAAAAGAAGTTATTCACTCCGACCCGTGTAGGAGGACAGAATTCGGTTCAGCAGCAAACCATCACATCCTATTAGCGAGAGGCGCAGGAAGAGGGTCCGAGGCACCGCTACAGAGCCGGCATTGATTTCCTTGAACAGTCAGGAGCTGCGAAAGAAAATCTACAACAGATGGCGGCCTTTCACATGGCCTTGGAAGGGCGTATTATTTCGTGTTTGTAATGTGCAGGCACAATTCAATACAAATATACATACACACACACACACACATATAGTGGATACAGCATATGAAGTGTTTTAAAGGGTTTCCTTTTCATGAGCATAAAAACATATGACTAGTAGCCAAAAATATTGGTACAGCTGTGTTTCATCTCAGGCAGTAGTCAGAGCACTGAAGTAGGCCAGCATGATTGTTAATGTGCTGTGTCTTTTTCTACAACAGCACCCAGTGTTTCCTGGGACTCGACCACTATGACCCTTACCAGTGTAAAATGGAATGCCTTTTACCACTGTGAATCTTTCATATCCTATGTAATCTTGATTATATATGCAAAGGAAACGCAAGCTGATTTCCTAACAGGCTGCACAGAGAACTGAAGGGAATAAAAGAGAGTATTTTATGTGCAAAATTACGGGCATTTTTCCGCAAGGTGTGGAGCACAGAGTGGGGTCGGGGAAAAACGATTCAAGAATGACACTTTTGGAATGGCTAGTTCAAACCTCATTCGATCTAATCCAGTCGTTCATCCCTACAACACTATCTTGGGATAAACCGGAGTCTATTCTAGGTGACTCAGGATCTTGGTTGGGCACCATCCCAGGACACGGCTCTAATGTCTGACAGTTTGGAAATGCTAATTATTGGTGTCTTGGAATTGAGAAAGGAAAGCCCTGGAAGAACCTGCACTCTCCATGAACACGGGTGGAGATGCGATTTAACGAATAAACAAACATCCGTCGTATTTCCCATTTGACCCGCCCCCTTGCCTCTGTGCTCTTATCCGCCATATTATATTTCTAAAGTTTAGCATCAATTCACAAAAACGCTGTAGGATTTCTCATTCTGCATGGTCCAAAGATGATGAGTCATATCCTAACCGCAAGTCAAATCGCAGGTTTATATTCATGCGCTCACTGCAACATGTTATGTTTCTATAGCGACTATTAAGTCAGTAGATATTTGATGAAAACCAAGCAATCAATGATATCCTACAAAATCAACTTCCTACTAAGTCTGAAGTAATTAAATACCTTGTTACTGAACCAAAGTAGATTTTTCCCTCACTTTTTGCTTTCACTCAATACATTATTTTTTTACACAAATATCTGTTCTCTTTTCTGTTTTCTTTTTCAAACCAGGTTTGACTTTTAATCTATTCCGTAATGTTTTTTTCATCCCATTGCGCATCTTTATCAGCCCATCAACTTGTATTCTTTCATTGTGCACCTTTTTCGATTTTATATCCTTGCCTTGTGTGCCTTTTCCACACCGCATGCCTACAAGGATAACAACAAGAAAGGCAGGAGGCAACATGAAGTAACATGGATGATGCAGTGTAAGCATGACTGATCACCTGACCATCATCTTTTCTCTGCTTGTGTTCTGGATACATTCATTAGATAAAAACATATGAAATTCTTTTGTAATAAAAAGGTGCAAGTTAGCACTGAGACACTAAAGCAGGTTGTAGTAATAGCTACCTTTTACTTAAGTACATGTCAGAGTCTTTTAATACATGATTATCTGTGCTTCTGCTTAAGTCAAGGATGTTTGTACTTTTAAAGTTGTATATAACAAGGCATTTTTATACAGCTTCTGCCCTCCACGAGTCTTCAACGCCTCCCTTTTTTTCAAATTTTTGATAACACACTAAATGTTTTTTTTGTCTACTTCAATATAGAAACAAAGTAGCACATATACCAAATTCAATTCACTTGTATTTGTACAGCACTTTTAACAATATACATTGTCTTAAAGCTGCTTTACACAGATAAAGAGGAAAAAAAGCAAAGTGTAAAAAAATGAGGGCTGCCAAAGTGAACTTGTTGACGCAAATTCCCATTGACGGCACTGGTTTCATTAACGCTCTCCTTCTCTCGGCATTGTGTTGGCGAATGAGCGAGACGACAGCAACCAAAACATCAGTCCGTGGCCTTCCCAGATGATTTCATCACTACCTTTCCTCAGCCGCACTTGTAATGTTATGTAATATAATATAGAAGAGGCGATAAATATGTTTTAATGAACAAAAAACACCCAGCAACGTGCATCCACTCACGCTTTCTAAATTTCCCCGATTTACACCTACTAGCTGCATATTCACAATAGGTCATACCTGCTCCTCACTATATTACTGTATGGAACCTAAGCCTATCACCAGTTTATATGGAAAGCAACTGGAACATAATTCTCAAAGGAGCCACGCACCATATTTAACAATCAAAACCCACATTAAAAATAATGAACATTGAAATAAACGAGACGTTAATATAAAAAGAATCGTTTCCAATTTGAAATAACCATTAAATAATTAATACCTTTATTAAAAGGATAGGTTTTGAGTAACATTTACATATTTATAATATCTGTTACAATTAAAGTATTAGGAACATGAAATGTATACATGTGCAATTAAAACAGTTATGTCATGGCAATCGTGCGATTAGTCGCGATGAAATATTTGTATCTATTGACAGCCCTAAAACACTGTTTGTTTAGTGTATAATTATGTTCCTAAGTATAATTCAAATTCAAATTCAAATTCAAAATTCAAATTTATTGGTCACATACACAGTCATACACAGTATGATATGCAGTGAAATGCTTAATTTTTGATTAGTTGATTCCGGAGGCACTTGTGACTGTGATAAACTCTCAAAGACAGCATGAAGAAGGAACCCTGATTGCGGGCACAGTGTAAATGGTTGCTTTTACATTGTGTAGAGGAATAAAAAAACCTCTTCATAATACAGTATTTGATCCTGTCTTTGATTATTTTCATATTCCCTGTCATGCTTAATCCCTTACTTAAAACACACAGGCTCAGACATGATCTAGCAATTCTCTGATCTCTGCTGCAGATGGTCCTTTAGTTAGAGGCCTAAAATTTCATTCAGACAAACTTCATTCAGACGTTCTCTGTCTCTCTGTCTCTCTCTCTCTCTCTCTCTCTCTCTCTCTCTCTCAGTCTGTCTACGTCTCTGTTTTTTGTTTTAAATTGTATTATGGTGGAATAGTGTCTGAGAAATGTCAATTGCTATTAGTTTTGGATAAGCCCTGATGTCAAAAGAAATAGAGGGAAAAACAATGACTGAATGACTTCCTCTTGGGATCCTGAGAACAACAAATGGACAAACCACACAATCATTCGGTTTTAAGGAGAGTCCTTGTTCATATTCCAAGTTTTCCTCATGTCTGGAAGCACACTGTTTTCTGGCGCTCGGCCTGTTCGTTCGCAAGCACAAGCACACACACACACACACACAACACACACACCACACACACACACACACACACCACACACACACACACACACACACACAATGCCCAGACATGAAAATCAAAATACTTTTAATGTTGAGTTAAATCCCAGAAAAGCCTATCCATACATTATAAAGTGGTGTATTTCCAGTTCTTAAAGTATATTAAAGTAGCACAGGATGTGCATGAATGTTTAATGACGTCGGAACTAAACAAAACATTAAATGATGAAACAATTGTGTTTGTGTTTTATGGGACACCTAAAAAAATCCCTTTAGTTATCAAATTGATTTAATTGCACCTGAATAGCGTGGACAATCTGATTGGCCAGGTTTTCATCAGTCAGCATTTTGAATGAAAGAGTCTGATTGCAGTGGCCATATGAAGTCGTTGCTAGGCACCATGACTGTGTTAATAATACTGTTATGTCTGTATACATCCCTAATAACTCCGGCATGCACCCGTAACCGAGCATGTGTGTGCACGATATTCCCTACACTCGCTGCCACGCCCTCGAACGAGCGACGTGCTTAACCTATTTTCCGACAGCATACACAGCAGAAGTTTTTGCCAGCATCTAAAAATAGCGTCTTTAGTGCACAGGGGGTCAGGTGGTTTTGAAATCCATGACAAATGTCTCGGTGTGTTTGCAGTTTCGAGCAGCGCGGGGATGTGGAGGGAGTGGGGGGGGGGGGGTGGGGGGGCGGGAAGAAGCGATTACAATAGCGATCTCGCACAATTAGATCATGAAAGATGGAGAGGAGGGAGGGATTGAGAGAAAGAGAAAGAACCATGTGCTGAAGTGCTGGAAAAACACCTGCGCACTTCTGTTGAGGAGACACCAGGAGTGCTCTTATGAGTCTTTGAGAGAGAGGGAGAGAGAGAGAGAGAGAGAGAGAGAGAGAGAGAGAGAGAGAGAGAGAGAAGGGTCAGGGGTCAGGGAAGAGTGCAAAAAAACTTTGTGTAGCACACTAAAAAAAAAAAACTAGTAGGTTTAAAAATATATTGTAATATATTAATAATATATATTATAATCAGTGTTATAATCAGGGGATGTTACATGTACGAGTTACATGTAACGGCGTTACGTAATTGATCACACTTATCACAGTAAGTCACAGTAATTCGTTATAGTTACCGAAAAAAAAAACGTGTAATTAATTTATAGTTACTTATAACTATAGTTAGTTATTTAGATTTATAGAACTTTAAATCTCGCCAATTAAATCCCAAAGCAAAAAAAAGAAAAAACCCCCCCATCGAACAGACAAATAATAAAACCGCCCAATAAGAACGTGTCCAATAGTTAACAAGCCCCAACCAAAAAACATAAACTATAAAAAGCACAAAATAAATGACCCAAAAGCCAAAAAACCAAAATAAAATAAACCCCCAAAATACCTAGAAAAATAGACAATACATGAAAACCGCACCAAATTAAACACCGAGAACTCCAATCACCAACCCGCAAACACACCCCACACCACCCCCCACTACCACCACCCCTCCCCAACCAAACCCCCAACCCATACCCCGGCCACAGTTTGAAAATATAGAAATATAACCTAATTTTTCCTATAACCTAATTTTTTTTTTTTTCTTAATTTTTTCCTTAGAATAAGTTCATTAAATTAAGTGCCCGTTGGAAGGGGGAGGAGGGTGGGGGGGAGTGGGGAGAGGAGGAGGGCCCCCTAGTGGCCAAATGAAAGTAATCAAATGTAATCAGTTAAATTTACCGTACATATAAAGTTTATAAAGTAAATTACACTGCTTATTACATTTTAAAAATTTTAAATCGGGTCATTTTCCAATCTGTAATCTATTACATTTCCCAACACTGATTATAATATAGAATATATACAGAACACTGTATATGTCCATTGTGTACAAAAGTATTGGGACACGTGACTTTTCTATAGGTAACCTTCTCTAGAGTCCTTTTGGAAAGATTTGATTTTCTAAATTGCTTAAGAAAATATTTTTATTGGTCTTTTAAAATCTGTGAAGAATAAGGTGTGTGTGTGTGTGTGTTTGTGTGTGTGTGTGTGTGTATGTGTATGTGTGTGTGTTTGTGTGTGTGTGTGTGTGTGTGTGGGTGGGTGGGGGGTGGGTGGGTGTGTGAACCGAACCGTGTAAAACTCCTACATGTGCTTGAAAAGACTTTGCTGAAATCTCAGCACGCCCTGCTGGCATTTTTCTTATCCTCCTCTCCCCGTGGAGGCGTCTATTCGACCCATATCCTACTACATTAAATCAACAATCCTCCATCGCCGAGTTACATACATGCATTATCGTGGATATAAATAATGGGAATTCCGGAACATTAACACACAGCCACGGAGTTATGATGAGTAATGTGTCCTCTGTGGTCTCTGGTGCTGTAGGACACATTTATCTGCGAAAGAGGAGCGTCCCAAATATGAGCAGTCGAAAATAACGGCATTTCATGCCGTTGATTCATCTTTATCCTGATTAGGCGCCATCTTGGATGTGGCAGCCTGGGGAAAAGCCGTTGTGCTCTGATATGTAGCCTGTTTCTCATTTGTATCGCAAGTATGAGCATTTTAACAACTCCATGCAACAGTGAAAACGGGGGATAGAAATTGTATTATTTCAATCCAGTTCCACAGAAAGGCACCAAACACACAGGCTCTTTTTTTACTGCCATTTAATGTTACATGCAATAAACAGGATGCCGTGAAATGGCAAGGAATTCAACTCCCATCATTCATGTTTTGTGTTCATCTGATTACTAAACGTAATCACCGGCCATGTCATTACACAAATAGACAAGGTAACACGGTCCAATCCATTCACAACCTGGGATGTGTTCTGACATGGCCGTAAATACAAAAAAATTTATTGCAAGTCAGCATTGTTAAAAAGATGAAAAAAAGAAAACACATTAATAAACAATATTAGTGGATAGGAAATAGTAGTGAACAGGATAAGCCAAACAACTAAAGCAATCAAGGAATATCATTCAGGTGCAAAAGCTTTGTGGATGTGAAAGGATTTGCAAGTTTTAATTCTCCCCCATGTGTGTGTGGAGTTTGCATGTTCTCCCCGTGCCTCAGGGGTTTTTTCTCCGGGTTCCCCCTGAGGACCAAAAACATGCACGGTAGGTTCATTGGCACCTTGGAAAATTGTCCCTAGTGTGTGAATTTGACTGTGTGTTTGTGTGCCCTGAGATGGGTTGGCATTCCATACAGGGTGTGTGCCGCCTTGATGTCTGAAGACGCCTGAGGTTCCCCACGACCCGACAGAGGAGTCGGATAAAGTAGTAGAAGATGAATAAATGAATGAATATTGTGTGTGAGCGCAGGAGACTGTGGTAAGTTTTCAGGTAATGAGAGGTCAGAGTCCTCCATGGTTATTAAATTATATGATATATGGTTGATATATGGTTTTGTGTCAATGTATTTTTGTTTTTTTTTGTTTTTTTTTATTTGAAAGCACTGTACAAATGCAATGATATTGAATATGGGCACCAAAAACTGGTCAAAATCTGGATTTACTCACCTGGCTATTGTAATGGGTTTAATGAGTCCATGAGGTGTATACACAGGAGATTTCACACACTGATTAAATCGTCGGACGTCCTGACCTCCTGCCATCGGGACGACATTTTAGGTCAATAAAAAAACATGCAAAATAAACATTAAATAACACTACCTTTTTCAGATGTGAAATATTACTGTGCAATCTCATACTGTGAAATATTACTGCGCACTTTATATGGTGAAGGCATATAGTCAATGGTAGTTATACGTAATTTTTTTATATTGTTCTTATGTTTTTCTTATTTTTTTTTATCTTTATTTCTTGTGTTGTCTATTGTTCACATCATGAACCGTTTTTGGGAAGCCTCTACAGTTTCGTTGTGCTTTGTGTACAATGACAATGTTCTATTCTTTTCCCTTTTTTTTTTTTTTATAAAAATGATTATCTCCATTCTGGCCTTCCAGCCACACTGATACAGCATTTTTTTTGCTCATGTGCAGTACAGAGAGAAAACCATCGGAACAAGAGTGTTTCGATTAATTGCCAAAATGTATTAGTTAACTCAAGCTTATCATTGCGCATCTTTGCCGTCCATAACCATTTATCATTACATTACTGTATATCTCCGTTCTGCATATACAGTTTCATACAAGCACTCCATTATGTATTTACTCATTATGTTATTCCTTTGCTCAGCTATATCTGCATCATACTATATATACAACAACACCCTTATTTATATATATATATATATATATATATATATATATATATATATATATATATATATATATATATATACACATCTTCTACTGCACCTTTTGTACATTATTTACCCTCCTCTCTGTAATTATGAACCTCTTACCCTTATTGTTCATCCTGATATTTATTGTAAATAATGCTAACTAATTAAATGCTAACTGCATTTCATTGGCTCTGTACATGTACCTTGCACAATGACATTAAAGTTGAATCTAATCTAATCTAAAATGTGTGCAATAAGAGATCAAATTAAGGGTTTACGAGACATTTCCTGCGTTTAGCAGAAGTTGTTTTTCCAGAGTGACAATTATCTGTTTAGTACAACAGAACTCCTATGGGTTTAATGCCTTTGTCCAGGAGTGGCAGCTTTTTGTGGTTGCCATATTAATTTGGATCCAACCTTAAACACTAAGCCACCCCTTCCACCTGGTACAAGGATTGGTTGTATGACTATATGTAAACATACAAGGATAACAGTTCTATCTTTAATAGAATGTGTACATGTGTAATGCTGGAACAGCTTCGGGTCTTTTACTTCAGGTGAAGGGAAAATGTAATACTAACACATTCAAAGACAATTTTGTGTCTCCAACATTGTGCTAATAATTTGGTGAAGAACCACAGCAAATTGGAATAAAAGGCTCATGTCCCAATACTTTTGTCTATATAGTGTTAAGGTTTTTTAAGGGTTTTTTTAATCTTCCTGTCATGGCCCCAGGTTCATGTTCTTGGCCGTCATTAATAGAACTTGATGTGCCCTTGTGCTGTTGTAGCCTGTCCACTTCAAGGTTTAGCAAGTTGTGCATTCTTTTTTTTCCTGCTCACTATGATTGTTAATAGTTTTTATGAATTATAGCTTTTCTCTTCAAAACCTCTCTCATCAACCAGGAGAACATCAAGTGAACATCATTTGTATCTGCAGGGATGTAGGTGTTCCTAATAAAGTGGCGAATGCGGAGTTTGTGGAGACTGAAACATATTCTCCAAAAAAAATGGAGTAAATGTTTTTTTGTTTTTTTTATAGGGCATGATTATTCAATATCAATATAGAATAACCTTTATTTGTCACATATACATTACAGCACAGTGAAATTCTTTCTTCACATATCATCCAGCTTGTTTTTTTTTAGAACATGGGGACAGAGCGCAGGGTCACACATGACACGGCGACCTCTGGAGAACAGAGGGTTAAGGGCCGCGCTCAAGGACCACACGGGCAGCAGCTTGGCGATACTGGGGGACCTTCCGATCAGTAGCCACACCCCCTTCTCGATATGATGTACAGATATACAATGTGCTTTCCAAGAACACAATCAACCAACAGCTTATCTGTAAGATATTGTGACATGATTTTACCTTCAGGTAGACTACATTATATATAAACAAATCCAAAAGAAAAAAAAGAAGGGAATAATAATTAAAGTAATGATGATAATAATAATAATAATAATAATATAATAAACATGACAAACTTCTGTAAATGCCAGTCTGGGTAGTCACATAATGAAACAGTCAGAAGCTGTAGAAAAGCACAAGAAAGGAAAATAATAACAACAATAATTTCCCTAGGTATCTCCAATAATAGAACATGTCGTTTAGAACAGGAGACAACAACAGAACAATAAAGAACAAAGACCTTTGCTGACCACCCACGAAAAAAAAATGCTGCACAAACATACCACTAATTGATACACATTTTACATTTACAGCATTTGGCAGATGCCCTTATCCAGAGCGACTTACAACTGAGCAATTGGGGGTTAAGGGCCTTGCTCCAGGGTCCACTCGTAGCAGCTTGGTGGTGGTGGGGTTTGTACCTGCAATCTTCTGGTCCAGAGGCCAGCACCTTAACCACTGGGATACCACCCCCCCCCCCCTTCATTTTCAGAGGGTAAGTGAATTATAAAATGAGATCATAGAGTAAATGTTTTTAAATACATTTGAGATCCAAACATTTACCATTTTACGTTGTTCTTTCTTCGACTTTCATGCCTTCCTTTTTCATTTTCATTTCAATCCAAACATTCCCCCCCGGAGCCATTCACCCATACACCCCATAGCAAAATTTACATCATGTTCGCACTGAGTAGTAAAAGTTTTATTTATATGGGGCTAAAAAAAAAAACCTCTCATAATCTCCTCTGGAAATTTTTTTGCAGCCTTTGAGTACGCACAAACTGTGCCCTAAAATCCACTAATGCTGGTGTGTACTCTTAAATATGACTTGAAATGTGTGTGAAATACAAGTGCAGGAAGGCCTTGATGTTCCTGTGTGGGTGTTGTGGAGCTGAAACACATGCCAGCAATTGTTCTCGCAACTGCACCTTTATTGTTAATGTCAACCCAAAGAACAATAAGACAGATGTAACGCTGAACAAGCCTCAGCTGCACCCCACACCTGCGAGTGCTTTTAAGGCAGAAATCGTAACCGTTAAAAATAATATCGCGGACACACGAAGGCTATTTAGACCTAGGAAACCTAAGTGCCCTTAAGGCCTCCGCTGCCAGGAAAAAAAAGGAGGCTGTGGCTGAAGAATCACAAATCTCTACAAAATCTAGGTAATATGCACTTTTTTGCATTTTCATCCATTTAAACCAATCACCATTTAACCCCTTTTCCCCTGGATAGGTTCCCCTGGATTGTTCAGTGTTGGTCTGGATTCTGAATAACCCATTCGAAAAGCATTCACAGACACGCATTTACACAATTAAACATCTTCCCATGAACTAGAGAAATAGTAATATACATATATATACACAGATATATATATATATATATATATATATATATATATATATATATATATATATATATATATATATATATATTTTTTTTTTTTTTTTATGCTAATCTTATAGTGTCCATACATTTTGGTCCAGGCAATGTATGTAGCTAGAAAATCTAATACCAAAAAAAAAGACAAATGCCTTTTAAAATTCAAGTATTAGTCCTTATCGACACTAGCAACATGCAACAGCGCTACTGAAAGTTGCAATAAACCGAGGTTTTTCTCTTGTTGCAGGGCCAACCGAACATAATTCCGCACACCTAATATCTAACTTGGCTCTCGGTTTCCCCACAGTGCATGAAAAGTAACCCTGTAAGAGGCACCGAGAAAGCTGATATTTGTGCGTTCGTAAAATGCTAGCAGCTGTGGTAATGGAGGACTTCAAATGAGCACTATAAATCACGTCGCCGTCAAAACATAAACATCCAAACTATTAAAAATGAACTCTACACAATGGGCCAACAAAGCGAATCATTCAGCAAGGAAATGGTTTGATAGCTAGCAAGTAGCTATATGCATTAGCTTAGCTGCATGTATTTTTACAAAACATCATTTTAAACAAATGATAAGTTATTTATTTATCTATTTATTATGATTGCTATTATTATTATTATTATTATTATTATTATTATTAAATGGGACTTTAATATTAGGACATATGTCAATGAAGCTAACTTAGCACTGTATCTGCCTCCAGGCACTTGATCTGCTTCTCCAGTTTCCACCTGACTGTTGGCTCAGGAGTCTTTAGGACATGATTTATTGACGTCACATTTGAAAGAAATAAAATCACTTGGTTAAATTCTCCTACAGGACCTGTAAAAAAAGAAAAAACAAACAAGAAAGGAAGATATAAAATGCATGCTATCATTGGTTAGCAAAAGTGGATCAATGGTTTGTTTTCCTTGTGTACTTGTTGCCTTCCAGCAGGGGAGTCGATGAATTTGTAATACTCTGAAAGAGCCCAAGGAGAAAAGGCATGTGTACACTTGATCCTCATGCCCATATGTAGGGCTTCCCCAAAGTGCGCAATTTTTTTTAGCACCATTTTCTTTGTTTGCATTTTCCTGAGCACAAAATTGATCCAGCATGACTACCAGCCCCATTGCCAAGAATAGGGTAGAACAAATTGACCTTACTGCAACGCTAGCAATTCTCCGCTGACATAACTACTCGACTTCACTAAAGATTTTGTGGGTCAATAGGCGAAAAAATCTCTACTTTCGCGTTATGAAAACAGACGCAAAAGCCTCCCTTGAAGTGTTGAAAGGCTGTTCTAGTAGTTAAAATGCGACGGGAATATTCATGGACTGATGGTCCGCTGTCCGCAGACTTTTGAGCGGAAATCGTGAACGTATAAAAATAGGAATATGTTTGTTACATTTGACAGACATACCAGACCGGGGTCTATTATTATATCTTGCTCAGTGATTCAACTTCACTTCAACCCAAACCAAAAAAAACATAACAATACACAATAATATAAATGTGTAGCCATGTAACCCTGGAGCTTTGGATGATGCCAATCCAAAGCTCCTGGGTCCAAAGGATCAATCCTGAGTCACCTTCCAGGAACATTCCGGCAACGTGCGAATATGTATGAATGAATGCATGCAGTGCCTTGCGATGAGCTGGCATCCCAACTAGTGTGTATTCAGGCTCCGGATTCAGCATGGCCTCAACTGGTTACTGAAGACAAAAAAAAAACATTGAGAGCGGAAATAAAGTTAGCTATATATATATATATATATATATATATATATATATATATATATATATATATATAATGTTCGACATATATGTTCGACAACTTGCTCTATGCGACAAGAACGTTTGTCATTTACAAAATGCAATAAAATACGATATATTCATATTAAAATTCGCCTAACCTATTTCACTGGCTTAGAGTACCTACCAAAAAAACAAAAAAAGGTTAGACAATTGAAATATAAAACTTTCATATCAGCTTGTGCCTCTGGCTGTGAAATTGTGCGAAACATTTCTGGCTGCAGATAGCTGATCCGGTTCTCAGTGTGGATTTCAGCTTACAGTGGTGTTTTGTGAGGCTTGTACAGTTACGGGGGCATGAAAATAGCATGGAAATCTAACCACTGCACTTACCTTAGCAATCTGGAAGTGGGCGTATGTGTTAAACGAAGGGAGGCAGAGAGAGACAGCGAGAGATATAGAAATGAAGTTTAGAAGAGCACTCTGACTCTGACAAATCTATTAAAAAAAAAAAAAAAAAAAAAAAAAAAAAAAGCAACTGTCTATTCTTGTGTACTTGAGTTTGTATTAACCTTTCTTGAATAAATCTTATCCTTGGATCGAGACTTAAAGCACTTTCTGTACGTCGCCCTGGATAAGGGCGTCTGCTAAATACCGCAAATGTAAATGTACATTAAATGCAGGCGGGTTACGATACTTACGAATCCATTGATAAGATATTAGGCGAAGTTATGTAATACGCCCTCGCATATATATATGTATATATATATATATATATATATATATATATATATATATATATATATATACACCATAGTTTTCATCCGTTTAAAGCCTTCGCCATTTAACCCCTTTCCCCCTGGATAGGCCTTCCTATCCAGGGGGAAAAGAGGGGGGGGGAATCCTGCTGAGGCAATGGGAGAACATGCAAACTCCACACATGGCCGAGAAGGGAATCGAACCCGGATCCTGGAGGTGTGAGGCAAACAAGCTAACCACAAAGCCACCGTGCCCCTCTGTGCAATCATTTTTTTCTTTATTTATTTGTCTTATAAAACAAACTGCAATAACCTTTATCCTTTCATTACATTGCTTTCTTTCCATCCGATTTTGAAAAAAATGTTCAAGCTTCTGTCACAAAAACAAATTCCTTGTAAGCGCAAACCTACTTGACAATAAAGCTCTTTCTGGTTCCGATTCGGAAAAGTATTCACAGACACACAATTACATGTGTGCATACTCGGGGCCCTTAAGCAAGACTCTGTTCTCCAGGGGTGCTGTATCATGGCTTACCCTGTTAGCTGTTAGTTTCCGACATCAATATGCTAGGAAATAATTCCACTGTACTGTAAAAGTATGTGTGACCAGAATAACACACTTTTCTTTCATATTTGACTCTTTCATCAATGAAGAAAAGAAAAATGGAAATCAAAGCAATATTTGGTGGGAACACACTTAGCCTTCAAAACAGCAGCAGTAATACTTCTAGGTACACTTACACACAGTGTTTATGAAGGAACTTGGCTGGTTGGTTGTTCCATCTGTGGATGTAAACGTTCTCACATCCTTCTGTCTCTTCATGTGAATCCCACACACACTCCATGATGTTGAGATCAGGGCTCTGTGGGGGTCGTGCCATCACTTCCACTACTTCTACTTCTTCAAAAGGTACTCACACCAAATATTGATTTGAGTTCTATACTTCTGAAAGCATTCTTTGTTTACAACATTTTTTCACTTTTGCACACTACTGTATACATGCTACATATGTCATGGGCAACCAACTCACCTTAGACCTGGTAATATGGCTGGAGGTGAACCACTTTAGAACTCTAACCATGTTAACCGTTTAGAAATTGGTGTCCAGTAATGATCAGGGAATCTATTCAGTTTGACTAAGGAATGGATGGGCTGTAGGTCAACCTTCTACAGTTTATCCTTTATGAAAAATAGCGTCCGATTCATTGATTTAAAAAAAAAGTGTTTTTTTTTTTTATCTTATCTAGTCGGTGAGGTGAACATCCATTGAGATTAGGACTTTAATAATCAGAACCTAGCTTTTCTAACTTGTCATGCACTTGCCATATTGTGCTTTTTATTTGTGGCACTACAGTATGGTTGATGACTATGTGTACAACATGGAACAGTGCTTATGCCAGGAGGAAGCATTAGAGAAAATGTCAACCTGCATCTAGACAAAAAAAAAGGCAGATCTGGGGCACTACTTGCTCCATGAGCTATAGTCACTACACTTTATGGGCATACTCTGGAAAAGCACATGAACTGTGAGTCGGTGCTGCTATAAGTTTCTGCTATATGCATCTGCAATGAGAGTACGATACACAGCATTTAGGGATTGTACAAAGCCTATGAGATCTTGGTGGACTTTAACATGAGACAAGGCAGTAGCCGGCCCACAATGCAGGATATTTGACTTGAGCGTAATTAGTAGAGACCATACATAGTCTTGCTGAGGAGTGAGATGTTCCAGTGCTAGCAGGAGAAAGTGTAAAATATGGCCCGTGTGTGATGAAATATTGTTCTCTAAACCATCACATGTTGGCATTGAGGTTCATCCAATGGCAAATACCATGCAAAGCATCAAGTAATGTGGAATTACTACTTTTTCTGGCTAAAACTGGACACCCAATGCCCTAAAACACATTTAATATTTCCTTTAGACTCGCACACGTTTTCTCCAGCTGTACTTTGTATTTGCTCTTCAAAAAAAAAAAAAAACTCACAGAAGTCAGCACATGACTATCCAAAATAAAATCAAACGCAGATTTCTGCCTCGATAAAATTCAGTAATAATTTGTTTTCTTTCGGCAGCCCAGAGGCTGTTCGTAACAATGAAGACCGCCTTCATATATGCATTGTTTACAGATATTACAAAAACTTTTGTGTCAGTTTTACCCTTACTTGAACTCTAACCCTGGATAAAGCCTGGGGAGTTCCTGATTCAAGTGGCTGCAATAACTTTAAAAAAATTCGTTTCCTTGGGACTGAACACTGAAAGGTTTTTTTGATAGTAATTCGTAATCAACAATCAGTCCACAACATTACAAAACAAAAAAACCCAAAGATGCAATCATGCCATTCTTAACAGAAAATGATGCTAAAAGATTTTTTTACTCACGTTCTTTATTTGAAACATGTAGAAAAAGTATAAAATGCACAATATGACCAAAACCTTGTTGTCCATTACACCAATACTGTATGTGCTGGTCAAATATCCCATTCCAGATATTGGTGCTTCTTTGCCCATACAATAATAAGCTCCACTTTTCGACTTGATTTCTTAATGTGACTGCTGGGCGTGCATTCAACTTGGCGGAGGTTCTTAGCTTATACCTCCTCAATGGAGGCCTGGCAGAGGTTATAGCCCCCGGGTGAGATATTGGCTCTGGAGGAAACCCGGAGCTTGGCGGAGACCTGGTGCTCGGTAGCACCTTCTACAGAGACCTAGAGTTTGGTGGCACCCTTTGCGGAGACCTGGGACGGCGCGGCCGCCTCGACGGAAACCTGGATCTGAGCAGTTGGCGCCAGCGAGTCAGCAGCACCTACATTACTGCCATCCACTCGAGTCGGGTAGAGCAGACCTGAGCTCCTTCATGAGGGAGGCCAAATCCTGGATCTGACGCTCCCTAAGAGTGGCCGCGAAGTCCATAACAGGCTCGATTATTCTGTCAGCAATGTAGAATATAAAGGATCCAAGGCGGGATGTGAGGTGCAAAACAAAAGAGATTTAATAAGCAAACAAACAAATACCTTTGAGGCAGAAACACATCACTGAGGAACAGGAAACAAGAGAGAGTAATCCAGCGCCGTGGAGAGGATACCGAAACCTTTAAATACCCGGGAACATGGAAAGCGTCGCAACATGGCCGTCAAACCCAGAAGTGCACTGCGACGAGTACATCGGTGCATCGGGAAGTGATTGTTCTGAAATTGAAAGTCTGTGCCGCTAGACAGGAAGATCCTAACAGGGTCAGGAGCTCTGTAGGCACTTTAGTTCATCCCAATGCTGTTTAGTGTGATTCAGGACTTCCGCGCTAGCTTTGGTTAGCCAAGTCTTCACAAAGCTCACTTTGTATTCAGTCATGCTGGGACAGGTTTGGTCCACTTTTTTCCATTGATAGGAAATTGTACTTCATATAACAGCATTCTGTACAAACGCTTTGGAGAAGACCTACATACAATATTTGGGTGTCCACAAATGTTTGTCTGCCTACTGCAGCTTAAGTAGTTGACTTGTCTCAAACGTTTAACAGCATTCACATCCATGGTGCAAGTTTTGGTGCTACAGTACATCGATACACGATTCACAAATTGTATTGAAAGTCACACTTGTGTCCAAATCTATAGTTCAGATTCAAGCATAAGTTCAAATACATTTATCATATTACAACTTAGCAATTGAGGGTTAAGGGTGTTGCTCAAGGGCCCACTAATAGTAGCTTGGTGGTTGTGGGGTTTGAACCAGCGATATTCTGGTCCAGAGGCCAACACCTTAACCACTAAGCCACCACCTCCAAACAAATAAAGAGTACAGCATTTTCCTTTGCTTGAACAGTAATACAAAGCCAAATGATCATGAGAAAGGAAGCACATAAATACTCCTTCAGACAGTTTCATATTGCAGAATGAATTCGTTTTAACTCACTGGATTTATGATTCAGTGAACTATAAATCAGACAAGCAGCTTACTGATTAACAGTCATACCTCAGATGCATAGCTGGCATAGTGCATAATATCACGATCCGCAGCTATGAGGCAGTCGACTTCTTGCAACTGTGCATTCCGAACAAAAGTGAGTGGTCTTTTCATAATGTATCAAAAAGTATTGTTTGGACGATCTGAATTTTGTTCAGCGCAATAATGTTCTGTATACCATTGCACAGGGTTAAGAAATTAAGAACTAGCATTTAAACATGCATAGAAGTGTTACAAAGTTTTTGGCCATCCCATTATTTGGGGTGTAAAGATACACAAAAGTCACGGTTCTGTACGGATCTCGTTTTTTGTCACTGTCCAGTTAAATTTTGTTACGGTCAGGGGGAGGAAATGCAAAACATAATATTGCTTGTCATTATTGCTTATTGACATTTGTTCAAATCAACATTAAAACATTTTTAAAACACTTTAAAATAAAATGTCTGTTTGATATAATATATAAAATAACATTTTATAAAAACAGAATACATGAAAATGACGCAATACATTTTTCGTTTTAGAAATTCAGTACTCAATTTAATTTCCACAAATTAAGATGATAAAATAAAATTAAATGAATGTAAATTTCAACAAAATACATAGGCCACAAGTAAAGTGAGGTTTGTCTGAGAAGGGCACTTCCTCACAAACAGATTTAGATCACATAGGTTGGGTTTACATGATTCCTTTCCTTATACAATAGTGACATACAGAGTCACTGTATAATTTAAGCCCTGGAACGCCCTAATCTGCCGAAGTGTGATTCGAGCCAAGTCATTGGAAAACAGCTGGGAGGTGGGAGACATTGTGACGAGGTGAATTCACATTCCCAATTGTTCATATTTCATAGTGTCAGACATGTATGCATAAACCGCTCACATAGTGCAAAAGTATGGAGGATGATGATCCATGTTCGTTCTAATTTATCACATATTCTCTTTGGTCTTCAGCCATACATGGCCAGTCAAAAGTTTGTGAAAACTAAAATGAAATTCCGTTTTAAACTAGACCGGAGAGTGAAGGAATCTCGGCCAACAAGTGCTCAGCATATGTCAGAAATGCACCCAACACTGTTAGAAATGCACCCAAGTCAAGCGTGTGAAGTTGGTGGAAAGAATGTTACAAGTCAAAAAAGTGGTTATGATGAAGAATGCTTTCGATTTATTTAAGAATTTTTTTGGAAAGGACACAAGATCAAGACAGTACATAGTGAGATGGCTGCTTGGGCCCCTATAATGACCTGGCACCCCATCCATAGCGTAGGCCTGCAACCCACAGGGTTCCAGAAAGTTCCAGATCCATTCATTGCTTTTAGTATTGTTGTATTTTATGGGACAGAAAGATAGTAAAAAGAAAAAGAAAAAAAAGAAACCCTCTATATTACTATGAATATCCAATTTTTTAAGGGAGTCATAAAAAACCCATCTCTATTTATCATTAATTTTTAATAATCTTGCATCTCCGCTTTAGATTATGAGAAGTCTCAGGATTTCTTAGTTATTCTCCAGATTCGGACCCCGGATTCATATCCATCCATCCATCCATCGTCCATCGAGATAGAGAGAGACAGAGACGGACAAAGTTATGGAGAGCTATCAGAATTGTATCTATCATCTAAATCGTAATTTGCCATTTACATTTACATCATTTAGCAGATGCCCTTATCCAGAGCGACGTACAAATAGTGCTTTTGGTCTCCATCAAAGAGTAAATTCATTCAGATATGGTTGATACAAACTTAAGGTACAAAATAAGCATAGACACAGTTGAGTTTTTTTTATGGTTTCCTGAACAATGAGAAGCAAGAAGTGTTAGGATAGGTATTTTAGCTAGAAATATAAGTGAACTTTATGGCAGTACATTTCTGGTTGCCTTCACTAACTACAATTATATCTGCAAAGCTCAAAACAAAGATTTAAAGCTAATAACACAAGCTAACTAGCTAGCTGATTACTTAATGTTGAACGGAATGCACCACATTAATGAAAGTTACTTTAAAAAAACTGTGAATTGCAAAGTGCTTTATCGTTACCAATTAAAGCTATTAAATATTAAATAACTAAGTGTCTAACCAACCCACTAAGTTAGTAACTACTTAGCTAGTTGCTTGATGCAAAACAATAGCTAGCTAGTCACACTAGCAATTAGCACACGTGTGGATGGCTAATCAGAAAGTGCTTAGCTACATTTATTTACTCTCACTGTAGGGTCAGAGTGACTGCACATACACAGACAAGAACTGGAGAATTTTACTTGTGTATCCTCGTGCGTGTGTATGCACTGGTAAACACAGGCATGGTAATCCCACGGTACGCATCACTAGCGCTTCGGGGACTGCAAGATATATTAAAAATGTTTGTCTATATTAAGCAGCCTGTTTCATTACTTCACTCTTTCTCCTCCTCACAATCACATTGTTCATCTCCCCTCACTCATTCTTCCCATCCCATCGTTCTCCTCTGTCCTATTGCCCCCCTGTTCAATTGTCTTAATAAAATAAAAAATAAATATATATATATATATATAAAAAGTTTTTGTGAATAATTATTTAACAGTAGGTGGGTCGTGTGTCTGGATTTATAGATTCATTTGAAACTAATATCCACCAAACGAACAATGACATTCTCATTTATCATCCGTGTAATAGATTTAAGTTTGGTATTGACGACCATATGTGACTATATTTGGCACTCCTTTTCGTCTCACACACACACACACTTTGAGGATGTGCTAAATTTGAGCGATTGGAGCCACAGTGACCCATATACAGGAGAGCAAAGGAATTTTTTAAAAATATTTTGACTGGTATAATTTTTTTTTTTTAAAAGAGAGACATGACAAAATTCATATTTATTGTCATCTATAAGATCCCCCCTTGCTACTTCTGTAGGAAACGGCTCACTAAGGCCTACAGAATTTGTAAAGTCCATATTTATGAGCTTCAAAGTCCTACTCCTGTCTAGAGTCCTTTCCTCCAACACCCGTATTAGTTTGCTCCCTCCTTCGTCCCATTTCTTTTCTTTTGTCTCTGTATTTTGAGTGTGTGTGTGTGTGTGTGTTTTCTTTCCTTCTCTCTTCTTTTTTCAGCTCTCTTTTTACCTTTCTCATTTTGTTCAACCCCCCCCTCCCTTTAGGATTCAGATGTCCCATTGACCCAGTTGTAGCATTAAAAAAATAACTATTGTAATGCCGGGTCATTATTATGCAATCTATTAAGAACAAAGTTTGGAATTCAAAAAGTTTGTATCTGCCATTGGAAATTCAGTTACTGCTTTATAGATGCCTATTAAACTGGCTGTAACCCTTCTCTACTACACTATAAACTTACATAGTGTTGCATTGTTGGGGTGTAGCTGGGTTCTATAGTAATTTTGTAGCATAAAATAACATCAAATTACATGCATTCTATACGTAACCAGGGTCCAGGGTCACTAACTGGCGGACCACGGTCCGAATCTAGGCCACAAGATGCATCCAGCTGGACCTGTATATATATATATATATATATATATATATATATATATATATATATATATATATATATATATATATATATATATATATATATGGTTTATTTATACAAGTTATATAGTTATAGTTACAATGTGCAAATATATCCCTGATATCAGGGCAAATAGCACTAACTTACTATCAAACTAATTGTCTAATTGTAAAAAAACAATTAGACAGCTCTCAGTCTTTGCTATATTCATGATCACAGGTAGTAATTAGCTCCTTTTTATGGAAACTGCTTGGTTTGATTAAACCCGCTATCAGGCGCTCGGTCGCAGTGTTTGTTTAACTAGATGATGAGTAGCTAGCCGTGGTTAGTTGAATACATGACGATGAAAAACAATGAAACCTTTTAAGCGAACGAAGAGCACATTGTTTTGATAACACTTGATATATACACAGTGGATAATCCAGGATTGCTCACGTACAGCGGGGGCGAGTTCGCGTGTTTTCCCAGCTGCCCTTTATTTCTCATTTCACCTCACACATTTTATAATAAACCTCCTGGGAATAGCGTTCCCGTCTGCATTTTTATCTGACAGCAAAGCACAGAAAAGTCCCGAGTGCCGTAATATTAGCTGGAAATATAGTTTTGCCTATTTTCGAAAAAATGTTTTAATGTAATAAATGAATGAATAATATATATGTTAAAAAAGATATATATATATATATATATATATATATATATATATATATATATCTTGACACATCACATTTGTTTATTTATAATAGTTAACTAGTAGTAATAGTTAAATTATTAACTGTAATTTATGAACGCTAACTGCACTAGCTACCTAATTATGTTTATTAATATTTTTGATTTCTCAAGCAATAATGGTGTTAGTTAGAATAGTGTTATCTATCTATCTATCTATCTATCTATCTATCTATCTATCTATCTATCTATCATAATACTGTATCAATGTATCTATCTATCATAATAGTTCATTAATATGTGAACTACACAGTAAGATATATTTCCTTATATAATGTCTTGTGTGAAAAAAAGTCCACAAAGGTCCAAGTGCACTTAATTAATACATGGCTGCTCTGCCATTTTTATGCTTCCTCCTTCCTCCCTGGGCTCTGTGACGATTTGGAACAATTTTTCAAAAATTTGGAAATCACTGATTGTGTACTGAAAGAGTGGGTGTTGACCAAGAATCCCATCGACAGTCGTGTAAACCTCTAATGCGCTGACCTAAATCTAAATTTATCATAACGCACGTTCACCTCATGCCTAGTTCCTTAATATCAACAGTAAATGGTAGTATTTTGTAGGTATGCAAATGTGCATACAAACATGGCCTAGGTTTAAAAAGAAAAAAATAGAAGTGGAATTAGACTTTTCTATCACATTGTATCCATCTCCATTAGTCTTGTCTGACCCAGAACTAAATATAGCTGAATTAGTCCTTGTTATGTAAAACAAAGAGGGCAGTTCACAATAGACACAATAAATGTTGTCTGAGGTTAAGGTCAATATAATAATGGAATAATTTACTTAATATGTAACATGTGAGTGATTGTATCATCTGTAAATGTTTCAAAATATGATTAAGGTCTAGCGTTTAGCCTCAGTCCGGTTTATTATTGCTGTTTAAAATAATAACCAAATACGCAGCAAGCTGTTGCGGCAAGTAGCGTACAGGTAGCAACAGGTCCCCAGATCGATCCGTAGCTCAGGTTAGGGTCTGTGTGGAGATACAGACTGATTCCATTCCGCATTAAAACAACTATAACATGGATTATCACATAACAATGTCATTTGAAAGGTCAGCCAATGAGTGGTCTTAAAGTTGTGAAAGCATGAAAATGGACAGGAATGAGGAGAAGGACCTGAACGACCTTGACTAGATTTAATATATTACTGGATCAGAGGAAAATAGAAGGTTTATGTGGTTTACGCCAGTGGTCCCCAACCCTCGGTCCGTGGATCAATTGGTACTGGGCCACACAAGAAATCATACATTATTTCTGTTTTATTTATTATCTTAGTCTGAACAATTTTTTATTCTGAAAAAAACGTTTATTTGGAAAAATGACTGTATTCTCTTATAAAGAAGCTACTAACAAAGTTGCATAAGAGTACACAGGGGATATGCGTTTATTAATATATATACAATATAAACAATCAATGTACAACATCTCCCCGCCCCACCCGCTCCAGTTCCGTGTTAAAATTGACTGGTTTACACCACTATGCAGTAGCTAATACCTACTAAAACATAGTCTAAAGAAGGACATGACACATGATCATGGGCTCATAGGGACAAGCCTATCTGGTGTGATCGCACAGAGGAGCTCCTGTAGCTGCTGAATGTCTGACAGGAAGGAAGCAGAAGACACATTTCATCACACAGGCCCAGTGTTGAACCTCAAACGCCACCATTAGCAGCTACCAAAGGCGCAATGGAAGAAGGTGGTGCAATGAATCGTGTTTCTTTTACACCGTGTGGACAACCGGTGCATGTGCATTGATACAGAGAATACATGGCACCAGCATGGCGAGAAGGCAAACCTGCAGAGGCGGTTCAGTGCTGCAGACAAAGTAACACCTCTTCCTGGCAAAGTAATCTCGAATGCAGTTGGATTAACATTTTAAGGAACATGACAAAGAGTTCAAGGTTGTTGGAGAGTTAAGTTCTGGCACCCCAGTCAGCAACCGAGAGTTTCTACCTCAACCCTCAGCAGAGGATAAAGCCTTTACTAAAGATGAACGAATGAATCAATTAAACACATTGTTCTTTACTGATTCATTACTGATGGCTGGTTGAGATAAGTGCATGATTCTGATTTCGAAGTAGACAGGTTTGGAATTATTGTACTTGACGTATTATCACCTGAAACCACAATGCCATGTTCACGTTTTGTACATTTGAAAGCAGTAATAACGGCATGGCTCGATAAACCATGCTTTTTCTTTTCTTGCTCCTGTTAAACACTGCACCTTTTTCTTGTCAGCACTTTCTGTTGACACTTTCTTCACTTTGACAGTTCATAGACACACACACACACACACACACACACACACACACACACACACACACACACACACACACACACACACACACAAACTGACAGCACTGCATTCCTAACCCTAAAGTCAAACAAGAATCCATCCAAGTGAAATGCAAACTGAATTAATAACACTGTGTCCATACAGCCTAACAATCTGATGATCAGTTCGTTTTGAATAAGACCCCGCCTCCCTCCTGACTGTCATTCCTCTTATATAACAAAGAATAAATTATAGCGACTCTATTTATAGTAATATAGTTTAATAATACTTATTTATTTATCTTCTGTAAGTCCTTTAGCTTGGTCAGGTTAGTAGTGAATACTGACTCTATCACAGGAATGCTGCCTAATCCTCAAGGTTCATTGCTGGAACACATACACACACACAAATATACAATCTCATATTGACATATCGGGCCAATCTAATTTAACCAGTTTAAACTTTCATTGTCCGTCATTAATTTACAACGGCAGGCAGTTTTACTGCTGTACGATCTTCAGATTCCTGAGGAAGGTGTCTGTGTGAGTGAGTGTGTGTGTGTGTGTGTGTGTGTGTGTGTGTGTGTGTGAGTAAGCGAGTGAGTGAGTCAAAGTCAGGGTGTGGTTCTGCTCTGAGTCATCTCAACCCCCAAACCCTCACCATCGCAAACATACCAGATCAGGTCGAAATAGATAAAAGAATTGTGTATGGGCATGGTTCAGTTTTCTCCACCAATGAGTCACTCCGACATCAATGTGTCATATTTCAAAACGTTGTGGGTTCTTAACGGAGCCCGGTAATTCTACGTTACGGCTTGGCACGTGCACTCGAACGTGGTTTCAATCGGATTGGTCGAGGCGACGGCGACCCTCTCTCGGCCAGGGGCGCGGGGCAGGAGGGTGCGAGTGGAAATGTACTAAACAGCATTATATTGAGAAATGTGGCACGCTGATGCGGTCCGACCGGACGCCAGACAGTAGTAGGAGTGGCGCGACCGTTAGCAGCTGTTACATTGGCGTCAAAGAAAGGAAGAAAATGAAATAAAGTTGACCCTTTACGAACATCCGTCTATAATCTGTCATAACCGCCAACTGTTATAGAAACTCAATTAGATTCGAGAATTCAGCAGCGTTATAATAATGGGATCGTAATTGCACTGATACAACTCCAATAGCAAACTTCTACGGTTCGTTCTAACGTACCATGCACACGTTTTTTGGCAGAAGGATGGCGCTCGGCACTGGGGAGCGATCTGTGTCCGTTAATTAGAGGTCATGAAGCGAAAGAGGCTCGAGATTCCACACACTCAAGGCCTTGAAAGCAGAAAATAGAGTTTTGTTTGTTTTTTTAAAGGTTTCAATCCCGCGCCAGTGGAGCAAAACACTCAGGCCTTCATAAGGTCCTTACTATGAGGTGTAGTTACATGCTGAGTCACTATTTTATCCCGTCCATGAACCATGCAGGTGTCTTTGTACGAATTACTGACTGTAGCCTGTCTATGTGAGATGGGCCGGAGAGTCAGGACTGAATAGATATCTATCTATATATCTATCCATCCATCCACATGACACAGGACTGTGAGAAATTTTTAGGCAGGTATGAAATGGTGTAGAGCCCACATGTCAAACTTAAGGCCCGCTGGCTTAAAAGGTATAAGATTGTCTTAAAATAATGCTATACTGCTTTAAAACATGAATTGCCAATAAACTACATCTCCCACAATGTATGCTTACTTAATGTTACCCGCAAACTAACGGCATCCCCCCACTAGACTGCAGTGTATCCTCACAGCAGCGTTTACCGATTTTCCCTCCAAGTGGAATTGAGAAATTTCTAGTCCAAAATGTCCAGGAAGTGAAATATTGATGCACATGGAAGGCACTTCCAAGAAAAATGGGAAAGCGAATACATGTTTGTACTTCAAGGAGAAAAAAACTCTATATCTTTTGTGTTATGAGGTGGCGTCGCTCATCAAAGACTATATACTGCCTTATAGTTATAACTGGCCTTTCGAGGGAAACCATAATGCTGATGTGGCCCACAGTGACAATACTGTTTGGTACCCCTGGTGTAAAGTAAGAATGCTTCCAAAAATATGTGTTTCTTTTTTTCAATAAGCAAATTGGAAAGTAAATCTAAACTAAACCGAGGAGAAACGCAGATCGAAACAATATTTGGTGTGATCACCATTTACCAGCAAAACAGGCAAATATCAGTTCCTCTAGGCATTGGTCCCCAACCCCCGGGGCTTCGCACCAGTACGTGGATCAATTGGTACCCGGCCGCACAAGAAATCATTAATTATTTCCGCTTTATTTATTATCTGAGTCTGAACGATCTTTTATTTTGAAAAATCTATTTTGAAAAATGGCCGTATTATGTTATGAGGAGGCTGCTAATAAAGTTGCATATGAGTACACAGTGTATTCTTATTTATTATTATATTTATAATATAAACAATGGGCACGGTGGTTTAGTGGTTAGCACATTCGCCTCATGCCCCCAGGGTCGGGGGTTCGATTCCCGTCTCGGCCATGTGTGTGGAGTTTGCATGTTCTCCCCGTGGCTCAGGGGCTTTTTCTCCGGTTTCCTCCCGGTCCAAAAACATGCGCGGTAGGTTGATTGGCACCTTAGAAACTTGTCCCTAGTGTGTAAATGTGTGTGCGGTTGTGTGTATGTGTGTGTGTGTGTGTGTGTGTGTGTGTGCGCGTGTGTTCCCTGTAATGGGTTGGCATTCCATCCAGGGTGTATCCTGCCTTAATGCCCATAGACACCTGAGATAGGAACAGGCTCCCCGTGACCCGAGGGAAGATCGGATATAGCGGTAGAAGATACATACACCTCTCCCCCTTCGTTTCACCAGTCTGCGATGATAAAAAAGGTTAGGGACCACTGCCTCTAGGTACACTGCCACAAAACCTTCTGTCTGTACATGAAATCGCAAACAGACTCGATAATGTTTGGGATCGGGACATGTTGCGGGCCAAACGATCACTTCTAGGAATCCTAGTTCTTCTCCACACTGATGATAGTTCTGAATGACACTGATCCTATGTTTAGTATTGCACTTTATCCCTTTACTTCGAAGCGCCTCCTGCTGCAGCCAAATATTTTTGACTCTCCAGAGACAGAGCCAATTTTCTGCACCTCGGTTCCTATGTTTTCCTGCACATGTTTTAGTTTATTATTCCGCGTGCACTTTTATACACTGATCAAACGTGATCACGCTGTAGGATCTCCAAATCCTGGTTAGAAATCCTTCTCTGGGAGAGGCCTTGCTGATGGAGTAGAATTTCCATGTATCCTGCTGCCGGACTCATTATTGCTATTATGTATGAACTGTGTCAGGAAATCTTAGTTTGAATGTTCCTTACTCAGTCTGAAGCCTCCTACGCAGCTGTTTCTGTTTCACTTAATGACCTGATTTCAATCTACATATGAAATTGCTGACCATTAACACCTGCTTGGCATATTTGGTTAATCATAGGCCAGTCTCTCTCTCTCTCTCTTTTTTTCTCTCTCACTTCTTCTGGCTGCTTCTTGTTTTGTGATCCGCATAGTTGGTTTGGAATATGTTTTACGCTCGATCATAACGCATTTATCTGGGGGTTATGGGACTGAGAGGGTTTGGGACAAAGAGTGAACTGGCTTGTGCAAAACCCTAATGGCTGGTTTAATCATAGATCAGGACACATCAGATATTTATTTCATTTACATTTTTCTGCTGGTCAGCTCACTATGCATTTTTAAACTTGATGTAAAAGAAATACAAAATGTAGATATTTGAAAGCAATCTTAATGTTTACATTCTTTCCTTTTTTTTGTATTTTTGAATCACCATGGATATGATGCTTTATGCAAAAACAAACTCAACATAGAAGCGTCAATACAAAATATACTTGTATAGTTATACTTGTTTTAATGTAATTATGGTGTTTTAAATGACGTTAATCATCAGCGAACGGTTTAGTTGTCGGTTAAATTGAGCCGGGATCTGTGTTGGGGGGGGGGGTGGGGGGGGGGGGGGGGGGGGGGGGGGGGGGGGGGTGGGGGGGGGGGGGGGGGGGGGGGGGGGGGGGTTGGGGGGGGGGGGGGGGGGGGGGGGGGGGGTAGTTGTTGTTTTGTTGCTTATTTATTTCTTGTTTTGTTTGTGATGTGTGTGTTCTAAGGTAAAATAAGAAGCATGATTTTGTACTGTTTGCCATTGTGACTTGTATATATTTTACCAATAAAAAGTTTTAAAAAATCATCAAATGGAACATTTTTCTATATATCCACACGGCGCGTCATAATGTCACTCGTGTGCGTCGTGGCGGACTTTCGTCCTTGATTTGAGACTTGCCGTGTCAGTAAAGCGTGTCTTGTGCCGGTCTAGGGATTAAAAATTATTTTTCTGTGGGTTTATTATTATTATTTTTTAGATCTGAGTAAAAAAACGGTGTCTGTAATAAATGGGTGCTGTGTTGAAGGCTATAATTTCAACTCTCATAGTTAAAAAGTAAATAAAGTAAAAATTTGTGCCATTTTGATATATGTGTGTGTGTGTGTGTGTGTGTGTGTGTGTGTGTGTGTGTGTGTGTGTGTGTGTGTGTGTGTGTGTATTGAGTAATTACATGTAACCATAGCAATGTTTATTTCTATTCTTTTTTCTTTTTGTCTTTTTTATTATAAATTTGATTGATAAATTATTGAATTTGATACTTCATGTCGTGAGATTCTGCATGTGTTGGAGGATGAGGGTTTTTTAATGTCCATCTCTGGTCACCTGAAAAAAAAATACAGAGCAAAATATTTCTTTGCTAAATCGTAAAAAAACAACAACAAAAAAAAACAGCCGTAGTGGTGAGAGGACAACACAACGATTTCACAACGTGTTTCATTTCTCAAATGGTCAAGTCATGTGATGTCTGTAACAGTCTCGAACGGTGCGTTTACTTGATTAACGGGCGCACGCCCACATTCCTGTTTGTGTGTGTCGCGGTGACAGCACCGTGTCACGGATTGCGCTTTGCGGGTCTTGCATTTTTTTTTTCTTTGAGCATTAGATCATCTGTGTCGAGGATTTACGACCGTGTCTCTCAGGAAGACATGTTAAGACGGGACCGAGGGAACATCGCTGAACATTGCAAGAGCAATAAGGATTTTTAGGGGCATTATGACTGGGTTAATAAAACACAGCTGCCCCTAAAAGTCCCTCATTTTTCTTGCTGCCTCTCCTTCGTCCTCTTTCTCTCCCTCTCTTTCTCTCGATCCCTCTCACTTGCCGTGGCCGTAGCGCCGTTGTCAGCCGTCCAACAGGAGAAACATTAGAAAGAGAATTTTCTTCTTTCTCTGTCTCTCTCTCTTTCTCTCACACAAACACACACACACTCACACAGCTTCCAATCACACACATATGCCAGAGGCTTTATAAGTTGCTCTTATAAAGTGGGGGTTGCTCAGGGATTGGAGCGCTGAGCTGGGAGAGGTTATTGAGTTCAACACGCTCTTTTTTCCAGCAAAACTTTTTGTGTGTGTGTGTTTGGACGCAGCTCGCCATCCTGCCTGATAAAAATAGGCAACAGTTGGAATTCTGGGCAACATTAAGAAAGAGAACAAGACGCCGACGGAGGACGTAGCACCCCGTCAGTAAAGGTTGAGTTCGGATCCCGTCACAGACAAGCGCCGACAAACCCATCAGCGAGACCCTTACATTACTAAAAGCCTGAATGTTGTATTATTGCTGCGAAAACTCTGTGAACTCAATGC
Source organism: Kryptopterus vitreolus (assembly GCA_030449085.1). Taxonomy (NCBI): domain Eukaryota; kingdom Metazoa; phylum Chordata; class Actinopteri; order Siluriformes; family Siluridae; genus Kryptopterus; species Kryptopterus vitreolus. The sequence continues at coordinate 25,895,800 of JACRUU010000012.1, forward strand.
AGACGGATCGATCGGCGATGTCTTACATCTTATAACACTTCCTTTCTTTCTCCATCAGCCAAAAATTCATTTCTGACCTAGATGTGCACTTCCTGAAGGAAATACTGTGCATTGCAAAGGAATTTAAGATGATGGCGGGAATGAAAAAAAAAGTGTTAAGGGAGGAAATGGAAGGGAGAAAAAAAAGGTGGGAATGAGTAAAAAAAAAAAGCACTGGAAGTGCTAGAAAAAAGAAACGAATGGAAAAAAAGACATAATTGAAATGTTTTAATGGAATTAACAAATGATTAATAAAAAAGAGGGATGGAACGAAACAGAAATTTGACAGACAATTTGTTTTGTTTTTATGACTCGACATCAGCTTACAATGTCAGCTTCATAAGCCAACAGTTGGACTTGAACTTTGATGTAGAAAATTCATTATTAGAAAATAATACTTATAATAAAATATAATTTTTTGTTCTAAATGGACGAATTTTATCATTCCTGTACTTGAGTGTAAATCCCCTGGCTTTGGAATGGTATCAAAAGTAAAAGAACTAGTTCTATGAGATAAAGTATTGGGCATGACCACCTGATTCTCCACAGATTGTATAGGATGTCTAAGGATGCGCGATACATAAAAACTTAAGATTTACCTGATCTCAGAACAGCTTTTGGGATGAATGTGACCTCCGGCGAATATGCTTTTTTGCTGTACTAGAATGAAGTATTATTGCACATCCGCTACAGTAGGTGGCAGTGGTGCGCATACTCAGTCTCGGAGTATGCGCAGGGAGTAACATGCCGAAAAAATACGGCGAAGAGTAACAAGCATGTATCACATTCTGATGCAGTTTCATTTTAAAAAATACAACCTATTTTTTCAGAGGGTTTTCCTAAGACTGTTAACTTAAAGCACCACCTAGTGGACAAATGAAAGTAATCAAAAAGTAATCAGTTACTTTACTTTTAGAAATTAATTGAAAAGTTACACTACTTATTAAATTTTGAATAGAGTCATTTATAATCTGTAACCTATTACAATTCCTAAGTCAACTTCCCAACACTGTACACATAAAAGTCTTATACACAGGTGTGTATAACTTTTGACCATATAGTGTAACTTTTCAATGGCTAGTGTCTGAATGTGCAATGCCTTGTTTGGAGAAGTAATGTTCTATGTTACTCTGTGTATTACTACTTTTTCGGTTAAGACCATTCAAAATGTTTGCTTTGTTTGTTCGCTTTTTTGTCGTTCACCTATGCAGGAATGCAGGAAGCTCTTTGCGATCAGGTCGACTTTTTGGTCAGCATTACCGTGGAAACAGTCGTAAAAATATGCTTGTGTTGTCAAACCTTGGCTTGTTTTTGAAAAACACTAAAAACTTTGTGTGTGTGTGTGTGTGTGTGTGTTGTCAGGAGCCAAGGAACGCAATTTATTTACACCATGAAGGTTACTCCTGATTCAAAATCCATACTGTACTGTCATTTTTCTAAAACTATACAGCATTTGGCAGACACCCTTATCCAGAACGACTTACAACAGAGCAATTGAGGGCAACCCTTACATTATTAAAAGTCTGAATGTTGCATTATCACCGCTAAACTCTGCTGTTACCCCGTCTTCCATTGAAAGAACGATTTCTTTTTTTTCAGCGTTTGAAAGTGTTAAGGGAGGAAATGGAAGGGAGAGAGAGAAAAGGGTGGGAAAGAGTAAAAAAAAAGGACTGGAAGAACTAGAAAAAAGAAGCGAATGGGGAAAAAAGACAATGTACTGAGGGTAATAATGAGGGTCGAGGGCCAAGCACCTATATATACTCTATGAGCAAAAGTATTGAGACACACGACTCTGCCAGCCATATGTCGTCGCCCCCCCCCCCCTTCCTTATAAAAAAACTAGAGACACACAATTGTACAGGTCATCTCTGGTTGCAATACCATCAAACTTTTCCCATCGCTTTTACTAGGAGACCCAAACATGCTCCATGAAGATATGCTTTACATGAGTTGCAGTCCTCCATTTTTCCCTATACAGTACTTATATTGAATATGCATTGTTATAAGATCATATGTATCTTCATTTGTAAAGGGGAAAAAATATACAGAAAAGGATTGAAAAAAAAGGTAAAACTAAAATGAAATATTAAGGAACCAGAACGAAAAAGTGATGAAACTCTGTTTGATATTTATTCATTGATCTATTTTTTTCGATTGCACATTTATTGTCCCATTTATCACTTATTCTACCACCCCCCCCCCCCTTTTAAAAACCCTTCAACTTCCATTGATATTACACATGTGTATTCTACACATCCTCCTGACTTTAACTCGTGTATAAATCTTTATTACTATTCCTTCTGTCACAAGACATATATATATATATATATATATATATATATATATATATATATATATATTCCTGTGTGGTGTGCACTCTGGAGAGTAAAACCCTGTTCTGGATCAGATATTTCCACGTTAATTGCTATTTTTTGATTGAACAAAAAAGTGGAAATCTGTGCTAAGATCTAAGACTGCAAATCTAAGGTTTGGCCTTGTTATAGTGTACTTGTTGTATTGTACTGGGGCCTGAAAAAATGGTAACTTCGTGGAAATACTGGCGTCTCTATGTGCATAACTGGGTGATGATGGTTAATGACTGTAATCAAAGGTCAAATTCGGAAAATTGAAATGAACAAACGCAAATGTTGACACTCTAACGCATCATGTGACCTGGAGACGAGTTCAGTATTGGAACCTGGATTGGTATCAGTCTTTTGCTCATTTGTTCGTGATCTATTTGTGTAATCGTTCATAGATTCCTTTATTCGTTTTAAATTCATTAACCACACCCCCCTCCCTCCCCCCTTCACCCAGTGGTTCTAAGCCGTTCTGTGTTCTGTCTACGTCTCCCTAAGCATTACCCAACCCTCTGCTTTTCCGAACTCTCCTCAAATCAAAACTGGAGCAACCTCTGAACTCGCGTCTGGCATTCGGATCCACTTCTTTCTGTAAACATACTACATCAATGTTGATTCACCGCCACGCCTTTTTTTAACGTTCCTCCCCTTCATTTTACGCGACAGATATCAAATGCGCCGGGACAACATGGCGTCGCTGCGTACAACTAAACAAAATCTATTTTTGGCGGAGTAGTTCGGCACACCGCTGTGCTAGTTACGAGGTATTTCTTGCCTAAAGCTTCTCTCTCCTCCGTGTCTCTATTTCAGCTCTACAAACACAACCTGATCAGTCTGATTTCGAAATAAAATAATAAAAAAAAATGTAAATAAAAAATAAATAAATAAATAATAATAAATCTTTCAAATTACAAGAATTATGACCCTGTACTGTTTTTCCCTCATTTTGAGTCTAGGAATGATATTATTCTTATACAAAAAAATATTTAAAAAAACACAATTATAGTACAGTCGTTTATTTTGACCAGGTGTTCGTAGTTGGAGTTCATTTAACTGCCATTTTGTAATACAGGAAGACTTAAGGTGGATTTTGCATGTATTTTATTTATAATTGTATATTTTTTTTGTATGTGGATCAACCGCATCTATCCATCTATCATTTATCCATTTATCTATCTATCTATCTATCGATCGATTTTTCGATTTATCTATCTATCTGTCTGTCTGTTTGTCTATATTTCTGGATTAGATACCATATACAAGGCCAATATGTGTAGCTGCGATAATCTGCAATACATCTTCCTAATAACAATATCATTTGTTTATACAACCGTAATAAAACTATCATTTCTCCGTATTAATCTCCATCATCCTGAGCCAAGACGCCTGGCTCCAGATTCCCGGAAAAAAACTTTGACGAATCGTGAGATCTTTTTTTTTCAAGATTCAAATAAAAAACAATCCAGAGACCATGAGCACTAAGCACGGGTCTAATAGGTGTGTTTTTGTTTTTTAATTATCCTGCTTTTTTTTAACTGTAATTATTGTGTCCGTTCTATAATAACTGTGTATGCGGTATGTGCATTAAGCACTCTCATTACAGAGATGAGCTGGGGGGTGGACACCAAAAGAAGAGGAATGACAGTACAGTACTTACATGCGGTAATTATTAAAACAGGCAGTGTAGACCAAGTGAAGACGGAGATATGGTGCCGCTCCCGTGCCCGGTTACTCACACTCCCGTGTTGCGTGCGTGTTAAATGCCCATGGCAGGCGTATGCAGGCAAAACCCTGTTCAGCATCTTGAAAAACCCTGACATGTTTTTTGGACGTTTTGCACTTTCATGTGCTTCTCTGGGCTGAGAAACACTGGTACGCTCTAGTACAGCCCGGCCCGTACCCAACAATCTGTCAGAGAGCATAATGTCATATTTACAATTATTCTGAATATTAAAAGATATGGCGAAAGTATTCTTAGATAGATAATATATATATATATATATATATATATATATATATATATATATATATATATATATATATATATGCTCAATCTCAAATATTATTTCATTATATTATTTAATATTGTCACACTTCCGTGATCGACCCATAGGAAAAATTCCCTAAGTCAGCATTTATAAAGTCTCATCAAGAGACAACCTTTGGAAAGTGCAACTCCATAACTCTGTCCATGAAGATATATGAAGAACATATCCGTAACTCTTTTCTCGTGTATAAGAAAAGCTACTGAAACAATTATGATATGAACATCTCGTTCAAGCCTGCAAAAGGAACTGGAACCCGATTTGGTCTTCTACGAACGCTAGAAGTGTTATGTAAGAACCTTCAATAAATAGTTTCCTGGTTCTTTTTGTCAGGAGCTAAAAGACAATAGGTTTCGCGAATCCTGTAAAATGGATCGTTGACGGACGATTTATAGGTAAATGCGCAGAAGAGCACATGAGCCAGAAACTGGGACTTTGTAGGCCAGTTGAGGGAGCGTGGTAAAGCACTCACCTTGCCTACAAAGACCCAACCTCTAACAAACACACCTCGACACACACACACACACACACACACACACACACACACACACACACACACCAAAGTTTCAAGGTTTAATATGACATGATTTTTTATTTTTCATTTCTAGCAAAGAAAAACCCCTCAAGCATCTTGTTTTAGTGTTAATTGCAATTCTTATGTTGTAAGGAGTTTAAAAAAACTGTTTAAACATATTTTTTCCAGTCAAAAAAAATTCCAACCAAAGAAATGGCAACATATGAAATTAAATAATACATGTTTTCCCAAATAACGTACTTTTTCTGTAATTAAATTGCAGTTTTAAAAAATATCATCCTGATGAATTGATATTATTGTTATAGTATTTAAATGATCAATGATTAAATGATTTAAATGATCATTTATAATAGGTCTTAATGTACATATATTTGTTAACTTAATTATTTTCTTTTTTAAAAGAAATAGTTGTTTTGGTAAGTCAATATTTGATTTGCAAACAAAAACAAATCATCCTGAGCAATACATCTGCAATTTTTCATTTATATTTATACTTTATATATATATATATATATATATATATATATATATATATATATATATATATATATATATATATAATCTAAGGATTTTAATCCTTAGTCGTGTTATGATTGTACACAGTCGTGTTTGTACAGGGTGTTTGCATTATGACTGTAATGATTATTTTTGAGTACTTTATATAATCATTACATCAATATGGCATTTTTAACGAATTAACAACGATTCTACTGTGCATTCAAAACAAACAAACAAACAAACAAATAAAAAGTTAATGCATAGTGTTTAGGTTGGAGTGAGCGGGTTAATAATAGTTGTTGAGGAATGGCAGAAAAGAGCAAGAAGTAGTGCATTTGAATCTCGCGTGGAGAAGACACGGTGCACGTCGCTGATCTGGTCCTACCTGTGCAGGATTTTTCCACACCTCTTATCCCACCGGGTCTGATTAATGGGTGGAAAAGGACCAAAAAGAAACCGGACAATGTGTATCTCCGGGTTTTTAAAGGGGTCCACTGATTCCGAAATCCGTTCGTGGATGAAGAGAAATGTTGTGCTTTAAGGCTCGGACTCCTCTGTGCGTGTGTGTGTGTGTGTGTGTGTGGTGTGTGTGCGTGCGTGTGCGCGCTCTCCGGCGCTCCCCCTCTAATTGCTCGGTGACGCGGCGTGGACCGTGCGCGCTCCGTCACAGGCGCAACTTTAAAGGGAAACTGTAGCGACTGACGGATAAGGCGCGTATTGCGCGTGCGCGTTGTGCCCACGCACAATTTTCCCACTCGGGATCAGGGTAAGAATCCTGCGTGGTTTTGAATAGTGAAAGGTAACCCTACACGGACGCGTCAAAAAAAAAAAAAGAACTCCTGGAGCTGACGTGACAGCAACCTTAAAAAGTGGGCAAAAGTTTGTGCACCCTGATCACCCCACCCGTATATCAGGCCTTGATGTAAGTAGGTGAAGACAAAACAGTTTCCTGCAGTTTCTCTTGGGTTTCCCCAGTGAAGCTGAATGATCACCAGTGTTGGGGTAGGTTAGTTTAGAAATGTAATAGGTTACATATTATAAATGACCCTATTCCAAATGTTATAAGCAGTATAACTTTTCAATTACTTTATAAACGTAAAGTAACGGATTACATTTGATTACTTCTTGCTTACTTTCATTTGTCCACTAGGTGGCACTCGCATCTGAGCTGCTCCAGAGTCGAATTATTTGGGCCACGCCCCACTCCTTGAGAACAACTGTTGTAGTCTAACGCACTGATTTTACATGTTCAGACGTAACCCTGTTTGTAAACTTTAACATTTTCATAAGTAACTATAATTTAATTGCACATCTTTCTCAGTAACTGTAACAACTTACTGTTACATTTATTTTGTGATTAAATTACATGTAGCTAGTTACTCCCCAACACTGCACGTGTACTTTTGGCCGTAAAAATACACATGCAGTACACGTTAGTTGTCCGTGTAACACAGAAAAAATATCATGATTTTTCCCCTCTGGTAACTATTCTACTGGTGCTGTACTCAAACCATTATTTGAGCATGTTTTTGTATGTCGATGTAAGGTGGATGTGAGGGTTGTATAACGGTTGCTCCCTGTATTTTTCTATGATTAGCTGCATCCGTCTTTCAACAAACCCTTGTTAACACTCGACTCGCCAAGTGAAGTGAGGTGAGAGAGTTTGTTCTTCACTTGTCATTCCCTTGCTTCTCGCCAATATGCATGTACATTATATGGACGTAGGTTTGAGCGTAAGATTGGCTTTTCAAACATCCCATCAACATTTCATCTCGTAGGGTTCAGAGTCCAGAGGTTGACTTCCAAATACCTTATATGGACAAAAGTATTGGGGCACCCGACATTCAATGGAAATGAATATCTGAGCTTTTCATAGGTTAAAACTCTGGGCTGAAAAAGTGCCCATATGGCAGCTATATATTATGTGCACAAGTTAAACGGACAATACCTGTAGCACTTTCATAGAATTTCATTTCTACATCGATTGACTAACTCAATTCATTTCCATTCGGTGTTATTGGTATAGCACTTTTAACATCGGTTATTGTCCCAATGCAGCTTAACAGAGATAAATAGGTTGTAAAAGATGAATTTATAAGCGTAGCGCCTACAAGCTTAACCCTTGTAATTTATCCTTAAAATAACCACTATCAAAAGAGTTGGCACACTGCCTCGGTGGCCTTGCCGCTACATGTTCCCTGTTTGATCATGAGCTCGGATTACTGTGCATAGGGTTTCCTCCAAATTCTTTCACATAGCGGTTGGTGGACTGACTATTCAGAATTGTGGTATTAATGTGCAAATGGTCATAGCGTCCCGTCTGTGGTGTATTTCACACCTCATGAGAATAAAATCCAGATCAACCATTCTAATCGATGACTAATGGCTTATGGGGAAACAATATTTCAGGATGTTCAAGTTTGAGGCGAAAAAACTGAATCACTCTGCCTTCTCACATTACTGTTAATTCATTTTCACATCGCCCTGATAGGAAGGCGTTTATCAAAACAATGGCAATAAAAAAATGTCTCACTGCGCCGATGGTACTGTGAGCGTGTGAGCTATTTTAATTTAGAACTAAGCTGTAAAAGCCTTGGACTGTCACTGTACTAATATTTCACATCCAGGCGTCATCTTGCATGGGCTTTATTAAGTTGTTACTTCCCTTCTTTTAGTTTCAAAGCGCCACCTTGTGACAAAGATATGACATAACATTTAATTTATTATTATTATTGTTATTATTTTATAAACGTATTATTATTTTTATTATTAGACGCAAGGTGTTTCCAAGCATTTTCTCATGGACTACATGTCTCAAAAGGATGTATCAACACTAATTAACAAAACTCTTTTAGTGGTTTATGAAATATGTAACTATGTGTAATTTAGTTACATCTATGAAGTCACCTGACTAATCACATATTATTTTTTTTATCATAAAAAGTACGAATGCTTTTCACGTAATTAATCTAAAGGCACGGACGGGGTTCGAACCCGCGATCTTCGGTTTACGAGACCGACGCCTTACCACTTGGCCACCGCGCCACACGAGCAACAAGGCCAAAATCACCGTATTTCAATGAACCCCAAGAACAATCTAATTTCTATATAATATATAGATATGTATTTATAAATTAATCGCACATATAAATCACTTGTCATGGCATATAACATGTTGCAGATATAAACATAACAGTCTCATAACAGTAGGTGTATGTGTGTGAAAAGACAAATGCGCTCTTAGTCTGCTATTGTATGAATCAGAATAGTGCTTTCGATACGGAAACAAGCGCCAAACAGAGCAGCGTGACTTAATCCGAATCAGATTCTTTGTTTCCAAAATATTTAAATCTATGATATGTGTAAATCATCAGGTTATAAATATCATCTTGGTTTGTTGGTCACGTTGCAACTTTTCTATAGTTGGATCCAAGAGACCCCAAAAGTCAGATGATGTAGTGAACTTAACTGAAATATTCGTAAACGTATCACAATAATATTTCGATCAGAAGGGTTCGAAGTGCCCAGTATAATACCCCTTTCTAACTATATATAGTGCTGTACTTTCTACAGTTGCAGACATATCTCATTGCTGCATCTACATTTGCATATTTAAAACACACGCTTCACATTTACATTTACAACTGCTGTACATACACTGCACATTTATATTACATATACAGCAAGTAATGTACAGCAAGGAACACGTGTCCACATTATACTATTTGCTACTAGATGTGAAAACCGTCTATCTATCTATCTATCTATCTATCTATCTATCTATCTATCTATCTATCTATCTATCTATCTATCTATCTATCTATCTATCTGTCTGTGTCTGTCTGTCTGTCTGTCTAGTGGTGTGAGACTGGTTGTTGGAGACAGTAGTGGTGAGAGACTGGTTGTTGGAGACAGTAGTGGTGAGAGACTGGTTGTTGGAGACAGTGTGGTGGAGACTGAGACTGTGTGGAGACAGTGGTGAGAGGTGTTGGACGTAGTGGTTAGAGGTTGTTGGAGACAGTAGTGGTGAGAGACTGGTTGTTGGAGACAGTAGTGGTGAGAGACTGGTTGTTGGAGACAGTAGTGGTGAGAGACTGTTGTTGGAGACAGTAGTGGTGAGAGGTTGTTGGACGTAGTGGTGAGAGTGGTGAGAGGTTGTTGGAGAGACAGTAGTGGTGAGAGACTGGAGGTTGTTGGAGACAGTAGTGGTGAGAGGTTGTTGGAGATAGTAGTGGTGAGAGGTTGTTGGAGATAGTAGTGGTGAGAGACGGTTGTTGGGGTTGTTGGAGACGGTAGTGGTGAGAGACGGGTTGTTGGAGACAGTAGTGTGAGAGACGGGTTGTTGGAGACAGTAGTGGTGAGAGACTGTTTGTTGGAGACGGTAGTGGTGACTTGGAGACAGTAGTGGTGACTGTTTGTGGGTGTTGGAGACAGTAGTGGTGAGAGACTGGTTGTTTTGTAGAGTGATTTTGTGTATTTAATGAAGATTGGTTGTTTACAACAATGGGGATTAGTAACTGATTGTTGGAAACAATAGTGGTGAGATACTGGTTGATGAGAACTGTTGTGATGCGTGGCTCTTTTTTGGGAAAATAATAATGACGAGTGATTGATTGCATGAAACAATAACAAGTAATTATTTGTTGTTTGGAACTGTGGTGACGAGTAGTAATCTGATATAATGGTGATGAGTCGCTTTTTTGGGATGGAATAATATATTTTTTTAAATGATTAGTATTAAAAAAATATATATTAATAAATAATAATAATAATAATGATGACGTTGATGATAATAATGATTTCATTTAAATATAAATCCTTTTATATTTTGCATATTAATTCATCTGCTAAATTCATACACTGTTTTCCAATTAAGAAAGGCACAAATCTGAAAACTTAACCATGCACTCAAATTCTCTCTGTATTGTCGTCTTTGACATTTTTTTTCGCAAATTTGCAAAAAACAAACAAAGAATTAACTAATAAATATATAAATACATACATAAATAAATAATTTAGCAAAAGTAAGCGGGAGATTAATTTCGAGATGTATTTCAACATGGCAACAGCACCTGTCTGTGTGATCCCGATCCCCCCTAATCTGTGCGTCTCTGCGCCGCGCATGCGCGACGTCACACTACTCCTCGCGCCTCATATAGCTCGTGCGTGAGTTCGCGCGCAGTGTGTGAGTCTGAGATTGAGACAGGGCCGGACGCCGCGCATGCGCGATATAAAAATAGAAGAACCAGCTGATGTGTTTTGCATGACATTTGGTGCGGTGAGTTGACAGAGTTAATTTCTTTGTTTGTTTTTGTTTTGGACGTGTTAACTATCGATGTGTCAAAAACAACGAACGATTAACAATTTATGTTAAGAGTATCTCTCTGTGTGTGTGTGTGTGTGTGTGTGTGTGTGTGTGTGTGTGTGTGTGTATGTGTGTATGCTTAATGTTTAAAGTGTATTGTCACTTGATGCATATTTTGCTGATTTGTTTATTTCTTTTTCGCTTCAAACTAGATTCCTGGTCTCCTGAAATCATCCTGTGACTTCAGAAGATCGAGTGGAGCATCAGTGGTTCTTTGCAACATAGTGTGTGTGTTTGTGTGTGTGTGTGTGTGCATGAAGAGAGAGGATCCAAACCCTGAACCATGAAGTTGATCGTGGATGTCGTGTGGATGGTGTGGGGTATCGGGGCGTCTGTGTACGATTACTTTCACACCAGCGCCATGGAGGAGAGGATTCACACCCTGGAGAACGTCCTCACCATCCACCAGTTCCTCATCGTGTTCCTCACGGCGAGCCTCGTCCTGCTCATCTCATACGTCATCTTTAAGAAGAAATGACATGACGGAACCCGCCTCGGAGAACTGTGAGACGGACACCGAGGTCCTCGATATGTAATGGGTGCAGGGATCGACGATAAACTGTTATTTTTTGGTCAGATAATCTGACAGGTTTATACGGTTTACAACATTAATACTATATATATATATATATATATATATATATATATATATATATATATATATATATATATATATAAAAGACGTTTCTAACACAAGTTTCTACACAGACAGCATTGGTTCTCCTGTCATGCACTGTGGGATTGCCACACAACTGTGATCACAAGGTCGCACTTTACAAGTGTTTGGCAGAAAAAGCATTGTATCTACAGATGCATCAGTTCTTTTCAGTTCAATCAGATTTTTCTTATTTTTTAATAATTAATATTATTGACACAGTCAAATACTGACAGCAACTATTAAACAGATACTATTAAACAGACACTGGAGACCTTAAGGATTTCTCAGTGCTCGCTAAAGGGAAATGCTCTAACGTTGCCGACACTGCTCTATTATGGACCGGGAAAATACGTGTGCTCATGACTGGAGCACAAGGCTTATCATTTTACTACGCTTTCTACTGATACAAGTAAAATGCATCAGTATTGATGCATCACTGATGATGTGAATTTTTCATTGGATATAAATGCTTGTATTTGATGTTTTTTATTAGAACGAGCACACGCATTCAGTAGACGGTCATAATAACTTCTAATACTACTCTGTTTTGTGTGTAATACTCTATTTAATGAGAGTGTTGGTTCTTTATACAAAGGGAAACCCTTCTTTTAGCCAATACTAGAATATTTACAGTTTAATACAGAGCAATAGCACTATGCTATTATTGTGTGCCTTTAGGATGTCACACAAGAATCCGAGCAACTAGGGAAATAGTGTTTGGGGAGATGTGAAACAGGAATGTAAGGAAATCAAAATAAATAAATAAATAAAAAACAAGCGGGAAGGAAATGAACAAACTATTTGCTCTTTTTAACATTGTATTTGTATAGTGCTTTTAACAATGGACATTGTTCCAACGGTTTTGTGCCATAAACGAGTTCCTATAAGTTTTAATGAGGCATGCACAGGGAAAGATTTCTAAAATGTAATGACCGTAAAAAAAAACGCAAAAGAAGCCAGCCTCAAGCGTTTACCATGTTTACCGCAGGTACAGACTCAACAGAGACCAAAAAAAAAAAACTGGGTAGTGTTTATTGCCTTATAATTATAGAGATAGACAGTTTTAGACAAATCCTTTCCAGAATTCTAGTGCAAGCAAAATCTCTTATTGAGTAGATTCTCTCAAGAATAACAGTATATCCCAATTTAATCTACAATCTATAACTATATATATAACTAATATCACGGGGGAACTGTGCCTATCCCAGGTGTCTATGGGCATTAAGGCAGGATACACCCTGGATGGAATGCCAACCCATCGCAGGACACACTCACACTCACACACATTCATACACTAGGGACAATTTTCCAAGGTGCCAATCAACCTACCGTGCATGTTTTTGGACCGGGGGAAACCGGAGAACCCGGAGAAAAAAACCCCTGAGGCACGGGGAGAACATGCAAACTCCACACACACACACATGGCCGAGACGGGAATCGAACCCGGACCCTGGCGGTATGAGGTGAACATGCTAACCACTATTCCACCGTGCCCCTATAGCTATATATTATTATATAATTTTATTAGCTATTACATCTGAATGTTTTTTTGATTAATCCAAAACGTTTTTTTTTTACTTTTCTGTATAAGACAGAGCACCAGGGGACAATACGCAGTGTCCTGAGCCTTCTGACTGCAATACAATATCAATATATCACCCATCTCCATTTTTACACCAAGGAAAGCCCAACCCCCACAAGACTGCTGAATGAACGCATCCTCCCTTAACATGGCGTCCGAGGGAACTTCATTAAAGCCACTATACACAGTATTGGAACTAATTCCACTTTCTTTTTCGTCACATCAAACCGGAAGCACGGACTCCTCTCTACCAAACATGCCCAGGTGCTCTGTGATTGGCTGGCCAGCTAGGCTCGATGCCAAGCATTTATTTTGCTCGCTGTAGGCTCACTTGATAAACGGTGTAGAAAAGTGCTGCTCATGCGCCCTACCTAGTGTCTTATTGTGTACATTAGGACCGGGATCCAGGCTTGGATTTGGTTTCTACTTGTGAATTAAAAAAAATAACTAATATATATATATATATATATATATATATATATATATATATATATATATATATATATATATATATATATATAGATATATATATATATATATATATATATATAATAGTAAGAATGGTCGTTAAATATAGTGTAATGGTTAAAAGAAAAAAAAGTCCTTATTGGAGGAGATGAATGAATGTTGTATTTAAAGTTGCATTAATATTAAAATTCTGTGCAGCGCGTGCGGTCCTTTTCTTTACTTTTTTTCTTTACTTTTTTTCTTTACTTTTTTTCTTTTTAATCGAACGCGGCTGCCATGGAGACCAGCGCGCGCAGTTTCATCCGCTGGCGGAAGTCCTGTCAGCCCTGAGAGCGCTGCCTTTTGTTCAGTGGAGCAGTGCGGGGACATTCGCTCTCAGTGTGCGTGTTTTCCTCTCATAGAGGAAGGTCGGAGTTGGATCATGGCACCGCACAAGCCCGGCTCGGACCCGTACAGATCCGCTAAAACATACGCGCACCCAGCCCACGCCAGCAGCCTGGCCATGAACGCTGCCAAGAGACCCAAAATGGAGCAGCTCCAAGCCGACCACGAGCTCTTCCTGCAGGCCTTCGAGAGTGAGTCTGACCCGCGCTCTGCCGCTTCCAATACATTCGTCCTCCCAACAATCCCTTTCTCCGCTCTTCTAACACCTAATAATAATCATCATATCTCTCTGTGTATTATCGCATATATATATATATATATATATAACTAATATACGTCATGCGTCTACGTGTATATCCTTATATTACATGCTTTGGCTATTTTGTGTACGTATTGGATTAAAAGCATGGGCCGGCTAGGGGGTAAACAATTGCATGCATTCAAAAGTCTTGAATCAGAATGGAAAAGGAGCCCAACGACACCATTGTCTACTTTTTTATTTTTTTATTTTTTACTTAATAAAAAGCAACAGGCGGCACGTGTATCCCGCTTTCTGATGCTCTTCATTCACACCGTAGAGCATTCACGGAAATCTTACATTTATATGTATATGTAAGCGTGTAGAAAAAACAGTACACACAGTACACAGAAAAAGAAAAACAGTACACACACGTACACATTCCTTTGTTTGGCTCTGCCTACCTGAATGAGCCACGATCCGGTTCTAAAGCAGGAACGGTACTCAGAAAGTGTTCCCTTTAAGGCACTGTTTTTGCTGAGAAGGTACCGTTTCGCACCCGCTTTTCCTAAAAGTGCCGGATTTGCCTTTGTGCATTTGAACCAAATCAGTAGCTTCCCTTAGGATGATGATCATTCTCAGGCTGGGATGATATCAGATGTTGTTGCTTTCTCCCCCCCCCCCCCTTTGTTTTGGGGGGAAATGATTGATATATCTTGATAATGAGTATCATGAAGAGGCAAATATGATTGCCCTGTTTATTATCAAATAACTATTCCATATGAAACCTAGCCTAATATTTGTTTGTTGCGAACGAACAGGAAACCCAATCGAACGTACTAGTCAAGTAGGCTTTATTGTCATTTCCACAGTCAGTACAAACGAAACGTTTCCCCCAGGACCGAGGTGCTGCATCAAACGACAGACACCGAGCTGCACCTAACTCTGAGATAAAAACAAAAATAGAAAAGCTAACTCAAAAAAGGACAAAGTGCAAAAGAAAGGGAAGAAACAACGAGACAAGATAATAAACAAGTTACTGTAGCGACCACTGGTACACATTTTTTTGTACCAAAATGGATTTGTTCCAATGCAATGAAGATAAAAATAATAGTGTAAACCGTGTTTACACATGGTTATATTTGCTAACAAGGAACAGGAAACCCAATCTAAAGGTATTGTACCATAGTTAAAGTTTATTTATATGATGCTATCTATGATGAAGGAGAACATCCCTGTAGCTGAGGGAAAGTATAATAAATGTGTTCCTTATATAGTTTCTTATCATAAAAAAAAACTTTTAATAATGAGCAATATTAAATATACACATCACGCGTTAGACACGTCAAAGTTTTTGGTTTTGTGTTGTATTGCTGAAATTGCATAAGATTCAGTGAAAAGCCAGTTATCTCAAACTACAAAGATATAAAATAAATAAAAAAACTCTGTAGTCTATACATGTATGTATTTCTATAGTTTCTAGGTTGTCCGTACCGTATAAACGTGGAGATGAGTACATGTATTAAAGAGCAACTTTTTTTAAAAACTTTTTTAAAAAGTTTTTATTTTCTTCGCAGAACCGACACAGATATACCGCTTCCTTCGCACGAGGAACCTCATTGCTGTAAGTTCACGCCGCCGAGCCGCTCCTGAATCATTCCAGCTGAGCGTAGAAATCTCTGCCGTGTGATCTGCTTGTAACGTTCGTACCCTTTTCTTTTTTTTGTTCCAGCCCATTTTTCTGCACAGGACCCTCACGTACATGTCCCACCGCAACTCAAGAGCCAGTGGCAAAAGGTAACTTGGATAGTAGGTTGGGGCCAATGATACTGAGATAATGACACTTTTATAGGAACAGTTTATATTCAGTATATTATAGAATGGACCTGAACTCTGGATATGTTTCTAACACAAGTTCCCTTTGTAAGGGTTGGTAAATATAGAGAATCATGGTGAATGTTTACCCACTGTAATGAAGAGAAAATGGATCATATTTCTGTGTATATTCTGTGTAACTTGGGGACAATCTATACTCATGAAGTTGGATTTGATCAATTCTTGAGTCAGTTTTAATTTAACAATTGAGATATAATTACTAGGGCTGCCAATCGATTAAAAATATTTAAAATAAATGAATGGCACAATTGTATCTGGTCTAAATGTACCTTCAGTGAATGCTTTTCAAGTTTTTACTCTAATAATCAACATGTCCATGTTGATGCGTTATGCAAATGTGTGTTTATTATTAGTGAAACCAAACTGAACATAGAGTATGGAGACAATATTCTTGTAAATTCTTTGAAGTCTTTTAAAATCACGTTAAAATCTTTGGTGCTTGAGACTTCAGTAAAAGAAATATTTGATGAAAAAAAATAAAAACCTACTTAACACTAACACTGGGGACTCCTTCCACGAATATATAACTCTTCTTTTATAAAATCCACTATATAAAATATTCCACACATCCTTTTGTAATTTAATGATTATTATAACCAGGTTAAATGTTTTTCTTCCTTTTACCTCTCTCTCTGTCTCTCTTTCTCTTTCTTTCTGTGTTAGAAAACAATTCTGCATGGACGATCTGCTCTTCAAGGTGGAGCGGATGAAAACGGAGCAGGAGGCTCTCAAGTAAGCCGATCTCTTCCGATCCAGCATCGTATGATAAATCCTCAATCTGATCGCTTACATAATGGCAAAAAGTTTTAGGATGACGGATCCATAGCATAGTTTTATACACCTATGGAAAGAAAGTCCCGATTTTCTTCAATATGTAGTGCTATGTTATCCTTTTTTTTTTTTTTAATTTTGTAATCGTCTGATGCATGTCATTGAATTTCTCCCACAGTTTGGCTACACACCTGCAGCTCACCTTCACCGGTTTCTTCCATAAAGTCGGTAAGAGCAACTCCCACGCTCATATTACATTCTCACGTCTGACTGTGTAGCCGTTTAAGGAGTGGTAGAATGAATAGATCCAACCTGGAGCCGTTGGTCAGTTGCACAAAATACTTTCACGCCGACAAAAATAGAAGTTTAGGAGTAGAAAACCTCGGATAAGATAGATTACGTTTTCAGGGATCATGAGCAAATTCTTAAACCAAACCAATCTATTGTTTTATTTATTCATTCATTCATTTATTTATTTATTTATTTATTAATACAAGTCTCCTTATTTCTGTTCTATAAACTCCACTCCTCCTTCTCCTCTGTGTCATTTACTCTACTTGCTTGGTAATCAAATGTTCCAGACAAGACGCAGAACTGCGAGAACGAGGAGAGCTCCGTGTTGTTGGAGGTGTTGCTCATCAAAGTGTGTCATAAGAAGAGGAAGGTAAAATGCTGTGCACAAACACCCACACACACAAACATGCACACACAAACACCCCCCCCCCCCCCCCCTCTCGGTGCGCTCTATATATATATATATATATATATATATATATATAGATATATATATATATATATATATATATATATATATATAGGAGAGAGAGAGAGAGATATCGGAGAGAGAGATGAGGCCGCGAGCGAGAGATCGAGAGAGATGAGGGAGATGAGAGAGACCCCGGACGGAGATAGAGAGACTATATAATAGAGAGAGAGAGAGAGAGAGAGAGATGAGAGAGAGAGAGAGAGATGCAGGGAGCGAGAGAGAGAGAGAGAGAGAGAGAGAGAGAGAGAGAGAGAGAGAGAGATTTGGTCCCTTCTCATGTCTGTCCTCCCTCTGCCTGTATGTTCTTGACTTCCCTGCAGGATGTGAGTTGCCCCGTCAAACAGGTCCCTACAGCGAAGAAGCACGTCCCTCTGAACCCACGGGTGAAGACGGGCTCTTGTCCGACCATCATGATGTCCAGTCAGGAGTTTGAACCCAGCAACAGCCACATGGTCAAGTCTTACTCGCTACTCTTCAGGGTCACGTGTTCTGCAGGGAGGGAGATCAGCACCCAGGACAACAGTACGCTACACAACACTACACACAAATGGAACCAAATGTATAGTATACTTTGTAGCAGTGGAGTGTTTTATTTTCTGTGCTGTTGTGTATCGATAAACGGAGGTCTGAGGATGACGGTATGCATCTGGATGTGTCATAACTGCGTGTGTAGCAGCTCTCCTACTCCGTGTGACTAAGTTACATCATAGCATTACTCATGGACTGTGTGTGTGTGTGTGTGTGTGTGTGTGTGTGTGTGTGTGTGTGTGTGTGCGTGTGTGCAGACGTTGCTGACGAGATCCCCGGCAGAAAGAAGCGCTACTCCTCCCACCGAGATGACGGAGAGACAACTTTCTTAGCTCAGATGACTGTTTTTGATAAGAACAGGTGTGTGTGTGTGTGTGTGTGTGTGTGTCAGAACATATTAAATGGCATGTTGGCTTCATGAGCGTGATCATGTTGGTGGTTCTGCACAGGCGACTTCAGCTGCTGGATGGTGAATATGAAGTTTCGATGCAGGAGATGGAGGAGTGTCCCATCGGCAAAAAGCGAGCCACGTGGGAAACCATTGTGGATGGAAAGGTGTGACGGAAACATGGCGTCGAAGAGAAACAATACCTCAAGTTACAGTTGTCAGAAAACTCAACTGTGGATTTGAACCTGTTTTGTGTGTATGATTCAGTGGGTCCCTCCGTTCGACACGTTCTCTCACGGCCCGACCCTGCAGTTCACGCTCCGCTGGACAGGCGAGGAAAGTGACATCACCACGCCGCCACTGACCCGCCCTCTCGCGACACGCAACACGCACACGAGCGGCAGCGACAACCAGAGGACGAACGCACCGAAACCGCCCCAAACAGTAGGTATGGCGACGATTTGTATGTTTTTGTTATGGATTAAACTTGATTTTCCACATCACTCGCACATCATTTAAGCATACGCGGTACTTCAGAAGCAGGCCCGTAGTCTCTGTTCTGAGTGCTGCACTCATCTTTCCGCTATGTTTTGGTTATCCAGCTGTTAAAGATCCCGTAACTTCGGATGCACTCTTGCGGAAAGAACAGCTGCACATCGAGCCTCGGCAGAAACTCCGTGTTTATTATCAGGTAATGATTTCTATCCTTGAATCTCAGATCTGATCACGAAGCTCTAATGAGCGGACGGAGCATAATGCACTTTTATCAAAGGACATTGTCTCAAAGCAGATTTACAGAAATAAATGGATCACAAATATATAGTAAACCTTGTATATACTTGATTGGGACGTTGGAAAATTGTCCCTAGTGTATGAATGTGAGTGTGTGTGCCCTGCGATGGGTTGGCATTCCATCCAGGGTGTATCCTGCCTTAATGCCCATGCCCTGAGATAGGCACAGGCTCCCCGTGACCCAAGGGAAGATCGGATATATAGCGGTAGAAGATGAATGAATGTATATATGTATATGTATGTATTATAGTGTCTGCAGCTAAGAATGCATTATAGCACTTTTATGACATGGGAATTACACATTACAGAACACAAGTAGTAAAGGCCATTTTAATGACTGCATTACTAAAGGTGGAAATGCTTCTATTTGCTAAAACTAAAATGACAGTGTTTTGTGTGTGTGTGTGTTTCCTCTGCAGTTTTTGTACAACAGTAACACTCGACAGCAGACGGAGGCTCGAGACGACCTGCACTGTCCCTGGTGTACTCTTAACTGCCGCAAACTTTACAGTCTCCTTAAACACCTCAAGCTCTCTCACAGCCGCTTCGTCTTCAACTACATGGTGAGGAGAAACAAAATGAATGAGACCAAGTGTAGTGTGTTGTCGACGGCACGAGGAAAAGATTAGCATGGCCCGTGTGATAAATCATGACGCCGTAGAATACATAGCGGAGAGCTTGAGAAGTCCTGCTTTTAATGATCCAAGGAGAAATCTCAAGCTGTCATCCCTGGGGTATAATTGTAAATCGTTCAGGATAAGGGCTGTCTTTGATTAATATCTCTGGGGAATTAAAAAAACTGTGTGTTTTGTTGTATTCCGGAATACTGGGTCAAGTCCACTGCTTTAATTGTAAGGGCGCTTATATTTTCTGTAAATACACTTGGGCTGCATATTGTGTACAAAATGCCACCTAGTCATGAATTTCCCGTGCGATTATATATCCCAAGGCTCTTTTGTATTCAGCAGTACTCTAAAGCATTGCTCAAATTAAGGAGATACGTAAAAAAATGTATTCGTTTTTTGTTGTTTTCCCCGCGTTGAGCAGCCTCACCCTAAAGGAGCGCGGATAGACGTGTCGGTGAACGATTGTTACGATGGATCCTACGTCGGGAATCCTCACGACCTGCACTGCCAGCCCGGCTTTGCCTTCAGTCGCAACGGTCCTGTTAAACGCACCAGCGTCACGCACGTCCTTGTCTGCAGGTCAGTTTTTCCTTTTTGCGTGTTTGAGTATTCGAGATGTCCTGGTATAAGAATGTGTGAACTGTAGAATCCTGTGAAGCAGCGCGTACATCGGTAGCGTTGTTGATCGCGGCGTGTTTACAGGCCCAGGCGCACCAAGCCGAGTCTCTCCGAGTTCCTGGAGTGTGACGAGGTCCCGCTGGAGCAGAGGAGGCCGTTAGTGAGCGGCCACAACCGCCTGTACTTCCACAGTGACAACTGCGTGCCTCTGCGTCCCCACGAGATTGATGTAGACAGCGAGGACGAGAAAGACCCCGAGTGGCTGAGGGAGAAAACGGTCATGGTGAGAAAACAACCAAGCAACAACACCATTTCTTTCTTTCCCCTACAAAAAAGTCCTGACTGAAATTCCCACATCAAAGATGAATACATGTGTACATGTCTCTCCACAACAGAGTTGTTGCTAGGATGGCGTGAATATACATGTACATAGCTTTATAATAAAACTAGAAAAAAGTAGGGATGTCTGTTATTAACGCGTTAACGCAGATTCACTTTAACGGCACAGATTTTATTAACGCAGAGTGCATTACTATGCGAGTGATCTCCTTCACTCTGCGTTGTGTTGGCGAATGAATGGAACCCGAACAACAAAGAACAAATGAATGAAGAAACTTTAGTGCATCCACTCGTGCTTCCAAAATTTCCCCCGAATTACGCTTACTATCTGCGCATTCACAACAGATATGAGCTCCTCAATATATTAGCGTATATTACCGTATGAAACCTTACGGAAGCGCATAACATTCCCAAGTCCGTATTACGGAAGCGCATTTTTCTTTTGTGAATGCAGTGCGCTTCTATATATCCTAAACGTATCACCAGTTTATATGGAAACGCAACCGGAACAGAATTCTTAAAGGAGCCACGTCCCATATTTTACTATTAAAACAACCACTTAAAAAAAAAAATTAACATTGAAATGAACAAGAAATTAATGAATAATATTAAAATAATAATTTAGGGAGTAAAATAAATATTAATCAATAAGTTTATTAAAGCTTTTGAGAGAAATGTATATAATTATTGCGTCTGTTACAGTTGAGAGTATTAGAAAGTATAAATTTATGTACATTGAAAAGGTGCCATTGACAGCCCTAGAAAAAAGGAAATCGGTACACAAAGTGCCTTTTTGCAATTTTGAGAGACCGTCCACAAGTATATACAGATATGAAGTGTGTACGCCATTCTAGAGTGAAATAATGAAATGGAGTACAAAGCAGTGTGAATTTTGTATGAGTAAGGTGCAGTTTAGTATGTGACGGTCTGTGATGAGGCTTTTCCTTCACGTAACCCACAAATCTACTGTTCTTGCCTTACTGCAGCAAATCGACGAGTTTACAGATGTCAACGAAGGAGAGAAGGAGGTGATGAAACTGTGGAACCTTCACGTAATGAAGCACGGGTACGTCTCTGTATTTCGTTTATGCAGCCTGTGATTCTTAGTTCAGTAAAAAAAAAACAGCACTTGGAGGTCGATTTAAAAGCAAAACACACACACACACACACACACACACACTATTCGTCCTACGTCCAGGAATGCTTCGTAATATTCTGTAAGGCATCTTTCTGATGGTAATCCGATTCCGAATTACACACGCGAGACCTTCTTAGAGGAATGCAGGCGCTAATGTCATTAGCATCGTTTGGAAATCCAATTTTGAAATCTGTTTAAGATGGGGCATTAGGCAACACCATTTCTTAATCAACTTGAGCTGTGTTTCAAATCGAGTCAAGTGCTGCCTTGATCGTGTTGACCATGATGAGGCTTTTCTAAATGTCTGATGGGCGTTTCAGGTCAAGGTGGTGAGGCCTAGAAAAACCACCTGATTAAATCGAATGGTTTCCTTTCCTTCTCCTTGATCAGGTTTATCGCTGATAATCAGATGACTCAGGCCTGCATGCAGTTTGTGGAGAACTACGGCGACGTCGTCGTCGAGAAAGACCTGTGCCGGAACTTCCTGCTCCATTTGGTCAGCATGCACGACTTCGGCCTGGTGAGCACGCTGACCATAGACAGGTCCATGGCTCTCCTGCGGCAGGTCAAACCGGCGAACCGCGAACACGCCTTCGAGTCTGCGGAACCGGCGCGGGAACGCAGCTGAGACTGCCTTCGCAGATTAGAGGAGCTCTGGATGCCAGATGATTCGTTTTTTTTAAACCACAAATCAAAAGATCCATTGGAGCTAATGGATTACGTTGTTCTACAAAATAAACGTGGGTGCTATTTTTGTACCTTTTTTTTGGCGCCAATTTTTTTTCGGATGGAAATATTTTTAATATATTTTAAACAGTGCGACAAATGGATGAGACTTGACCTTGGAGAATTTTAGGATTTTTTTTTCTTATTTTGTCTGTCGGACTTTTTTCGAAACTGCGAGTACAATTGGGCTGATCGGGCAACATGAAAATAGCAAACGCTGAGGTCAACAAAGGATGGGTTTGATGCCGTGGTGGTGTCGCAATTTTCGAATCGGATCCCTGTGCGTTTGCTGATTGAGCCAGCCACCCAAACACAGTACCTACCTAGTGAGTTTGCAAAGTAGCTAGCAATAGACAAAAATCATACATGCAATGCCTGCTAGTAGGGAACTCTCTCTCTCTTTTTATATATATAGCCAAAGATGTGAACTGAACAGTAGTGATGTCATCACACACTTCCTGATTGGCTAATTAAACTTTGTCTTCGATATCCGGGTCATCATTATGATACAATATTGATTTTTGGGAAATTGGGACACATGCTTGTGCAGTGGGAGGTAAGGGGGGGTGGGGTTTGGGGGGGTTTGGGGTTCTAAATGTTTAATAAATGAATAAATACAATGTGAATAGGGGAAGTCTTTCTCTTGTCCAATTGGCTACTTGTTAGAAAGCATTCTAGCTTTTTTTTCCCCCCCATTTGAAAGGGTGATGACACAGTTCATGTCGTTTATATGATCGCTTTACAAGGGAGCTGAAATGGATTGATGTGATTGACCTCAACGATGACCCTCCCATTTCAATGTATTAAATCAGTCGGACCATTGGTGTCCCCAATCTCCCCACGGACATGCAAAAGTATTGGAACAGCCAATTCCCTGACAGTATTTGCACCCTAAGTGAGGTATGGGGAAGGGGATTATGAAAAACGTCTCAGGAACATGCGTACCCATTTTCCTGCCAATGTGCACATCCCGAGCAACATGGAGGGGTGGCCGTTTTGATCGCTCGCGGATGCTCGAGAATAATTGTTTGTTACTCTGTATGAATCCAGGTTTGCTGATTTGGGTTGTAAATACCTGACAGAACTCTTTAGCTTGGGATTAGCGCCCATTAATTAGCCCCCCCCCCCCCCACACACACACACACACACACCTGTGGTGAAAGGTGCTGAAGCGCTTGCATGAACTATCTGCAACTGTTGCACTAAAACCTCCATCGACTCGTTTGGCAATAACCTCACAGTATATGCAAGGCTTTTCCAACAGATCTAGCTTGCTCGCTAACTGACAAAGCCTAGCACGAGTTTGTGATGAGCGTGAAGAGCAAGCTATTTAGCATACCTAGCTAAGAAATGCTAATCACTTGGGTATATTTTCTGGTAACTTTAATCTTTTTATTTTGGCGTCAGTTTACTGGAACTTTGAGCATATTTCTCTTTAAATATGTCCCGATTGTCAGAGTCCTGTCAAACTGGCGATTCTGAGGTAAATTTTTTTTTTTTTTTAAAGAAATAAAAAATAATGCTGCCAAGTGATCGGAAGAGCACCATGGCGATTAAATATGCCTAAAGCACATGCGTTTCTTGTGAAAAGTGTGGTAACACCTAGTGTTTTATGGGGTTTGAGCAACACATTCATGTTCCTTTTGTTTCTCTGCAACAAACTAGGTCGGGTAATGCTATGAAGATTTTCTACCATCAGACAGTTCTATACACGTACAAACTTTAGTTCCCTTAGCATGAATAACAGCTTTATGCACTCTAGGGATCCCGGATAGTCCTTTTCTCTAAACGTTCAATGGGATTTTCGTGGAGTGACTGTTGGTCACACATTGAAATTGTCTTGTTGTACGGTGAAGTCGGTTCCAATTAGCCGTATTTGCCTCACGCCGAAGAAAGGAAATGGTGTCTGTCTTGGTTCCTTTGGCCAAACCTTCCCTGCACTAAAACGACCTCGGACCGTTAAGCGTCCTCCTCCATGTGGGAGGCAGTCTGTTCAAATGTCGCAAATGTCATATTTGTACTCTTGTGTCCACAGAACCTTCTCATTCGGTGTCGAGGTATTTTGTATTTATTTAGCATTTTATATGTATTCATTTGCTGCACGGGAACAAAAATGAACATGCACATGTCACAAAAACACATAAAAGACTCTGGCATTGTTTCTGCACAGGGTAACGCACACCCTTACAGCCCTGTGTGCAGGGAGACGGAAATGTTTACTTCACGCAGCACGCAGGCTTGTAGTGTGTAAAAGTTTGGTCATATAGGTTTCTTTTATTAATATTCGTAGAAAAATGTATTAATTAAATTCTAGATTATTTCTTTTCTTTTTTCTTTTTTTTTTTTTTTTTTTTTACTTTTCCGTTGTTGGGATCTGACTATGGTGCCATTCTGTGCTGTACAGCGTGTACGTTCTTGCGCTGTATAAGAAACATTAACAGCAACGGAAAAAATGAACAGTGGTTTATATCGGGAAATATCAAAGCCTATCTGGATTTGATTTACGGGATTCTGTAATCAGATCAGAGAGATGTCTTTTTTTCCCCCTCTCCAGCAATGCTTGTTTGCTTTCCTGCTGATGTTTGAAATCATTTTCTGTCTTTTTAGCTGTTTGACTTTGCTTTTAACCAAAATCCAGTGATGCGTATTTGCTGCTAATCAGGTATATACGATACAATCGTGCTTTTCTGAACGTCACCAATTTAAAAAAAAATTATAATAATTTTTTTAAAAATCAGATTTTTGATTAGTGTGATATCCTGATGTTCCAGGTACAGTTTTTTAATAGCAAGTTTATTTCACAAACCCTGACATTTGGAAGTAATTTTTATATGATATAAAATGGGGGGAAAAAACCGGCATCATTTGCCGAATATGTATGCACCAATACTTTTGCTCATCTTTTTATTTATTTTTTTTTGTTTTACAATGGTCATGCTGTGTGTGCAGGTGCTATCCATTGATGATGAGGGTATATTTTTTTATGACAAAGTTGAGTTCACATACCAAAGGGATTCCATTTTGGAGGTTTCACTTTATTGAAAAAAAAAGGTGGAATGCTTTTTTTTTTTTTCTCACCTATCTCTCCCTCCCCCCACCCCCGCACCCCCCCCCCCCCCCCCCCCCCCCCTCTCCCCCTCCCCCCCCCCCCCTCCCCCCCCCCCCCACCCCCCCCCCCCCCCCCCCCCCCCCCCCCCCCCCCCCCCCCAAACACCTTAAACGGAAACTGGGATCTTTTGCACAAAATAAGGCTGACCATGGTGGGGGAATAAAGGATCTATAAACTGATTAAAGCCACCTTGGTGCTTTGAATCCAAAAGAGTTGTTTGGTTTCGTAAAGAAAAAATAAATAAAGGATTTTCCAATGTTGCATTTTGGATTATTCATTCATTCATTCATTTATCTTCTACCGCTATATCTGATCTTCCCTCGGGCGTCTATAGGCATTAAGGCAGGATACACCCTGGATGGAACGTCAACCCTTTGCAGGACACACACACACACATTCATACACTAGGGACAATTTTCCAAGGTGCCAATCAACCTACCGTGCATGTTTTTGGACCGGGAGGAAACCGGAGAAAAACCCCCTGAGGCACGGGGAGAACATGCACACTCCACACACACACATGGCCGAGACGGGAATCGAACCCCGACCCTGGCGGTGTGAGGCGAATGTGCTAACCACGAAGCCACTGTGCCCCTCCCTGTTTGGATTATTTGTTTTGTAATTTCTAGATTATTATAATAATCTATTATCCTCTGCAGGATTAGTGTTCAGCTCTGGCTCTCCGAATGGCTGACAAATGCCACTCATTACTTCAGGTATATAAGGTTCGGACCACCTTGTGAATATGGTGTAGATTTTATTAAGCTCATCATAACCGCTGTTCACGTGTGCAGGAGTATCTCACACCAAGAGATTAGCGCCAGATCCTTAAAGGCCTCTTTGGATTGCATTTGTTTATCCCACAGATGCTCGATTGGAATGAGGTTTTGGAAGTCAACGTGAGTTTGTTCACTTGAACTATTTTTAATTCCTTGTATATATTTAAACATTTCAACAAGGTTAAAACCGATGCTAACGTGGTGTTAAAATCCAACAAACAAACATCAAATCCACCCATGATGATTCAATAATCTTCTAATATGGCATAATGTATGAGTTCAGTATTATGTAATGCCATATAAAGCATATATTCTGTATTATAATACTCTCACTTGTGTATTTCTCTGTAGATATGGTTGTTCATGGGTTCATCACAAATCGCTGGAACAGAGATTATTGTGTATGCACTTCATTTTGGAATGGTGTGAAATAGTCAAAGTAGCCGTTTAGTAGGATCACGATTTGTGCATACCGTCACATAAATAACTGCCTGACACTTAAATATAATAATAGATTCTGATTAATCATCAAATGTTTCATTTGTTAGTCATCGGTTGTCTTCCGAATTTCACCGAGTCAGAGCAGCTGCATTAGGATACGATTCTGACATTGCTTAAGAGTGAAGGGATCAAACAGGACGGAAGGTTTGCGAAAGAATTGTGTTTGTATTTTTAAATTACAGGCGTGTATTTTGAGACATGGTGAGGCTGCTTTAATTTGTGGTTCATTTGATCGTATTTTATTTATTAAAAAAAAAACCTTTGCCCAACCCTGCCTCCAAAAGTACATCACAGACATGCTTGTGTGCACCATCGTGGTGAGATGATCTTAAGGCCATGCTCAGGGGCCCTACAGTAGCAGCTTGGTGTAGCTGGCATTGATCATGTGATCAGCCACTGATCCAACACGTTGCTGAACTCCGACTTGCAGTCCCGATAGGATACAGTCGATTTGTACCATGTGAGGACCGTCCTCATAAACACTGTATTGCTCACAATGTACATCTTGTTTATTCGTCTAATGAGCACACACTGGTTGTTTTTGAAGTTCCTTTCAGGAACAGGGGGATTTGCTGCACCTGTTCAAGTCCTGTTCTACAAAGCAAAATATAAATACAATAGAACTGAAACGTTTTTGTTATTTATTAATGATCGGCAAAATATGCGCCCTTTCGGGTGTCTTACGAAGGCACGAGCACAAATGAGGTACAAAGATACAAATTCACTGAACCGTCACAGTTTGATTAGCCCTGCTACGTGTCTTTATACCTGTTCAACAGCATTATAACATCTTAAGTACCTTTCAGATCACTTTGTTCCGATGCTGACTCACGGACTCGTGTTGGTCTGTGTTCAAATTGGTGGTTGACTCTTGAGTCCTCAACCGTTACGCTATTTGTCTTTGGCTAGCGAGTTGGCACGCTTGTCACTTAGTAAACATGGTGTTTTGAACAGTAGATCACTTTGAGTATTTAGCGATATTTACTGTCGCGACCCCGTAACACCACTAGTTCAAATCTTTCGTTTGTCTGGAAGTTTCTTAATCGAATATACAGGTTGCTAAGCATCTCGTTCAAAATGGATACGATATTACGATCCACATTTGCTATGCGCGAGTTTCATTTCAGTCCCCAGATTAGCTTTCGCAGGTACGGAAAATTATTATTACCCCAGGAACAAAAAAAAAGAGAGAGAGAGAGAGAGAGAGAGAAAGTAGCACTCTTGAAGATATACATCTGTGCTTTTGTGGTAAACCAGCATGCTCTGCAACTCAACCTTGCATACACTATATCAATAAAAAAATTAAAATAAAAAACAACAAAAAAAAACATGTAACATACCTGTTACTGAGAGAAAAACCCAAGCCATAGTCGTTGGTGGGGGTTTGGGGGGGGGGGGGGGTCCTCTTAAATCCCATTAGGAGAATTGTGTACTTATACGACTTACTGGTCATAATTCTCTTTAGCACTGTTAGATAACTCTTTTTCAAAACTAGCTACCTGGTTGTGTATTTGGATATGCACAGATACAGAGCGAGTGCTTTATATGTCACTATTTTTTGCATTGCTGAAAGCGTCCTTGGAAACAAGCAACCCCTGCATGGGCCTCTGTGTAAACAGTGTAGGCAGAGTAAAAAAAATTGGTATAGGGTAAAATCTATTCAAACAGATTTTATAAGAAGGAGGCTCTGGTACGCTAGAACAGCTGGCTAGCATTTTATAATAAGTAAACTT
The DNA here is from genome assembly GCA_030449085.1 of Kryptopterus vitreolus. Classification (NCBI taxonomy): domain Eukaryota; kingdom Metazoa; phylum Chordata; class Actinopteri; order Siluriformes; family Siluridae; genus Kryptopterus; species Kryptopterus vitreolus. The sequence continues at coordinate 25,924,682 of JACRUU010000012.1, forward strand.
GCGATGTCGGTCGTCATTGGAAGTAGGCGGGGTTTAAATTATTTTTGCATTGTGGCAAGTTAAAAAATAACACTACTTTGTGATTATTTGTACATGTCAGTAAACACTGTAAACAGCTTTAACATCAAGATACAAACAAAATTATGGCAAAAAAAAAAAAAAAAGCATCAGAAAACCAACACTTTCCAGCCGGGGTTTGTGAAGGAACAGCCAAAGAAGAGGCAGTCCACGACTTGGTCGAGCAACCAATCAAAAACAACCTCCCTGTTCCCCGAACCGATCGAAACCCGCAGTTTGAAGCTGCTGGCGTCGCTCGGGTTGTTGTTGTTCGCCGGGATGATGCTGACCACTTCCATGTCGAAGGTGATGACGGAGCCGACGGTGACGGCGGGAAGCTGGTTGGTCATTTCTTTCCCGTTGACGACCACGGCACCTGCGGAAACAAGGAAAAGTAGGTCGTAACGCTTTTATTTTCACTTCTCGGCTGAAGCGTCCTCACATAAAGCAAGCTAATTTACCTGCTAACATTTAAAAGTTACCTCATTTAAAAGTTAAGGGAAAAGCGTTTAAGTCACTGATCGCTAGTCAGTACTTTCCACTGAATGAGAAGTTACATGGGTCTGCATTCAGTTAGCTAACTAGCGTGCTTTCATTTATTCCATTTTATTGCCTAATATTTTATAGGCTACAAGTTAGCACCCAATTTCATTTTAACCTTCCATTCAAATCCAAAATCCTGGTTTCTATCAGGGAACAGATATAAGATAAGGTAAGATAAACCTTTATTCGTCCCCTATTTACATGTTTACAGCAGCCAGGATGTATATTAAACAAAGTATTAATAATTTAAAGAAAATTAATAAAGGATATTAAATATGACACAAATGAAGAAAGAAAGATATTGTACACGGTGAAGTGGTATTACTGAACAGTTTCTATCGCACAGAGTATTTCATTTCGACGATGTCCCAGTGTTCCAGCTAGTCTATGATAAAATAGCAATACTAATGTCATTGTCCATCACTGAGGGTCAGGATCAGACCTACCGTTAGTGGAGATACACACGGCCTGGTCCCTCTGCAGAGAATCTGATTCGCTGCGTTTGTCCACACACACGCCCAGACTGTCACGCTTATCCATCTGCCCAGCTGCAGTAATCCTACAACAACACACACACAGGGATTTAAGCACAGGCATATCTCAACTCTCATCTCTGGGCTGGTTAACTATGAAGCTACTTAGATAACTGAAATATTAATTTTAACACTAAAATAAAAGCAAAAAGCCATCCTGAACTTTATATAAAGACTGATACCGCAGTGCTTTAGTCTTTCAGTCTCTGGACATTTTTAAGTGTAACACAGAACATCTGTCTAGACAAACCATCTTGGTCCCGCGTTTTCCATGACATACACACACACACACACCCATCACTCTGAGTGACCTGCACCTAGGGTTGGTAATCAAAAATCGATTCTGATTTGGGAATTTCACACTTAAGAGTAAGATTAAGAAACGGATACTTGTTATATAATTAAAGTTTCAGTTCCTCTTATTGATTTCTGGACGCATTTTTTTCCTGCCAGGACCTACCATGCGCCGTTTCCTGGCTGCTGCAGCAAGTCAGCATTAACTACTATTTCAGCCTTCACGATCACTTAATCATTTTTTTTATTATAACGACCAATGGTTTATTAGAAAGATGAAAGTCTCTTAGATGAAACTCATTCATTCATCTTCTACCGCTATATCCGATCTTCCCTCGGGTCACTGGGAGTCTGTTCCTATCGCAGGCGTCTATGGGCATTAAGGCAGGACACACCCTGGATGGAATGCCAACCCATCGCAGGGCACACACACTCACACTAGGGACAATTTTCCAAGGTGCCAATCAACCTACCATGCATGATTTTGGACCGGGGGGGAAACCGGAGAACCCGGAGAAAAAAATCCTGTGGCACGGTGAGAACTTGCAAACTCCACACACACATGGCGGAGGCGGGAATCGAACCCCGACCCTGGAGGTGTGAAGCGAACGTGCTAACCACTAAACCACCTGTTACGCCCCCCTAGGAAGTTTTGCCTACTATGCCCCCCCTCAACGCTTTAAGACACAGTAAACACAACGGTCTTTCCACGTCTCCCAATCTGACATACGAATCTACATACGAATATGCCATATTTTTTGGTCATACTCCGACAATGAGCAGTGTAGTGGATGTGCAATTATACTTATTATACTATTCTAGTACGGCAAAAAAACATATTCCCCACTATTTTAGAACCACTGATTTGGGGTGTATAGAATGGAAGGTGTAAATTGAAGCGCTGAATTCATGCGCTGCCATTTTGTATACGACAGTGTAAATTGTCTCATCACAAGAAGCTCTCGCAGACTTCGAGAACTTGATGCAATCGATACAAGTGCCAAATGTCGTACTTGAAGGTGAGGGTCTGTCCGCAGAAGTACGATGGCGAGTTGGAGTAAAGCACAGACGCGCTGCCTGACGATGACGCGTCGCTGCGAAGGGCCATGTTCTTCCGGCTGCTCAGAATGTAACCGTCCACACCGGCACTCCACTCTAAACGCAACGCAAAAGATCATGAGGACTAATAGCACATTTATATAAAATTAATTTGAGGTCCTCACAAGGTCGTAACTTAAAAAAAGTGTTTTTGTCTGGAAAGGAATCTGGCTGGTGAAAAGTTTATGATACATTCTATATAGGGGCGATATCACGCCGGATATCACATTGATGGGAAGCTTGTAGCTTATTGGTTGAGACACTGGACCTTTAATGGCCTAGATAGCTCAGCTGTATGAATTAGGTTAAGGCGCCTTCGCACCGTGCGCCGTGAGTGTTGTGTATCCGGTTTGCGGGATGCTCCACGGGCTCCACTCGGTGCGGCCCTCGCCTCGCGCGCACACTCGGAACAGGTAATCTGTATGAGGGTCCAGGTGCAGCAGCAGGTACTCGCACTCGCTCCCGACGTACGCGTCCTCGTAATGGGTGGAGCTGCTGCGCCGGTACTGCAGTCTGTACTCCTGAGGGTAAAAGTCCTCGTCTACCTAGACACACATTGAACGCGCAAAATTATACAGCTGTACAACCGAAGCCCAACTTAACCTGTGCATGCGAGTGTGTGTTACCTTGCTCCAGCGCACCAACACCCCACCGGCTCTCTCAACCAGCTCCTCGATCTGCACAGGCGGGTGCGACGACACGCTCCCGTGGCGCGTCACCCGCTCCTGCATCGAACACAGCAACGAGTCATCCAGCTGCGCCGATACACACGGCACGTCCACCAGCGCCGGGACCTCGGGGAGGCTGCGCACGTGAGAACTTCGTTAACATCACGCAAGCGCTTGCCTATTGAAGTCAAACCATCGTTTGATTCCCACCTGTCCAGTTGGATGTGAAGGGCTTTTTTGGCAAAGCTGCACAGTTTGTCTTCTCGGTCACTGATCCCGCAACGTATCGCAGCTTCACCTGGACGCACAGGAGACCGTGCTTATGTTATATTTCTTTTATTTTACTACATCTACAATGTCAGCGGTCTGCCATGTGCTTTTTTTTTTTTTACATAACTTATATTTTACAATATTTTCCCCATATTATCCTGAAGGAAAAAATAAGAGTTCTTGGGAAGGGAAGTACATTTGGAGCTGCTATAATGTCATAAGTAACAGGACCAACAGTCACTGTAGCGATAAAAAAGGAAATTTATTTTTACGTGCTAAAGTAGACGGAAAAATAAAAAGCTTTATAAAGAGGGCTTGTGGTGTTCTTAATCCGTCGTCTCGCGTACTGTAGATACGGAGACACTGACGATAAATTCTAACACATAAATAGAATGAGTGTAAATTTCCTTATCTCCTTGTATAACTGTGTGTTAACTGTGTGTTTTAGCTCGACTGCTGACCAGAATCGCCCCCACCCCATTCCTCACCTTCACGCAGGAGGTCGTCGGCCATTTTGACACCATGTTCGATAAGTTTCTGGCAGTCGTCTAGCGGACTGATGCTGTCCTGCTCGATGGCATCCACTTCCTGCAGGAGCGCGGCGAGTCGCTCGTTTAGCAAACGGCCCAGCGACGCCTGGAGATCCTGAAAATGGCGCTTCAAGACCTCGCGGGTGTGAGTGGAGCTCCCTCTCACCTATGACGCAAAAAGACACAGCGGCGTCAGCGTGGAATTCGATCCCAGACGCATTACAACCGTTCCCTTTTTTTATTTTTAGATTCACTTTTTAACCGCTTAAAGGACAAGAGGGAACCGATGGCACTCGTGGCATTTAGAGTCTTAAAACAGGAAATACTTAGAAGGGGGAAGGAAAAAGACGAAAGACTTTAGTATCGCGACTTTTAAAAGAATTACTGGATTTAACGAAATATGGAATCCAGATGCTGCAAAAAGCCTCCGTTGACAAATGCGTCACAGAATTCAGCAGAGATAGTTCTCTCTTGGGAACCTTCTGCCAAACTTTCAAAGAAGGCAGGTTAGTGTATTCGTTCTGGCACCAGCGAAGGTAGCGAGTATCAGAAACCTGACTCTTCCAGCCATACGTTTTTCGTTCCCAAAGAAAAAAGGAGACACACAATTGTATAGGAAGTCTTTGGATGGTGTAGCAAAGTGGTCCTCAAGCCAACCCTCCTCCCCCCAACATGCTGCGGGCCAATTGGTACCGGGCCACACAGAAAGAATGCATAACTCACATTATTTCCGTTTTATTTATTATCTGATTCTGAATGATGTTTTATATTGGAAAATTACCGGATTTTCTCCGCCACATCTGACTATGACTCACTCTCAATGCTTGCCTCGGCCACATGACTTACCTACATCCGCTACCTTCTTAAAGGGGCTGCTCCGGTGGCTAATACACAATGCATTATTGTTAAACTTAAACCCCCAAGTTAGAAACATGAACAAAATACAAACGTCTTTGGAAGGTTTCTTTGCACAGAGTAAAAGAGCCCGAAAAAGAAAAGACAGAAGAAGTTCAAAAAGAAAGAAAAATGGATTTAACAGACTTGAAATATGGATTTATTGAAACGAGGCAATGACACTTTCAAACCTGCTTCGCCACTTGGAGACAAAGCAATCTGCATTAAAACACCAGTTTTTATCCCGGTCAGATCATTTTATTTTGTTGTATTTATCCCCCACACCTTAAAGGCTGGTTTGTGGCACAATAAAGGTTGGGGACCGTAGCTATAGCATCAATTTTCCCCTTTACTTAGACTATGAGACCCAAACCTGTCCCAGCACGACAATGAGCCCGTGTAACAAAGCCAACCCTTCATGAAGATATGCTTCACATGGGTTGGAAGATCTCCTGCTATACACCAATAAACCCGACTCCTCAGGTGTCTACAAAACTTTAGTTGGCACATGCATGATTCGATATATATATAGAATATATATATATATATATATATATATATATATATATATATATATATATATATATATATATATATATATATATATATATGAATGGCAGAATGGCTCGTGCATGGAGAACCGAACGGCTTCAAGATGGTGTGTGGGCGTGGAAAAAAAAGAGGAAATGGTGTAACACAAGGGCCTCTTTTTACGTTTTAAACACCGATTCACCAAGATGAAACCCGCAACACTTCCTGTCTCTCATGTGAAGAGAAAACACGCAAACATGCTTCCTCTTGTACAAGGAGGGGGTTGTAAAAAAACCTTGTCTTTACTTTAATATCCAAGCTTCTGTTTTTTATAACCTCTGCCATAAGCACGAGAAAGAATCCTTTATTTTCACCTTTGAGAGTGACAGAGTGGCACTAGGCGTTATCTCAGACCAGCTCTGTAGCACTGCAGAGGCGAGAGAGGACCCCTAAAGCTGTCAGAAATCGTAATCTACTTTTCATGCTCTGCTATTAATACTATTATCAATTCAAAATAGATCGCACCGTCTTATCTTACTCGGTCAGTCGCTTCATTTGAAGGTCACAGAAAAGGTCAGCTTTTTTTTTACCCTCCAACGTAAACAAACCCTGAGACGGCGCCTTGATTATTTTCATTTCCTTCACTGTAAAGTTCAGGGTTTGGTGACTGATTAACACTTGAACTGTTACGCGAAGAGGATTTAGACACTATTTATGCTCATTGATTCATTTCAATTGACAAAAGTAGATCTTTGGTTTATTTTGTCGAATTACATCCAAAGTGCACGAATGACAGTCATGTACGCTACTTCAGACTTTCAGACTAGTAGATCAATTGTTATAATAAAATATTCTTTTATTTAGTGTTCCAAAAGTAATTATATATATATATATATATATATATATATATATATATATATAGTTTCATATCACGTAAATCAGTGACCACAAACACAGGCACCAGGTCGCCCCCTGAGGAACACACGAGTCGCCCACAGGCCTGGTCAGTTAATAATAATATATACCTAAAGGCAAAATTTGTGTCAAACTGGGAGCCGTTTGCATGACTCAGTATCTATGAAGTAGCTCTCAATTTCAAAAAAGGTTGGTGACCCCTGACATAAATCGGAGAGACACCAAATGCAACCTTTCCTACATTTCCATGAAGATGGGCGTGGCGGATTACGGTGCTTCATTTCAGACGGCCAACTGCTCGGACCGAAGTGAGTCAGAACATTACAATGAATGAGAAAAATTTATTTGCATAAATCTTAGTTCTTCCCGTGCCTCAGGGGGTTATTCTCCGGGTTCTCCGGTTTCCTCCGGGTCCAAAAACATGCACAGTAGGTTGATTGGCACCTTGGAAAATTGTCCCTAATGTATGAATATGAGTGTGTGTGCCCTGTGATGGGTTGGCCCTACAGGGTGTATCCTGCCTTAATGCCTAAAGATAGGCACAGGCTCCCCGCGACCCGAGGGAAGATTGGATAAAGCGGTAGAAGATGAATGAATGGATGAATGAATCTGTGGAAGCAGGGGTGTGGTCAAGTGTCAATTTGTCAATGAAGGGAGGAGCCAGAGGACCTGAGGCCATTTTACGATGAAGTCAGTTCCAATGGACTTACATGTTAAAGTGTGGAATTGTAGCGATTGTATTCCGGATGATAGGTATACTGTACTAAAATCTATAACCATCCCTGCTCCAAAACATCTCCAAACTTTCACTTCCATGTTTGACCTGTATCTTCTTCGCTCCTGTTTCCATCTAATATAAATTCTTCGGCTCAAGCTATAAATGACACATAATGGTCATTTTTTTTGTCACGTTTTTGTTTTCTTGCAGAATTTCGCCTTTAGCAAGGACGCTGGAACGGTTTAGGCCAAAGATGTAGATGAACACACAGAGTATCTGTAAGTTGGATTGTATTTCCAGCAATTCCGATCAACACGAACACACACACACACACACACACACTGTGGAGAGTTTAGAAAACGCCCTTTATCATTGCAAATGTGGCACATTCAGTAGCAGTGTGAGTGTGAGTGCATGTCTGTGTGTATGTGTGTACGTGTGTGTGTGTGTGTGTGCGCATGTGGGCAGAGAGATAGCGTTGTCTGTGCTGAACAGGAAACGGAAACGCAAAGCCTAAAATAACACAGATAACATGGCGGTAGGACTTACTGATTATACACATATCACCGGTTACGCACATAGATTGAGTAATTACAATTTTTCATTGTAAATTCTTTACGGTTGTGGGTGCTGATAAGATGATGCTCGTAAACGTAACCCATACAAATATCAGGATCTTCCTGGCTCACGGAACTGGCGTCCGGTTCTGCAGCATGCCCTTCCGGGTCGTGCCCTTCCGGGCGTTTGCCAAATGCCGTACATGTAAACGTCATGTACCTGGGATTACTTCTTGCCACCCCGCCCTGCTCTTCTTCCCGTTCTCCTGACCGTGTCTCCGACTCCTGTTCCGCTTTGCCTTCCTAAATTACCGGTTTGTGCTCCTTGGACTGTTTTTTGGTTGATGATTTTGCTCTGCCAGATCAGTATGTGGATTTGTGGAATTTTTTGGTTTTGGATCATTCTTTTAACCTCTGTTTGCATCCTGAATAATCTGGCCAAACATGGACCCCGCAAATACCCAGGACCTGCAGTCTAAGCTGAATGACAGGGTGGACGGTTGTTGCTTTTGAGATCGACAGCACCAAGAACTTATGGAATAGAATAGCCTTTATTTGTCACATATACATTCATACACATATACATATCCCAGCTTGTCGTTCGGTAGCTGGTGTCAGAGCGCAGGGTCATACAATACGGCCCCTGGAGCACAGAGGGTTAAGGGTCTTGCTCAAGGGAGGCAGCTTGGCCATAATGGGGCTCGAACCCCGATCTTCTGATCAGCAGCCCAGCGCCTTAGACTAATGAGCTACCCCACAGCATTCCCGAAACTCAGCACCAAGTCCTCCCACCCCAACCCCTGAATCCTGCTAAGGGTGCCACTATTTTTAAGTCTGTATTTGCACCCTGCATTTGGGCATTTGGGTCCTCCCTTCCATTCACAAAACTGAATAATCCGGCCCTGTCCCTGCCCCAGCTATTATCAATTTCTATTTTTTGTAATTTAAATTTTGGTTTTGGTCCAAAACCAAAGCACCATAACTATGCTTTGTGTCCGGTCAAAGTGAGGACCATCGATGATGGGGAAGGAAGCTGGTCGTATCTTAGTTAAAGCCCAAGATACAGCCCATTGAAGGTACTGCTGTTTTATGTGTGTCGCCTGTTCATCAGCACGAGGTTTATGTCACATCGGATATCATGTGCTATCGTATGTTAGCATAAAGAGCCGTAATAGTAAATGAGCGTGGTTTTACCTTTTATTTCAATTTTATTTTTATTAAGTACCTACATAATGCTATATATGACCCTCAAGAAGCTCAATAAGGACTTTTTTGATATAAAACTGAGGTAAAGAGAAAGTTTGGGATGCGTCCAAAGAGACATATGTATATACAGTACAGGGTGAGTTGTCTCTACAGGAAATAACAGCGTTGTTTACGCTCGATAAGCACAGCATTTCTGGGAGGAAGCTGCTGGAGACAACACACACACACACACACACAAGCAACAAACAGACATTATGAGATTATTCTGCGCTTAGCCTGCCAAATCTTAACACACCATTTAGCCTCACATCACCACTCTGGCTCATGCCTCTTTAAGGACACATGTTGTGCATTAAATTGAACACTTATACACACTCTCACACACACTAACATGCTGTGTGTATACTTTTATTGATTTATTTTAACAAGTTGCACTGGTTTAGGTGGACATGGGCGTATCCCAATGTGTAAAAATAACACCCATGAAATGTTTTGCTGCACTTTTGCACTTTTGGTTTTCAGTGCAGATTTTACCCTCCAGAACACTGAGGACTCGTTGCTATCACCTGCTTGTCCTGTTTGTATCGCCGGTGGCAATGTAGCTCCACTCCGGCTTGTTGTGAAGCGTCCTCGTGCTCCATGTGATCTTTTTTTTTTTTGTGAACATAAAAGTACTGAATGTCTGAGCTGCTGTGGTGTGTATGTGTTTGCGTTCACCTGTTTGCGTGCCTGGCTCAGTCCTTGTAATCTCTGCTGCAGTTCACTCCTATAGTTCTGAGCTGCTTCTATACACTCCTTCACCTCCTGCAGCAACGAATCTGCCTCCACGGACATCCTATACCCGACACACAAACAACACACAGGGGGTCACTAGAGATAGACATCTAGTGCAGCGTACACAAACAAATACACATTAGCGGATGTATAGATTTGTCGACTTTCGCTAGTCGTCGCTGTGTGAGCATTCCTCTGTGTTCTCCCTGCCTGTATTTTTGACTTTGGTGTTGTATGGCCTGGGTTGTGAGAGGTACCCGGTCTCGGGTTTCACTCCAAAACTATTGGATTCTGACAGACCATCAGATCTAAATTGCCATCCGGACCTGCAGAGGGGATCACCAGGTACAACTCTTCTACACCCAAGTGATAACGAGTAACTCATTATTGTACACTATTTCAGACGTAAACTGCTTTTTATAACAGCCAGAAAAATATGAACGGTTCATCTGGTCTTGAAAAGAACTCGCAAAATTTGACTGAAATTCTGACACTGGGGAACCCAATATTCGAACAGATCCTGGGAAGGCCTCCAACATTTTTGAAGCACGAGTTCACGAGCACACATTCTTTCTCTCCTTTTCCATTTGCGATCACCCATCTATTGTCCTAACGTCGTAGAAACTATGCCAAGCTCCGCCCCCTACTCTTTCTTTCATGTTGAACAACAATGTGGGGGGACAAGAACTTCTGCCAATCGACATGACGTGTGTCGTGGCACTGACGCAAAGGATCGAATTTTTATTATTATTTTTTTACATAACTATCTTTTTTCCTCAAGAGATGAACAGAAAGTTCTGGTGCTCTTTGTTGTGAGGGATTTTGTGGAAGACGACGCATATCCTTGGTCCCTCGCACGCAATTTACTAAAATAGCACCTTTCCACTGACCTGCTCATGAAGACAAGATAAACAAAAGTAGATATGGTGTCAATCTGAGGCCCTAATTCATATCTAAATCTATCCAAACTTTGTTTTATGGATTTACCTCAATGTTAGTCTCTTTTCTTTTTTTTTTTTTACCATCCCCAGCCAATCAACTAAATTAAAAGATCCTTTCACTACCTCTAAGTCCTTGAAACACTCCTCAACAGAAGACACTGGGCCACTAGAGCTGGGAGATTAATCCTCATTATCGATTAATTCGAGTTTATGCAGATATTGAAAATCGATTTTACGATTTCACCTTTGTTTGGCACAGCGAGCTTCTGTAGTTCTGTAGTTGCCAAACCACTCTTTTTTTCTGCCTAACCACTCTTTTTTTTTCTTTCCTTCTTTTTCTCTCTCTCTCTCTCCGCTGAATTACATGTCCCACTGCTGAGCTACCAGTGATCCAGACCACCCTCAGCACTCCGGTCCTGTCTGACCCTCATGATGACCCCACCCACCCCCCCGGGTGATGACGCCTCAAACAAATTCATGGTTACACTCCACAATAAACATCCTCAAACCACAAACACAACTAACAGCCCAAATGTGGATGGGGTTCTCTGCTGAGTCTGGTTCCTCTCAAGGTTTCTTCCTGCTCTCAGCGGGTTTTTCCTCCCCACCGTCACTTCGGCTTGCTCAACAAGAAACAATTAGGGCCAAACTGATCTTCATTTTTAAGTATTATGTAAAGAGACGATGACAAATTGTAAAAAAGCTCAACAAATTTAATTGAATAGTAGTTCTCAACCTCCTGCACCACATTACACTTGGGAAATATGAAATACAACATGGCAGCGCAGCTCTGAAGAATCCTAAGAGCTTGTTTCCAAGAGGGGCGCAGTTTCATCAGTCGTATGGAAACGGTTCGGGTTGAACTTCACACGTTCAAGCCCAACAAGCCATACTGTAACATTTGTCTGAAGTTTGTAGAAACTAAAGGAAGCAGCACGACTAATTTATTCCAGCACTTCAAACAGAACCACGTTGTTAAATGGGGAGGTTATGGGGATGTGTGGCGCTGCGGGACCTGACAGGTGGCAAAACCCAAAACACCGACTAAAAACAGGTAAAAATAGCGGACACATTTTCCAATATCGAAAATCTAATTTTTACCTAAAACAATCGGGGATTCAATTTATCGCCCAGCTCTACTGTCCACGCATGAATGGCAAAAACTGCCATTCTAAAAATAGACCCAAACAAACTCCCACATTTATGCCATAAAACCTGGTGCTGAAGGCCCTTCTCTCATGCCGTAAGTTGTCTGCAAATTTCATGACTTGCAGCACCTTATTCTACCTGGTGGACTTGAAGGGCTCTGGCACACTTGACAGATCTTTGAGACCCAGCAAGGCCTTTCTTGATCACTTGTTCCGAGACCTCAGGGGTCGATCATAGAATCTGTTCTGTTTTGCTCAGTGGTGGGAAAGATTTTGCCATATCTATTCAGAACGTTTCTCTTAGCTTTAATAGTTTAGTTGTGGATATTAGATTATGTGAATAACCTTGTTTGGTTGAGAAGCTTTGTAGTAGGTCAGGGATGTCCACCAAATGCTGGTGTGGGTGTAGGTTTTCCAACTAAATTCTAGTGAGTTTAAATCTAGTGAGCTTCTTTTTTTTATTTGTTTGCAATGAAAACCTGCACCCACAGGGGGAAAGATTGGACTCCCCTGTATTAGGTGAATGAGTCTCTAGTGTCAGCACTAAGAGCGTCAATGACAAATACACCACTCTTCTTTCAACATTAGTTCATCTTAGTACCTTATTCTAATGCACAGAAAGAAGACTTTCTTGACCACTTGTTCCCAGAACCCCAGGGGTCGATCATAGAAGCTGTTCTGTTTTGATCAATGGTGAGAAAGATTTTTCCATATCTATTCAGAACATTTCTCTTAGCTTGAATTCTTCCATAGATGTGGATCCCAGGTCATGTCCCATTAAAGCCCATTAAATGTACTTGTGAACATTTTGACTTGCGAATCTTTCTTTACATTTTAAAACATTTGTTTTTTAAAGGAGGCGCCGGTGTCAACACGTTTAGCAACAATGAAAAATAAAGCTAGTTGTACATTTCCCATTACAGGGAAGTCTCCAGGAAGGAAAACGTCCCTGTGGTTTCTCTGTAGCATGGCATGCTGAGATTTTTTGTACATAAATAACTACTTTTATTTATTCATTTCTGCATCAAAAGTTTTTTTTTTTTTTATCATTTACGTACTCTTTGTCCGTGAAGTGTTGACTCTTTGAATGAACACATTCACAACCATTCACATCAGATGTACCACTGTTTATCCTGTCAATAAACCACACAGGAGCAATGCAGATTCTATAGAATTGTCTTTGAGGTCCGTCAGACCGGTTCTGACACAAAGCCTCCGATTGTTCACGATTAAAAAAAAATAAAAAAAGCATTCGGTAAGTGAACCAAAGATCAATGAAAATTGTTTAATGTATGTGGTGTTTTTTTTTTTTTTTACTTTGTAAGCCTCTTCTAACGTGTCTCATTTACATCTGAGTCTAAAGTAAAGATCACATTCCCATAAAACCTCCCATGTAAAACGATAAACATGTTTTTTTTTTACTTCATCTCCATTTTTGCAGTGAATAAATATGAAGACATTGAATGTCTTGGTGAAGGACAGATTAAGATCTGTGAACTCCATCAAGCTATCTATCAAATACCTTTGATCAAATTGTCTGCGTGTGTGTGTGTGTGAGTTTAGTCATAGCATTACTAAAACCCATACCAGTTCTCCATCCAGGCTGAGAAGATGATCATGATGCAATCAGCTGCTCTTATGACTAAAGGAAGTGACCCAAGTTGCACTTCATGCATATACATTTACAAACGCTTCTCCTTCACTCGCCTCTCTCTTTCTTTCAGTCTCTCTCCCAGACTTCTTTTTCTTGTGCTTTCTTTCAAACTAAAGTTTATGGAAGAACGCAGTCCGTTATCTGAGAAACCACATCCTGAAGACTTCCCCCTTGTCAGAAACCCAGCTTTATATCGGAATTACAAAGCTTCCAAAAATAGGATGTCAGTGTCTAAACAAAACTTCACCTCATCGACAATTGTGTGCTGGAACACGTCTGTGACATGGTCCTGGTGAATCAGCTCTTACAAAACAGACCATGTCACTACATAATGAACGTTTTATATAAATGTGTAAGAAGTGCTCAATCCGACCAATCAGAAACAAGAATTCAACCATGCCTATTGTATTAACACATATTGAGTATATTATTAGGGTTGTCAAAATTAACAAAAAACACACGGCAACATGCATCCACTCACACTTCCTTAATTTCCCCGAAATTAAGTTTATATGGAAAGCAACCAACAGAACGGCTGGAACAGAATTCTTAAAGTAGCCACGTCCCATATTTAACAATTAAAAATCGAGTTAATAAATTGTACGTGAAATGATTAATATTAAAAGAATAATTTCAAATTTGAATAATTAATAGTATTATTAAAGGAACTGATTTAGAGCGACATGTCTATATTTATAACATCTGTTACAATTATATGTTATATTACAAAAATATGAAAAGTATTCAATTATAGTACATGTGCCGAACTGTGCGATTAAAATGCGATTAATCTGGAGTTAACTCGTTGTGCGACTAATTGCAATTAAATATTTTATTCAAATGACAGCCCTAGTATATAGCAGATGGTAGACTATGGCAGATGGGACATATGGAAGACGTAGTAAAAGTGGTATACCTGTGTACTACAGTAATTTCCCTATATAAAGTAATACCTAGTATTGCCTAGCCTAGCATCAAGTACACAGTACACAGAGAACGCATTTGGATTCGTCTTGAGGCCCGTTAGTATTTGACCATCAATTTCATTATGGCACGTCTCAGGCCGTTTCAACAGAAATCTACCATGACTAATTTCTCAACCTGCCATTTGGCGCACAACCATATAAGGATGCACAACCACACCGCAATGTGTTTTCTAGGTAGAGACCTGATGATCATTGCAAGATATATATATATATATATATATATATATATATATATATATATATATATAGGAAAGTACCACTGGTACAGTGACAGAGCCTCAATGCATGACTTTTTTTTTGTCTTTTCAGTCAGACAGTGAAGGCAAAAATTTTTGTGCGTGTTTCATGAATTTCACGCATATGTGGTTACTGAATATGCAGTGTAGCAGAAGGAAATAACGACACTCACTTGTAAACGCGATATGGTTTCGGTAAGAAGCTGCTGTAGGGCTTTTTTTCTCGACAATACAGAATGGATTTGCATTTCAGACATTTATGACACATTTATGTAGTATTAGGACGGAAATGTTCTGGTTACTTGAAATGCTGAATGGCTTTGACATTACAAAAGGGCCCTAACAGTTCAGGCAAAGCCATGACTAGGACAATTAAGGGTAGTATATGGAAAAAAAGGTACGTATATTTGGAATCATCAGGGAAGACATTTATTTATTATGTTCGGATTATTCACGTCTATATATATATATATATATATATTTTTTTTTATTATTAATAGTATATAATAATAAATCAGTTATTAATCATTATAACAGCCATTTTTTCCGATTCCTGAACAATTACTTTACAAACCGGTTTAATTCTCTGTTAAAGAAACGAGCATGCAAGCTCCGTTCTCTCCTCAGAATGACCCACATATGCATTTAGCCTATATTTTAAGACACTTTCAAGTGAAAATAAACATTCTGGCCATGTTTCAGACTGTATATACCAAGACATACAACCTAGCAACTTTGAGGCCTTTAAGCTCCACCCAATTTTGTGACATCACAACCCTTGTTATGCATTAATAATGGAACCATTGATATTGACAAGGAGAGAAATCAGTGAAATAAAAAACGAATTTATTGTTTCAACTTTAAAAAGGAAAATGTGTGTATGTGTGCATAATTTTCCTGGCACCACTGTTTTGCCCAACCGACCTGCCAATTCTGTCCATTACCATCTTATTACATTGAAATAACTTGCATGCTTTCTGGGATTTCATGGAAGTTGATAAAAGACTGATAACTAGTATACTGAAAGTTGTTTATTTAATTACTTGCTCATTTTATTAACATAAATATTGCTCTACCTTCAAGTCTTGCTTATTTTTTTGTTCATAATATCAGGAAAAGAATGCAAGGGAAAGTAGCGTTATATTGCATGAAGCCTCATCTGCATAATTCAATGCAGAAGCTACAATACTGATACAAGTGATACAATCAATACCACGATGAAAGATCCCAGCAATCCACTGGCACACAGGGCAACTGATGATCGAATGATTGGGTTCATCTAATACCAAAAAATATCTTTATTTTTACAGGAATAAACTGTTTTGATGCCAGTGTTTTGTTTTGATAAACAGAGAGTGAGAGTGAGCTGCTGAGCCCAGCCCTGAACATGTTCATACTCGCATACAGACAAACAAACACAAGAACTTCCCCAAAAACAAGCCCAGGAGAGATACACATGATGTAAAAATAAAAAAAATAAAAAAAAACAGCACTCCTTTTCTACTTTCTCTATACCGCGATCATATTATTGCATAAAGAATAAGGTTATAACTTCCAGAAAACACAAACTGGAGCCTAAGCTTCACTTTTTTTGTTGTTTTACAGCGTCATTCCGCTATGATTCATGACGGTCATGTTTTTTTTTTCTAGCAAAAAAATATTTAAAACAGAAAAACCATGAACTAATACCAGAATATAAGAGGAGATGACACGAGAACGTGGTGTTACCTTGGAGAAGTTTGACTTTAGCCCTCCAACACTTCCATTGCCGTTCACTGCACAGCCTCGACAGCACCTCCGGCCCTCTAGGTATTTTCTCTTTAACGCTGGAAGGAACAGCCAATCCCGAATCCGCATTCCGTTTCAAACCCCGCCTCCCTGTTCACTTCCGAACCAATCGGATTGGTATTTGGTTCTCTCTTAGGTCCTGCCTCAGAGTAACTGTGCGTGGGGGTACAAAGCCAGGGCTTTCACGCATGCGCGGAGTTTCCACGCAGATTTTCACGCATGCGTCGTTTGAACGATTTCTCCCACCGCTACTCAAACTGTTTGAGTCAGCCAATCAGAACTTGGAGCTAAACAGCAACTCTGTAGAATAACGACCTTTGGTTATATATTATTCGAATAATAAATAAATTACGACCAAACACTACAAAATCCACCCATAACCTTTCCAGATGCTCCCGTCAGGGGTCGCCAAAGCGGATCATTGATGAAACGCCACAAACAATTATATAAGATTGATAGTCAAAAGAAATGATCATATGAATCAGATCCGTTTAACTATATGAAGTAAATAGGGGTTTCAAGGCTCTGTAATTAAGTGTTGTTTATTTGTGTCCTCCATTGATTCACCACGTACTTCCACATGATGCCCCAGATATAGAAACAATCAATATGATCCATATTATCAATATTATAAAGAAACACAGCAGGAAAGTATAACAGAGCACCGCATCACAGTCAGAAATCTAAAGCAGCAAGAAAGAATGTCATTACTAAAGCCAAAAGACACAATTCACAATCTTCTCTAGCAGACGCATCAGTAGTAAACGCAATATTTTCCCCTCCTGCGTTACAGTTTTCCTGGGGGTTTGAAATGAATGCAAATTGTGTGTTTTTGTGCAAAGAAAAGAAAACACAGACCTAGAACTGCTTCATGTAAAACTATTTTGAACTTGATGTACTGATCTTTCCTCACAGTATCTAGCTTTTCCATCTTGAAAACATCATTG
Source organism: Kryptopterus vitreolus (assembly GCA_030449085.1). Lineage (NCBI taxonomy): Eukaryota > Metazoa > Chordata > Actinopteri > Siluriformes > Siluridae > Kryptopterus > Kryptopterus vitreolus. The sequence continues at coordinate 25,941,970 of JACRUU010000012.1, forward strand.
TAAGCACATCTGCATCTAAATCACTTTCCTCTGTCAGCCATTGTGGAATGAAAAAAAAAAACAGCTGTTAGATCCAAGCAAATATACTTGAGCTTGCACACTTTGTTACAGAATGCAAGCTAGGACTATTTGCCCTGGATAAGGGAGTCTGCTAAATGCTGTAAAATGTAAATTTACATCAAATCACTAACACGCAGCCTGCCCATCCAATCAAATGAGGTGAAAATGTTGCCGTGATTGGACAAGCCTGGAGTCGACAACATAAAATCTAATTGGTTAAATCAACAGCTTTATTCTCATCCATTTTAAGCTGTAGTGATTTCTTAGGACCCTGTAGCAGATCACACTGACCCCGGTAATATTTGATTTGACAGCAGAAACGATTGGATAGAAATGTCATAGTATGTAGACATTAATTGTAGGACTATTGGGTACATTTTCGTACATATTTAGGGACAGAAATGTAGTAACCAGTAAATTCCGTTAGAGGTTAGGCCAACACTGAAGGATATTAAAGGATATTAGTTAGATACTCTTCCAACTGCACGGAACGTACAGCTTGGTATCCCAATAATTTTGCCAATATAGTGTATATCCCCATAATATACCGAAAGAAATGTGCATGTATGGGTGTGTAATGGGCTATTGATAACAAACATATAAATATGTTTTTCAAAAAATATCTTGTGCGAATGTCATACGACCTCATAGAAAAAGACAGAAGAGACTTGATGCATGCCTGTTCGCTGGTCCATTTATGTCTCTGTAGGTGAACATCATGTGACATTAGAGAACTTGGATAGATTGAATGTAATCGAGATGTTGGGGGGGTATTAAACAGTTTTGCCTTGAGGAAATTACCCCTACAACCCAATCCCAGGATGGTCAATAGTAAAGTAAAGTACAGGATTATTGTTAGCTCATTGCCCAGGAATGAAAAACATCCTAAGAAGCATTATATGGAAAGTTAAGGAAAGTATTTCTCTTGTACTTAGTGTTATTAAACAGATTTATGTAAATTACTTTATTCTGATTATTGTTTTGTGACAAAGCTCATACAGACCTGCGAAGCATTATATGGAAAGTTAAGGAAAGTATTTCTCCTGTGCTCAGTGTTATTAAACAGATTTATGTAAATTGCTTTATCCTGATTAATGTTTTGTGACAAAGCTCATACAGACCTGCGATAAAATACAATAGTGGACGTTATATTTATAATGGTTAATGGTGTCTAGACTTCTAAACCTAAAAGAAAAATATTTTGTACATTTTTATATTCAAATCAGGTAAACAGTTTGTAATGGAGCACAAGTAGCTGCACACCTGTAAACATGACAATACTCTGGGCATCTGAGGATTCACAATCCTGTTCCAGAACTTGGATTTTCCAGGTTTTGAGGCTTACCGATGAGTTATTTCTTTCCTCCTTCAGCACTGCACTACCAACACACTGATAAACATGTAAGCATCCCGCAGGCTGTTACTGCGTCCTATTAGGTCATCCAAGCAAACAAGCAGCTCAGCTGTTGGAAAGACATTTCCAAGAAAGAGCAGTTCAGGACTGACTATGAATAAAATATGGAATATTAATATGAATCAAATGTATTCATATAGAGAGACAGATAAGGCAGATAGATAAATCTAGTGTATGCACGTGGAATAAACTGCTTGTCGCATTAGGCAATTTGAGCTGATAACACAAACTCTGTATATTCATCAAATGTTTTTATTATTCATTCATTCATTCATCTTCTACCGCTTTATCCGATGTTCCCTCGTGTCACGGGGAGCATGTGCCTATCTCAGGCGTCTATGGGCATTAAGGCAGGATAAACCCTGGATGGACACACACACACACTCACACACACATTGATACACTAGGGACAATGTTTCTAAGGTGCCAATCAACCTACCGTGGATGTTTTTGGACCGGGTGGAAACCGGAGAACCCGGAGAAAAACCACCTGAGGCACGGGGAGAACATGCAAACTCTACACACACACACACACACACACACACACACATGGCCGAGACGGGAATCGAACCCGGACCCTGTCGGTGTGAGGCGAACGTGCTAACCACTAAGTAACCGTGCCCCTTGTTTTTATTATTATTTATTTATGTATTTATTTATTTATTTGTTTGTTTGTTTGTTTGTTTTTAATAGCAATGACTTCTGGGTACATCGCATGCTTTTATGCCTTATTTGCAGTGCTGGGAAGGTTGCTTCGGAAATGACAAATTACATTTATTTTGTAATTAGATTACGTAACACCTTTATCATGTAACTCGCCAACACTGCTTATTTGTAATAGCAATACTGACGACAGATATTTCATTCCTGAAAGCTGCAACGCTTAGGGTCTACCACAAGGGGGTGCCTAAATACCATGTGATTCTCTCTCTCTCTCTCTCTCTCTCTCTCTCTCTCTCTCTCTCTCTCTATCTCTCTCTCTCTCTCTCTGTAATGTATTTTCAGAGAGCAGTAAGCTGTATTAAAAAGCGGTATTATATCAGATCAAGCGCAGAGAGGCAGCATCCTACAAAGCAACAATTACAGACCTGAATTCTTGTATCATTAGAAACAACGAGACAATTTATTCCACAGACTTCCTCCCAGAGATCACTAATCCCACACCAGGACAGAGGCGAGAATGGAGCCTATACAGGGTAATCATGGCACACTGTATACTACACTGTGTGGACAATTTGGAAATGCCGGTCAGCCCAAGGTGCAATGTTGTTCCACTAGCGGGAAGAAACTGAAGTACCCAGAGAAAACCCTGGAAGCACAGGGAGAACATGCACAGGGATTCTATTTCTTGGCAAAGGACACATTATGGAGTAATTATAAGTCAATAATTATAGAAGCTATACAGAGTCCAGGAGGCATATAAATAAAAATCAGGTCCATAAGTATTTGGACAGGAACGCACTTGTTTTTTGCCCCTACAATGGAATTATGAAGTAATCAGGGTGTGATTGAAATGGGGAATGTTTCAGAATTTTGGTCAGCTGTGTCCAAATTCTGTATCTCTCCCAGTTATCTTTGTGTTTTCACCACCTGTAGTGTAACACACACTTCTCTTTGGTCCTGCATTTATGCTGGGATAGAGATATTGCACTCAAATCGGCCTATACCTTCCTTGCAAAGCAGCGCTTTATATATACGTAGCGTTCTGGCAGAGACAAATGAATATCCAAAACGAAAGAATGATTATTACCACATGAATATTTAACTTGGGTTACTAATGGAGAAATGGAGCAATTCTGTATAGGAGACGTGTATTAACTCACTAGAATCAAGTCTCCCCACTGCTGCTCTATTATTAATGTGCTTCCTCTAAACATATTAAGAAATGAATTAAAGCGTAAGATACGTTGCTGTTTCTAACTGAATACACCCTATTGAAAACTCCAAGGCTGAATGTGAAGGCCTCTTTTCTTATATATTTTTTCTTTTTTTATTCTCTGTCTAATGTTTTGTATCCTCTTTGTGCTTGTATTTTTGTTGCATTATTTTATGTAATCGCGTTGTGGTGTATTTATTGCAAAAAATGCATAAAACCTCCTATTTCAAATATGTCTCTTTGCCGCAGTGTAATGTTGCGTTTATTAACCTTTACGATACATTTGGAAGTGATGCAGCTTGGGAGAGGTTGACTAGAGAAATGGACAATGCATTTCCTCATGACTGACTTTTATACTCATGATAAGAAACATTTACATGGTAATCCTGGAATTGGTTTGTCCATAAGACATAAAACTCTATACAATTGTAGAGCGTTTCAATTCGGTAGATTTGGGTAACGGACTTGATGCCGTTTCACTGAAAAAAACGCTGTCGCACCATCAGCACTTGTCTTTGTACTTATCATTGTACTGAAGGAAAATTGAAAATTGCAACAAGAAATACAAGGCGATCCGTTGGGGGCAAGAATCACAATGTCGCATGCACATGCTCTGGAAGAGGCTCATGCACTTTAAATATTGTTCCCCTCGCACTCGATTAGCAGTGACGGGAGGAATGCTAACGAATCAAACAGTTTAATTGTAAAGAAAAAGCCCCACTTGAGCGTAATTATATTCCAATCAATGCTCTTATCTTTTTCGTCTATAGATTTCCGATCTTTCCCAGATTCGGGAGCATGCGATTAGCAAATCTACCCTGTCATCTAACAAGCTACACAGGTTGACACCAAAATTCATCCCGAGTTTATTGCGGAATTTAGTCTGTGATTTGCTCAGCCTAAAGAGCTCATTTTCTTTATTTTTCCTGTTATATAATCAAATCTTTATTACAGGGTTTCTCCATAAAGATAGCAGCCTATAGAATAATATCGATATTGTGGAGATTTGTACCCGCAAGGTTGTTAGTAACGTCATGTCCTGATGTAGGTGTTCAGTAGGATGGAGCCTCCACCTAAACAATAAAGAAATTCAAAACAACTAATACAATAAAGAAAACACAACTGCCACGCCAACACTTTTCATGGGGCCGGCTTTGTGCACAGAATCATTGTCATGCTGGAACAGGTTACGTTCTCCTGGACCTAGGGAAGGGAAAAGCGCATCCAAAGACACCTGAATCAATTGTTTTCCTCCAAATTTTCAAGGAAGAACCACATATGACTGAGGGAAAAAAAACTGGTGTTCCAATACTTTTGCCTATGTAGTGTATGCATGCTGTTGAACTGATATATGTATAAACACATAGGGGCACGGTGGCTTAGTGGTTAGCACATTTGTCTCACACCGCCAGGGCCCGGGTTCGATTCCCGTCTCGGCCATGTGTGTGTGGAGTTTGCATGTTCTCCCCGTGCCTCAAGGAGGTTTTTCTCCGGGTTCTCCGGGTTCTCCGGTTTCCTCCCGGTCCAAAAACATGCACGGTAGGTTGATTGGCACCTTGGAAAACTGTCCCTAGTGTGTGAATCTGTGTGTGTGTGTGCCCTGCGATGGGTTGGCATTCCATCCAGGGTGTATTCTGCCTTAATGCCCATAGACGCCTGAGATAGGCACAGGCTCCCCGTGACCCGAGGGAAGATCGGAAAAAGCGGTAGAAGATGAATGAATGTATAAACACTCTCCTTTACGAATGCCTGATTTGGCTGCCAATTGGGGCAGAATCCGTTTACATTTACGCCATTTGGCAGACGCTCTTATCCAGAGTGACTTACATCTGAGGGCCTTTGCTCTAGGGCCCACTAGTGGCAGCTTGGTGGTAGTGGTGGGATTTGATCCCGCTAATCTTCTGGTTGAGCTGAAATCCTAATAATTCTCTGTGATGATGAAGGTTCATGTTGCAACCGGTAGAAACGTCTTCTTGTGACTGGAAATATGCAAATGCTACGTCAATTTATTTTTTATAAACCAATATAAAAACTATCCGAGGGGCACGGTGGCTTAGGGGTTAGCACGTTCGCCTCACACCGCCAGGATCCGGGTTCGATTCCCGTCTCAGCCATGTGTGTGTGGAGTTTGCATGTTCTCCCCGTGCCTCAAGGAGGTTTTTCTCCGGGTTCTCCGGTTTCCTCCCGGTCCAAAAACATGCACGGTAGGTTGATTGGCACCTTGGAAAATTGTCCCTAGTGTATGAATGTGTGTGTGTGTGTGTGTGCCCTGCGATGGGTTGGCATTCCATCCAGGGTGTATCCTGCCTTAATGCCCATAGACGCCTGAGATAGGCACAGGCTCCCCGTGACCCGAGGGAAGATCGGATAAAGCGGTAGAAGATGAATGAATGAATGAATAAAAACTATCCAGTGTGACTTTTGTGGAGCCCTTTATTTTGCAGAGCAGATCTACATCTACATACAAACCCCTTTTGTGTGGACTTGTGTCAGCGCATGATGGCTCATACATACTCCATGCACAGAGAACATATTTGTCTAGATGTCAGAACCAAGTCCAATGACCCAAAGTGTTTAGGGGTTTGGGACGGAGCCACAAAATGGCTGACATTTCCATTAGTGCAGTAGGGTTAAATACATGGATCACTTGTTTTGCATCTCAGTTGAATGACGACTTGTCAATCACTGGATCTTTTTGTTGTTGTTGTTGTTATTGTTGTTTGAAAGGTTGTTAATCATTTCAGGTGCATGCATAATAATAGGTGTTCATTATTTTGGTCGGTGGCTCTCAGATAAATACCCCCCCCTCCTCTTACCACTACCAATACCACCACCCCGCCCCCATCCCCTTCCCCTTTCCCTTTAATTTCCGGCTTGTTTTACTCCTGCAGCTTCCATTATAGGGCGACGCTCACCGGCGGTCAGCCCCGGAATCACGTCACTGGGTCGGTTCGAATAGCGCAGATTCAATACAGCTGGGACGTAATGCGCGCGCACACACGCACACACACACACACATACACACGCGCGCTCAATACACACACATACACACACACACAGCACGAAGAGGAGCAGCGATGGCAGCACACCCCGAAGACGTTGGGATTCCTGCTCAAGATCTCGGCATGTAGCATAGTGCGTGTGCATTTTTAATAGCAATTTGTTTTTCTTTTTTTTTCTTCTTTTTTTTTCCCCTCGAACAATCGTATTGAAGTTGCCTGCGTGTGGACAGTGGTGGGGGGGGATTTGTGTGCACGCTCCTGTGCACGTCGGATTTTCTCGCCGTCGGACTGATGCGTTGTGTCGACTGCACACAGATCAGCATCGCCGCTTCGTAACATCACGAAAACAAAAACAAAAACAACGGACATCGTGCATCTCCGGCACGATCGGTGATTCTCCATCATTGCCCGACTGGAAGCATCGCTCCAGCACTGGGGAGGATCCGCGCCAAGGAAAACAGCACACTCACACTCGCACACGCACACGCGCGCACTCAAGAGGATGCTCGGGGTGTGAAAAACAAAAAACAAAAAACAAAAACACACATAAGCCATGGGCAAGGATCAGGAACTGCTCCAGGCGGTGAAGACCGAGGATTTAATCACGGTGCAGAAACTCCTGCAGAGGCCCAAACCCGGCAAAGCAAGTACGTAACCCGCCCCCCCCCCTCCACCTTCCACACACCCCATTCATTCCTATTTAAATCGGATACTTGGGATTTATCGCGTTGCAATTGATGTGCTGCATCGATTGTCGATTAGATCGCGCGCGATTATTTCACGAACAGATGGCGACGAAGCGAAACATGCGAAGGTTATTAAGGCACTATGGCATTAGATCACCAGGAGCCTCATTTGCATATGTTTACCTGGGCTCACCTGCATCACCTACCGTCAGAGCTGTCCCTGCTGCATCACCGTCTCAGCCGAGTAACCAACCACATCAGCATCCTCACGCGCAATAAGCCCATATATCTCCTACTGCCTGCACAGTTTCACCTGTCAAACCAACACATCAGCATCACACCTTATTAATCTTATCAAACGGCATCCCAGCTCATCCATATAACCAGCACATTGTACACAAAAACCTACATTATGTCTAGCTAAACACTATATTCATGCCTACTGCACACCAAACTAACACTACGTAACATTATACACGTCTAACTAACACTGCATCACAGTCCAATACACCTAACTATCAGAACACCACAGCTGAATGCATCTAATGAACACTGCGTGGTTGCAATGCCACATCACAGCCTGCAACGTGAACGCTGCTTTTCATCGTAATTAACACTGGTTTCGAAATTGACTCCCCTCATTCTATAACTCCCGCCGCATCTCAGCCACGTCGTGTTTTACTAACGTGTTACGCTGCAATTAACACTGCATTGCAACCCGATACTATAATGAATGCTTCGTCACACCCCGATTTTGTAACTGCTACTGTATTACAGTCTTAATTGCCGAATAGAGGTGTTTCAGTGGCGACAGTTCATTAATCTATTTTAGAAAGGCCGCGATGGAAATGAATCAAGGGATCGTCTCAATTAGGATTGTCTATGAAATATGTCTATGCGGATTGCCTCATGAATCAGAATGGCAACAAAACGTCACCGTAGGGTGTATTGCAACTGGCAGTGTGACTAACAGGACAGCACAGCATTGCACTGTGACTAACAGGACATTACAGATCTACATTGTAACCATCAGCTCTACGCTGTAACTGACAGAAAATTACAGTGCTCCGTTGTAACTAACTGTACCTTGCAGTGCTACATTGTAACTAACAGGATATTACGTTGCTACATTGTAACTATCAGGTCATAACAGTGCTACATTGTAACTAACAGTACATTACAGTGCTACTTTGTAACTAACAGGATATTACATTGCTAAATTGTAACTAGCAGGACTTTACAGTGCTACATTGTTATTAACAGGATATTACATTGCTACATTGTAACTAACAGGACATTTCAATGCTACATTGTAACTAACAGGACATTTCAATGCTACATTGTAACTAACAGGACATTACAGTGCTATATTTACATTTACAGCATTTAGCAGACGCCTTTATCCAGAGTGATATACAAAAAGTGTTTAAATCTCCATCTAAGAATACATTAACTCTGGTATGATCGATTACAAACTTAAGATGCAAACAACCTTAAACTCAGTTGAGGGTGTTTTTTTTGTTTTGTTTATTCTTGTTGTGATGCCTGATAATTATAACTAACAGGACATTACATCGCTATATTGTAACTAACAGGGCATTACAATTCTACATTATAACAAACAGGACATCACAGAGCTACAGTGTAACTAACAGGTCATCACAGAGCTACATTGTAACTAATAGGACATTACAGTGCTACAATGTAACTAACAGGATATTACAGTGCTGCATTGTAACTAATCGGACATTACAATGCTACAGTGTAGCTAATAGAACATTACAGTGCTACATTGTAACTAACAGGATATCACAGTGCTACATTGTAACTATCAGAACATTACAGTGCTACATTGTAACTATCAGAACATTACAGTGCTGCATTGAACTAACAGGATATTACAGTACTAAAGTGTAACTAACAGTACCTTACAGTGCTAATTTGTAACTAACAGGACATTACAGTGCTACATTGTAACTAACAGGACATTACAGTGCTACATTGTTACAGACATTACAGAGCTACATTGTAACTAACAGGACAACAGTTACATTGTAACTAACAGGACATTACAGTGCTACATTGTAACTAACAGGACATTACAGTGCTACATTGTAACTAACAGGACATTACAGTGCTACATTGTAACTAACAGGACATCACAGTGTTACAATTGTAACTAGCAGGTCATTACAGTGCTACATTGTAACTAATAGGACATTACAGTGCTACAATGTAACTAACAGTACATTACAGTACATTACAGTGCTACAGTGTAACTAACAGTACATTACAGTACATTACAGTGCTACAATGTAACTAACAGTACATTACAGTGCTACAGTGTAACTAACAGGACATTACAGTGCTACATTGAACTAACAGGATATTACAGTGCTACATTGTAACTAACAGGACATTACATTGCTACATTCTAAGTAACAGGACATTACAGTGCTACAGCATAATTAACAGGACAATCATTATGTACAATCATGTAACTAGGAAAATCCCTAACAATTCTGTTTTGTTGAAAACTGTTCGGTGATGGAGACTTGCGGCAGCTTCACAAGTAGCACATTGCACACCCAAAAATGTTGCCCCTTCATTATTCGAGGTACCAACAAATAACCTGCTCCCTGAGACTGAAGTAGATATCAGTGTGAGACCGATCAGCGACTTACAACTTAATAATTGTGTTTTTTAATGAATAATTAGGACTCTATGCCTTATGTGCTTTAAGTGCTCATATTTTCCAGTTCTAGTACGGATTTGCTGATGATCATGCATTTGTATCTACTCCAGTAACCAGATAGTAAGGCATTACTATAAGAAAACCAAGAGGTAAAAAAAAACATAGATCAGTGTTAGCAATATTGTTGAGGCGAAACTAGGCTAATATTATCTGCATGGGCTTCAAATAAAACAACTGGAGCCTCTAATCACACCAGGGTCTATTATTGCCGCACATTATGAAACAGAAAGGCCATCCAGAGATATTATGTAATCGGAAAGCTCGCTTCCTGCGGCATTTGGTTCCAGTGCAATACTATTGCCTTGTCAGAATTAAATGTAATGAATATAATAGGCACGCGGTGTCTAATGTCCTCCGAACGTTGCCTGTCATTTGTCTTTGCTGAGTGTCATCATCATAACAGTGGAAGATAATTCCGTGTCGGCATACGTAAATTAGAAAGCATCTTGCCTTCGAGAGGACCATGTGGAAATCTAAACGTATGCCTAGAGGCATCAGCAGTAGAGAAGACACCTACAAACTGAGGACCCTTGATACAATCAGTAGTGTCAAAAGCTGCACTAAAGTCAAACTACACAACCAAGGAGACTTATCTCTGATCAGTGGCCAGTTGTAGTTGTTTTACTCCTTTAACCACTACTGCCTTTGAGCTATGATATGGCTATGAAGGTAAGTATGAGCATAAATGATGGGCTACCAACATTTCTAGGATTTAAGCAATAAAGAGGAGGTTCGGCCAGAGGATAGTTTTACAGAATAGCCTTTATTTGTCACACGTACATTAAAGCACAGTGAAATTCTTTGGTAGTTGGGGTCAGAGATCAGGGTCAGCCACGATACAGCACCACAAATGGTTCTCAAGGAGTCAAGAGTGGCAGCTTGGCGAGGCGATACCGGGGCTCGAACCTCTGACCTTAACCACATGGAGTAGCTGTGCAACGTGTAAAAGAGTGTGGATATGGTTAATATTACTATCAAACACCGGAAAAAAGGTGGCGACAAATATCTGAGCAATTGAGGGTTAAGGGCCTTGCTCAAGGGCCCACTAGTGGCAGCAAGGTTTGAACCTGTGATCTTCTGATCCAGAAGGCAATGTCTTAATCTTTAAGCTGCCACCTTCCTCTTCAGCAGGCTTGTTGGTACCATTTCTGAAAGGACTTTCACATGCAAAAGTGTCTAGCTTATACAGAATGATGGGAAAAACAAAAAACGCGATACGTGCTTAAATGTGAATCACGATTTTTCTCCATGGGAAGTGAAATTCTCATTTTTCAACAAAAATTTATTGCGCTCAATTACAAAAAAGAGATTATTCTGACAATTCTGATATTTTCTTATTGTATTAGTGTGACCAATTACATGAGATCGTAGCATGATCTGAATGCAGGCTGGTTTTTACTTATACGCACGTAGCCGACGATGTCATGATTATTTATACTTCTGCGTCGCTCTGCAGTACTGTTCTGAAACACTAGTTGTCAGTGGTGCGGTGTTTGAGTTTCTTTGTTGGTGATTTGGTTATCCGCTGTAGCAACAATGGTGACTGTAGCTTGGTCATTTAGAAATGAGATCGCACATATGTATGGATGGGGATCGTGATTCCCCCACCCCCCCCCCCGATTAATTGTGCAGCCCTCGTGGTGAGTGGCATTTTTGTATGTGGGAACAATCAGCTGAGAAGAAACGTTAGAGGAAAATGGTTTGAGATACCACAAAAGTCGACAATAGTGAGCTACCACAAGAAGTCGGTCCTGCAGCTTTTTGTGATACCAGTTGTCATTTTATTGAAAAATGCTAATGCATAACCAAGACTCCAGCTGAATTAACAGCATGATATGATCTGCAGCTGATGGTAATAGGCTGTTCTGAGCCACAATCTCTGAATGGCTTCTTCTCACTCGACCCGGTAGTAATGAATAGTCAATCGCATGGACTTTCGGAGTGATTTGTCCTGAGAGACCGTACATGCACGAAGCATGGCAAGCAACAGAATACAAAAAAGAGCGCTTCATGAAGGCTACGCTGACTTTGGGCTAAGAGGTGTCACAGCTAGGGTCGGGTATCATTTTAATTTTATCGATTCCAAGCGATGAACCACTGATGCTTAGTCATGATTCGGCGCCCCCTGGAGTACAGAGGGCTAAGAGCCTTTCTCATGGACCCAAGGGTGGCAGCTTGGTGATATCGAGGCACAAAACTCGACCTTCCGATCAGTACTCCAGCTCCTTAAACCACTGAGCAACACCGTCCTCTGGTTGTAGCCACAGTTTTGAGCACTTCCCGCGGTCCTGTTAGCAATGAGGTAAAGGTGCAAAAACAAATAGCTTTAATAAGAACAATAATCCAAGTCACCCGGAAGGTGGGAAAAATCCCAGAGACATGAGAAGCAGACCAGCTCTGCAAAACCCTTAAATACCTAATCATCGTATCGGAAGTGCGCTTTCCGAAACCGGAAGTTCGGAACGAGACCGGAGGATCCTAACAGGTCTTATAAACTGATGTTTAGATTACCTCATAAGGTCCTGGCAGGTTGCTCCCCTGAAATCGATAAGAGGAATTTTATAACAAGTGTCCGATTCTTAATCTTACAGTAAGTATCCGATTCCAGGTTCAGAAGTCACAGCGTTATGACACATGTAACTACAGCATTTATTTACTGTACATTCATGCAAGCAAATACACAGAATTGTCATCTAATAAAAATAAAAAAAAACATTAAGGCTCACTTTTCCTGAAGAAAAAACAAAATCAAACCATTAAATAGCAGTTAACGCTATCGCTTTGACTCTTAATAATGCTATCTCTCGCTTTATTCCTTCCCACCAAGTCAACCCCATATGTGGAAAAATGTTCCGCATGTAAAAACCCAAGTCAATGCTGGACTTATTTCGAGATATTGCTGGTGACCTGCACTTACTGTGGGGCAGCAGTACCAGTGTAATACGATATATATTACATTACAAAGTATATATTAATTCTGTCAGTTTTCAGTATCTCTCCCTGCAAAGAAAGCATGGCATATGTGCCAGTCAGTAACTATGAAGGAGACGTGTCCTGTCAGAAATGCTAAAGTGTTTGTGTCCTTTTTAGAAAATAGGTTATGAGTTCAGTCCTGAAAGCCGAACGAATGTGTTTATTGTATCACTGTGTACCATGTCTGGCTTATGAAAAGCTCTGATTGCTATGTCTGAGTGTTTCTGACACGAGTGAGACAATGTGTTTAGCATCAAGATGCACATACACTGTAATTGTGTATTATATATGGCCGCAATCTATTGGTTCTCTTTGTTCACACAACATATATATATATATATATATATATATATATATATATATATATATATATATATATATATATATATATTCATTAATTCATTCATTCATTCATCTTCTACCGATTTATCCGATCTTCCCTCGGGTCACGTGGAGCCTGTGCCTATCTCAGGTGTCTATGGGCATTAAGGCAGGATATACCCTGGATGGAATGCCAACCCATCGCAGGGCACACACACACACACACACACACAACACATTCATACACTAGGGACAATTTTCCAAGGTGCCAAATCAAACCTACCGTGTATGTTTTTGGACCGGGGAGGAAACCGGAGAGCCCCGGAGGAAAACCCCCTGAGGCACGGGGAGAACATGCAAACTCCACACACACATGGTCCGAGACACGAATCGAACCCGGGCCCTGGCGGGGTGAGGCGAACTTGCTAACCCAGTAAGCCACCGTGCCCCTATATGATATATATGAATATATATATATATATATATATATATATATATATAGATATATAGATATATATATATATATATTTATTTATTTAGGATTTATTTATTTATAATATATACATTTTAACAGCACTAATTAATTAATATTAATACATGATTATACATTTCTGTATTTTTTTATTAAAAAATAAAATTTTTTTTTATTACTATTTATAATTAAAACCTTCAACACAACACACATTTATTCACAGTCTCTTTTCTTTCATATAATATATATATTTTAAAAAAACAGCAAAACATTATTTTGAATCCGAAAACATTTGTTTTACATGTTTGTTTTACATGTTGTTAAATCAATACATTTACCATGATGCACAAGGCAATTAAAACCGTCCGTGTGGAAACAGGTTCTTAGGTCAGCGACCCCCATCTTTTTTTTGCGCCACAGAGCGGTTTAATGTCAGGCAATTCTTTCCCGAACCGGCCTTTAAGGTGTGACGATAGATACAACAAAATAAAACGATACAAGCGGCATAAAAACTGGTAAAAACAAGGGAGGTGGTGGCCAAGTGGTTAAGGTGTTGACCTCTGAACCGGAAGATCACAGGTTCAAACCCCACCTCCATCAAGCTGCCACTAGTGGGGCCCTTGAGCAAGGCCCTTAACCCTCAATTTCTCAGTTGAAAGTCCCTCTGGATAAGGGCGTCTGCTAAATGCTGTAAATGTATTTTAACGGAGAATGCTTGGTCTCCAAGTGACGGAGCAGTTTTGAAAGCTCATTAGAGAGCCGGTCACTGCAATATTATATTATACAACTTGTCGCAATAAATCCATATTTCAAGTCGGACTCCTGGTATTGTCTGTTAAATGGAGCTTTCTTTTTCTTTGAAGCTGTAGTGCTCTTCTTCTGTCTCCTCACTGGCTGTGTGCAAAGAAACTTTCCAAAGATGTTTGTTTTTTGTTCATGTTGCTAGCTTGGGGGGTTTCAATTTAGTTGAAATGTATGATGTGTTACCAGCAAGAGGTAGTGGATGTAATCACTACCTCCAAGTAAGACATGTGACCGAGGCACGAGTGATTCATCGATAGATGTGGCGGAGAAAATAATAAACATAAATAAAACATTGTTCAGAATTAGAATACAAAAGAAATAATGTAAGTTATGTATTCTTTCTGTGCAGACCACATGGACCAGTACCGGCCCGGGGGTTGGGGACCAATGTTTTAGGTCATTTAAATAAAAAACTTACATACATTTGTCTACATATTTGTTCATGCCCATGTTGAATAAGGTACTATAAAAACAGATCGATTAATCACGAGGTAAATATTTTAATTCGGTTGACATCTTGGTGATTGCCGTCGGGAGAAAAAATGTTGATGTCATAGTGTGCATGGATAAGTTTAAACAGTCATATGTTAATTACCTATTAGTGTAAGCACTGATCCTTCTAAGACAGCGAATCCCTGCTGGGTTTACTGTTTCGCTTTGGCAAACAAAAAAAAGCAGTTCACATGCTAGTTAAAAACAAGGTAATAAATAAACACATGGATGGCAAGCAGACGTCCCGGATGATTCACGTTTTTGCCCGATATAACCGGGTTTGTAAAAGAGAAACACACAAACCCCACTTGTTTGTCACAACTGGGTCATGATACATCGTCCGCAATGAGGATAAAACCCATCGAAATCTCGCTCTCACAGACACGTCCTATAATGCAGTTTGTTTAGGTTTCTATTAGGGTTGCACAATTAATCGAAAAAAACCCCACAATGTCGATCCATACATGAATGCAATTTCATTTCTAAATGACGATTCACTTACGAGTATTGGCTGTTTATTTACTTAGGCGTCGAGGCTATTCTACGCAATAGCTGACTACGTTAAAAAACAAAGTCACGTTGATGCACAGCTCTGTGATTGGTCAGTGTAGCATTGTGCGTTTTCCGGCGTATTCCTCCATACCATAGTGAAGAAACAAGCACGCACATTGACCAAGCAGCCGAAAGGATCATCACCATTTGTCGCCATTTTACAAATACTGCCAGATGGCAGCTAATTCTTGTCATGGCTGGAATTCGCCATTGAATTCGCCATTGTTGCTACAGCGGAAACCCAAAACACCAACGAACACCGCACCACCGCCAACAAGTATTTCGGAATAGTCACTGCAGAGCGACGCAGAAGTATAAACGCTCACCGACGTAGCCTACAGCGTTCACTTGACGCAGAAGTATAAACCAGCCTTTTGTTCACTCGTTATTGGTATTTTTTAAATAGCTAATGGTAGACTATTTTTGTTACTTCAGCACTTTTTTCAGCACTGATTCCCCTGTTTTGTTTTTTGTATTTTTGTACTTGAGTGCAATAAATTCATCAATAAAGTGCATCATAAATTCAAATTCATCTTCTACCGCTTTATCCGATCTTCCCTCGGGTCGCAGGGAGCCTGTGCTTATCTCAGACATCTTTTGGCATCAAGGCAGGATACACCCTGTATGGAATGCCAACCCTTGCAGAGGCACACACACACACACACACACACATTCACACACTAGGGACAATTTTCCAAGGTGCCAAACAACCTACCGTGCATGTTTTTGGACCGGGGGCGGGGGAACTGGAGAACCTGGAGACATGCAAACTCCACACACACACGTCAGAGGCGGGAATCGAACCCCCAACCCTGGCGGTGTGAGGGAGTTGAAAGATGTATATGATATGTACCGGTGCATTGCTTCTCCACACAAGCAAAGAATATATGATATGCAAGATATGCAAAGAAAATAATTTCCCTCACAGGATCAATAAAAAGTATGTAAAATGGAACGAAATGAAATGTAGCGAATTTTGTAGCACACCAGCAGATGGCAGCACAACGCTGCATGCACGGTCACAGGGAGCGCCGACCTTTATAAGTCAGCGTGTGACAAGACGATGTCCTGTGTACATCAAGAACGGTGTGATTGCTATTATTCTGACCATGCCTGGAATAATGGAATTTCAGGAAATGTGGCACTGAATCTCTCCTCATGCGTGAATTATATATATATATGGTGGGTCCTCGGGTTACGTCGTTGATCCGTACTTAAAATGCGCCGTAACCCGATTTTCAGTGGAAGTCGGAACATAAAAAATAAAATATATAAATATATATATAAGTATATAATATATATATATATATACTGTAAGGTACTGTACGTGCAGTGCTGTAATAAAATGTAACCAGTTTAATGACATAAAAAAGTATTTAAAAAAGAGAAAACAATTCCTTACCACATGAATTAAAGTAAATATTAATAAAAAAAAAAAGAGAGAACGACGCCGTCTTCTTCGCCCTACAACCACAACAAAGCGTATTCTTCCGCCGTGCGCCCGAAACTAGTTCGCATTTGTTTACCACGCGCTTTTTATGGGGCTGCA
This sequence comes from Kryptopterus vitreolus, assembly GCA_030449085.1. Classification (NCBI taxonomy): domain Eukaryota; kingdom Metazoa; phylum Chordata; class Actinopteri; order Siluriformes; family Siluridae; genus Kryptopterus; species Kryptopterus vitreolus. Next base: position 25,958,926 of record JACRUU010000012.1, read on the forward strand.
TTTTGTAACCACGAAACAGCGTAAGTCGAAATCGGCGTAACCCGAGGACTATATATATATATATATATATATATATATATATATATATATAGATAGATAGATAGATAGATAGATAGATAGATAGATAGATGGATATGTAGATGAATAAAGTGCTTCCTTGTAAACAGAGCTAGTCTCAAAATTCCACCTCAAATAAAAAGCGTTACCTAGAGCAACACGCCATTGCTAATTCATAAACACTCAAGAAAAGTCAGACAGCAGGACATTACTGGGCCTTTATTTGAGCACACAACTGGGACGAGTTTTTTTTACTCGCAGTTTTTCCTAGGCAATATTCAGGAGAAATATTCCGACACTGGCACAGATCCCTGTACCCAATCCAGGGCTTCAGTTCTCCCAATGCTGCATGTGATGATTGAATTACAGTGCAGATGGCCCGGAGAAAGGGATGTGCTAGAGAGGCCGAGCGAAAGACACAGGGTAGGGGCATTACTGAAAGACATTAGATAAATTTTTCTGCATCAGAGATGCTAGCCGGATGTTTTTACAGCGCCGGGAGATGCGAGTGGCGTGTGATAACAGCAGGAAAAGCGGACAGGCGCAGGGACGGCTTATCTTGGCCCTCGAATAGCGCTCCTATTAAAAAGAGTGGTTGGGGGAAAAAAATAACGGCACACCTAGAAAAATAAAAGTGAAAGGAAGGGTTGTGAGCAAAGGGTTATGTAACTCCTGGCGTACATTCGCCGTGCTTCCTTTCTCCCTGTAAATCTATTTATTTGGCTGGTAGAAAAACAAAATGGCTTCTTGTTGTGGAAGTGAAAGCCGGAATGGGAAGGTAAAGGGGAAGGGAGGGTTGGGATGGCAGGATATAGAATAAGAAGTGAAGAGTGAAGAAAATGAAATGAAGTAATAACATACTGGACATATACATATGTGCATTTATTTCATATATATATATATATATATATATATATATATATATATATACATATATAGACATATATATATATATATATATACACATGAAATAAATAATTTACTAGAGCACAGAATGGAAAATCTGATATATCTGACAATATTGGGAATATTGCGAACAAGACCCTAATCCATCCCTTTACCTTGCACTTCTTGTCTTTCCTGCACCAATTTTTCCCTTCCTGGATATTTTGGGATAATTTGAACAAATTTCTCAGTTGCGCTTGTGGAAAAATTGCCGATAATTTAAAGTAACGGGTGCCGTTACTTTGCGGGTAGTCAGATGCATTTTGGGAGATGTAGTTAAAGCAGCATAGCGTTATTTGAAGACAACATGAACCACGTAAAGAAAATGACGGGCCGGGCCACATTCTGCCCACGGCCTTGACCTTTAATGATTATAGTACACGTGTCAAACTCAAGGCCCGTATGCTGAATGTGGCCTGCCAAAAAGGTATATAATTGTCTTAAAATAATGGTATGTTGCATTAAAACGTGCATTGACAATAAACTACATCTCCTACAATGCATGTGACTATATTACCTGTGAAGTGACGGCATGCATCCCGCCGCTAGAGTGCAGTGAATCTCATATCGGGCGATTTTTCCAACAAGCGGAATCCTACAAATTATCCAACAATGTCCAGGATGCGAAAAATTGATGCAGATGGAAGGCATTTCCAAGAAAGATGGGAAAGTAAATACATGCTTGTGCTTCAAGGAGAAAATCCGGTATGTGTTTTGCGTTATGAGGTGGTGTCGCTCATCAAAGACCATAATGGCAACCATAATGCTGATGTGGCCATAACAATGAGTTTGACACCCCTGGATTAAAGGTTTGTGTTCGGGTGTGTACGTGTGTGTGGGTGTATAATTACTTCAAATTAGGGATGGTAAGATTCACCGATTCGCACCGGTGCACGGTAATAGATGCGCAATAATATTATTGTTGAGAAAGTGACCAAAAACACATGTACCAAAATTTCATATTAAATTCTCCTTGATAAACTGTTTGCCAGCGCGTTCTGCTGCTCCGTGAATGTGACGCATCACAGCACTACATCGATTGAGGCGTACAGAATATCGATAAACATGGCAGAGTCACAGCTGCATCTTCCTGCAGAGAAAAATCTGCTTTTATGCATTTTAATCTGTCTGGACCAATGAAATAAAAGCGAACTATCAGTACTGTTTTAAACCGCAGAGCATCATCATTTTTCTGCTCCGAATCGTTTTGTGTTCACTGCGAATCAACTCGAAATCGACTCGCATTACGCCGGGTGAATCGCCTTGATTCATTCGCTGCGTTCACATCTTTAATGTGTCGCAGTGAATCACATCGGATATTCAGATGCACGTCCTTAATAAAGCCTAAATGGATATATTGTTTTATAGTAATAACAGCAGGAGGAAATACATGATATTAGATATAACAAAGCACAACAGATTATGTAAGATTAAAGGAAGTGGGATGGGTTTTAGTGTGGATGTAGGAAATAATGTGGACTGTAGGATGTAAAGGGTTGATGATGTCTCTAGGAAGTAAAGGAATTTCATGAGGAAGTAGTGAAATATATAGAGAGGAATTGAGGGTAACTGATGAGGTAAAAGAGGAGTAAAGAATGTAGATCGTATCGCGAAAAATACCCTATCACAGGAGGAAAAGGAGAGTCTGTCGGGATGCTGCTATAGCCATCAGTGGACAATCTGACTGGGATTTACAGCCGACGTCTAAAGAGTAAGAGAAGGTGCTATAGGGTATAGGAAGGACATATATATAGAGGGAACACCTGTCCCCTCGAGTGTCCTTTTAAAACAGCAGGAACATCTGGCCTCGTTTATGCTCTGTTTGCTGCAGAGTTGATTAGTAATCAGTTTTATGAGCCCTGCTTTGGTCAGTGTGGATGAAGACTTGTGTCCGTTTCACGGCGGCGGAGGAACGACACGAGAAAGACCTCCGAGCATCGAGCGGGGAAGTGAAGATTGCGCTAATTAACGTCCTCCTTTGCGTACCTTCCTTCCTCCCTGCAGGCAGGTTCCTGATGATTTACAGGGAAATAAATCCGAGTGGAATGGATTTTTTGCTTCGCCAGAGTGATGATGCTGTGCAAATGTGCGAGGAAGATGGGAGTGGTGTGGGTGGGTGGCTGCAGTGTCTTCCGGTATACATGACCTTAATCAGGCACCCGTCCTATATAAACCGGCAGAGCTATACACTGCGTAAGCACCCAGCGATTCGTCATGTACCGTATATATATTTGTGCACATTTAGGACAGTGATACCTGATCTGGAATTTCATCAATGACGCCGTTATTCATTTATCTTCTACCGCTTTATCCGACTTCTCTCTCGGGTCACGGGGAGCCTGTGCCTATCTCAGGCGTCTTGGGGCATCAAGGAAGGATGGAATGCCAACCCATCACAGGGCACACACACACACACACACACATATATGGCGGATTCGGGAATCGAACCACCAACCATGGTGGTGTGAGTGAAACATGCTAACCACTAAGCCACCATACCCCTTGCCGTTAAAAATGCCATTCGTTTTCTTGTTTACTTGCCTATTTGTATATTAAGCTAGAGCACTGTTGCTAGGCAACTGGGAAATATGGTTTACACAGCGTCAACTGGATAGAACGCCGTTACATGTGTGAGATGAACACAGTAAAGGCACAAGGATGTGACACCGCTTTAAACCATCAGGAATATAAACGTGACCCCGATAAAACACTACAGTGGAGATTGGCACATCTTCTGGGATGTGGAAAAGTCATCAGTGTATGATCATTTAATACAGGGAATATCCGTGTCATTCGAACGATGGTCATCGGCTATACAGCACGTTGAATTGCGGTACGAGCAGCGACAGAATGTATAAAGAGAAACGAGGTTTTCACGCAGGAGGTGAACATTTCCTTTCAGAACCAAGGAACACAAAGGAAGCAAGTGGCTGAAGGCCAGTTCGATGTTGTTATGTAAGTTGTAGCAGTAGTGCTGTGGAGGTGGAGACGGTGGTGGGTGGATGGAGAGCCTAAGCTACTCGCTTTCTCCTTCTGGAGGACAATCTGTACTTGACTGTGCACACACACACACACACTGAGATAACGCAATCTCGATCCTTTCAGAACGCCTCAGAACTGTGTGCAGAAAATAGGCAATTCCAGAATGGCAGCACTGACACTCGACCGGAGATTGCGATGGGGCCGGATGCCGTTAATCGACAACATGGCTTTAAGTGCTTGTCACATTTGTTTGTTGGAATGGGCTAGCACAGTGTGTGTGTAACTGTATAATGAGCACTGGTGAATCAACAACATGCGGGAATACCTCAGGAGGTTCGGCAGGTATGTGTTCAGTGAAGTTGCCAGTTTGGAGACAGAATTTCCATCTGAAAGACATCTGGATAACCACAAGACATTGATAAATATATACGAAACAGGTTGGCCAGTACAAAAAGGAAAAGATGTGGGGTTTTTCTTTTTCCTTGCAGGAGAATAACAGGGATATGATCTACTCAGGAACCGACAAACTCCGAACCGAATTATCCTATAATGGAAAACGAATTAATCCGTTCCACGGAGTTACCCATGCCTTAGCGTTAGAACTCCACATCACTGGTAAACTGTCGTTGCACACATTGAAACATTTAAATATGCTAGGAGAATTTTCAGAGTGGTACACAAACAAAGGCTTCACCTTGAAAATAAATTCAAATAAATAAATTCCCCGAATTCTTGAACGCTTGCTGCTTCGCCGTGTCGAACGAGGTTGTCAGAATCAGAATCAGGTTTATTGGCCAAGTGTGTTTACACACACAAGGAATTGGATTTCAGCTGTTGGTGACTCTCAAGTACAGAAAAGTATTTCACTATACATTTAACATTTAACAGACAGGACTATACAACACAACACAACACAGACTGTACAAGACAATACCGACTACACAAGACTATACATTGTTTATATTGTGTACGCCAAAACCACCGTCTTTCGTTATAGTTGTGTTCGGAAAAGCGTCAGTCTCCGATGAGACCGAGGACAGGGGATTCAAACCCGGGACCCAAGACGGTATTTTGTGTAGATTTTGTGACATATATATATATATATATATATATATATATATATATATATATATTATATATATATATATATATATATATACATCACAAAAAAAACTATATATAGGGCCACAGTGGCTTAGTGGTTTAGACGCATGCCTCACACTTCCAGGGTCGGGGGGTTCGAGTCTCACCTCCGTCATATGTGTGTGTGTGAGTTTGCATGTTGCACCTTGGAAAAATTGTCTCTAGTGTGTGAATGAGTGTGTGTATGTGTGTGTGTGTGCCCTGCGATGGGTTGGCATTCCATCCAGGGTGTATCCTGCCTTAATGCCCATAGACGCCTGAGATAGGCACAGACTCCATGTGACCCGAGGGAAGATCGGATATATGTTTATAAAGCGGTAGAAGAAGATGAATGAATGAATATATATATATATATAATATATATCTATATATATATATATATATATACACATAGTCTGACACATAGACACATAGTCTGTACATATGTTCTACATGTTGTTGCATGTGTTGGCGTCCCGACTAATATATTCCATCCTCACATTTATTAGGATAAGCTCTGAATCCATCAAAAACTCGCGAGGACGAGCGGAACGATCTCCAAAAAATAAAAAGTCTTTTTGGAAAAACATGAAGCACTGTGCCTGGAATTCTATTTTCCGATTTCGACTCGATCACTACAGCAATATAACTCCATCCACATCAAAAGATCAGGTCATTTATTAGAGTCGCTGGAATAAACCTAATTAGACTGATTGATTCCAGGCTGCTCGTCCGCGTACGCACTCCCTAAAAGCCATGATGCTTTAACGACGCTCAGAGACACGGGATGGACCTGCACGCTAAACGGACATTAATGAGGCTTTTTGTCTACCTGTGTTCATGCAAAACAAGTCGGTGAGGGATGGGAAGAGAGAGAGAGAGAGAGAGAGAGAGAAGGAACACCCTGACACTCTCTATTGACTTTTAAATAAGCTCGTTTTTTGCTGCTCAGAGAATGAGGCAGTGTGTCAGAGCTCTGAATGGAAACTACGCAGAGGGAATTTTTTTTTTCTTTTTTTTTTCTTTCCATGGAGCATTTCCCTTCACCGACAGTCTTGAGTTACACTGCTGAGACCTGCATTTCTATTCTCAGTTATCAAACACTGATTGGGTCTGTTTAACTGAGCTGGTTTGAGCTCTCTATTCACTACTTGGGCAAAAGTATTGTGACGTCTGGACTTCCTAAGCCATATGTATGCATGTGTACATGACAGTGCCAGTGTGCACAAGATCAGCTTTAACCTGGGTTGGAATGGAAGATATTGCGTTGTCTGCAGTGTGGGACTAAATGTGTCACAGGATGTTCGAGAAATACCTTATGGCAAGGTGTCCACATTGGAGTCATCGAGACTTCATTTCTAACGGGAGCCTCTAGTCCATTTCACTCCTCATTTTTGCAGCAAGGAAAAACTTTCCAAACTGAATCTGTACTATATTGAGCATAAAATGCGATGATAATATCTTAAGTCGTGATAAGAGTTTAGCCAGAAGACAGATAGACAAGCAGGAGCGTAACCTCAGAGAGCATGACTCATCACTTTACAGTAAGGCCTTTGAGATGTCTGGTTTTCCTGCCATCCACAGTCTTTTTTTTCCTCGTATCTTTTGCAGTAGGTTAACCGTAAATTGTTATTCAGTTATTCATCAAAGCGTTTTAATCACTAACAGCAGCTGAATGATTTAGGAAATTAAGAGGGAGGTGAATGCAGTCCTGAGCGTGACGAAGAGATGCAGCGATGATAGTCCGGGACGAGATAATCATTTAAATGTTTTAGACATGGCAAGAGATGATACCTTGGAGGAAATATGCACTGGCGAAGGCGCTGTTCTTTTGTTCGTGTGAAAGGGTCAAGCTGTGATGGTTTCAGCAGAATTTTACTACATGCTTACATCGTTACTAATATGCTTTTCGTTGCCCAATATTTGGAGGTCAGGTTTCCATGTTGTTACGTGATTCATTCATTCATTCATTCATCTTAGACCGCTATATTCGATCTTCCCTCGGGTCACCGGGAGCCTGTGCCTATCTCAGGCGTCTATGGGCATTAAGGCATAATACACCCTAGATTGAATGCCAACTCATTAAGGCATAATTCACCCTGGATGGAATGCCCATCGCAGGACACACACACAAACTCACATTCACACACACATTCATACACTAGGGACAATTTTCCAAGGTGCTAATCAACCTACCTTGTATGTTTTTGGACCGGGGGAAACCGGAGAACCGGGAGAAAAACCCCTTGAGGCACGGGGAGAACATGCAAACTCCACACACACATGGCCGAGACGGGAATCGAACCCGGACCCTGGCGGTGTGAGGCGAACGTGCTAACCACTAAGCCACCGTGCCCCCTAGTTATATCTGGATTTGTCCATTCTTTTTTATATCACATTCAGCATTTTTACTTTTCAAATGATGGAGTTGAACTCCATATGCAGTAAGAAAGACAGAGGGAGGGGGTGTGGGTCAATGGTTTAAGGTGCTAGGCTACTGATCAAAAGGTTGGGGGTTCGAGCCCCAGTATCGCCAAGCTGCCACCCTTGGGTACTTGAGCAAGGCCTTTAACCCTCTGTGCTCCAGGGGTGCCGTACCATGGCTGACCCTGCACTCTGACCCCAGCTTCCAAACAAACAAAAAAACAACCAGGGATATGCGAAGAAAAGAATTTCCCTCATGGGGTCAATAAAGTTAAAACAAACTGAATGTTGGAAGAAATGGAGCTGCAAACCAAATAACATAAAACACGGTTTGGCCAAAAGAATGTGGACACATGACCATCATTTGGTAAAGAGCCAATTTGTGATCTATGGCCCTTTGTTATAGATTACTATACAACCACTTTCATTTCCACTCTTTTTGGAAGTCTTAAAGTAGATATTAGGGTGTAGCTATGGAGATTTGTGGTATATTTATATATATTCATGTGTGCTCGGGTTGAGGGAGAATACTATTATTCGTGGGCCTCCCTCAAAATGCACGTTTGCCTCACGCCTCTGGGTTCGATTCCCATCCCGGCCATGTGTGTGTGGAGTTTGCATGTTCTCCCCGTGCCTCAGGGGGTTTTTCTCCGGGTTCTCCGGTTTCCTCCCCGGTCCAAAAACATGCACGGTAAGTTGATTGGCACCTTGGAAAATTGTCCCTAGTGTGTGAATGCGTGTGTGAGTGTGTGTGCCCTGTGATGGGTTGGCATTCCATCCAGGGTGTATCCTGCCTTAATGCCCATAGACGCTTGAGATAGGCACAGGCTCGGATATAGCGGTAGAAGATGAATAGAATGTCTTATGAAGATGATAATGTGAATATATATATATATATATATATATATATATATATATATATATATATATATATATATATATACATATACTACATACACTAAAAACAAAAAACTGTTATGAACCTACTGCAAAAAGCAACAATGTCAAGTAAAATTAAAATAAATGATATACAGGCACATGGTCGGGAGAGACGTAAATATTGCCTTCCGGAGAAAATAACAATAACAAAAATAATTTATGCATCAACGCGTGTGGAAGCGGTACAAAGTCTAAATATTGCATGCGGGAGCAGGACAATTTTTTTTTTTTGTGGGAGCGGAACAGAAACCTGCGGGAGTGGGACGGATAATTTGTGGCATTCGTTCAATATTGGTTGAGACAGTCTGCAATTTATTCCAAAGAGCTGTCCAGTGCGGTCAGGGATGTGAGTTTCACGTCATATGTAATTAATTGTCTCTTTATGGAGCTTGTATTGTGCATGGGGGCATTGTAATGCTGTAAACGAAACCGTCAAACGTATACAGACATTTACAGTAATTTAGTGCTTTTAAGTTATCATTACATTTACATTTACAGCATTTGGCAGACGCCCTTATCCAGAGCGACTTACAACTGAGCAATTGAGGGTTAAGGAGCCTTGCTCAAGGGCCCACTAATGGCAGCTTGGTGGTGGTGGTGTGGGTGGGGTTGAACCCATGATCTTCCGGTACAGAGTACAACACTTTAACCACTGGGCTACACACCTCCCTATTTTGCTTGCTTACTGTTTTCCAGATTTGACTGGCGTGTAAAATGCTGGTGCTGTTGAACTCGACACTGGCCTGAGTGAAAAAAAAGAATGTTTCAGAAAAAGTATTATAATAATTGATGGGGGGAAAAAAATGTATTCTTTGTAGTGCCAGTTCCTTCGTTTTTTTTCCACATATGGTCGGCATGTGGTTTAGAAGAAGCGTTAAATGCTAGTAACAGAATTTTAAGTGTTTCGCCAAACCGCCATGTTACACTAAGGGCAAAAATGTTGGCTGTTTTTTTTTCCCTCCTCTTCCCATTTCAGATTGCTTTCTGACTCGAGTGGAAATTCCCTTTCCTGAGTTCAATACAACGCCAACACAAAGGCAGAGAAGCATCTGGATGCCTCAGGTGTTGCTTCGGGGGCCTTCCAGTTGGGTTCAGTTGTCTGAATGTTCTTAGGACAGTCTGTTCTTTTTGGCCGAAAGCAGTCGGGATAATAAAATGCATAACATGGCGAGAGAATGCGTACCAAGTCAGAGACTTTTTTTTTTTTTTTTTTTTTTGCGAGACAGAAATTGATGGTTCTTTCCAGCAGGATTCTGAAAAGTCTTCAAAAGTCCAGAAAGGTATTTATGGAAGGGGAGGTGGTATAAAAAGTCCAAATGGGCCACCCACATTCAAACAAAATGGGTAGCAGTGACATGTGAAGGAGGACAGAAAGTGGCAGGAGTGTTGGCTGAGCCTCCTGCGCCTATCCTTTCTTCCGCCTATGCCAAAGCGTAACTGTGTTTTTGCCTTTGTTTTAAGCTTATAAATAATATAAACAGGGAGAAAAAAATAGTTTTTTGGGGGGATTTGAAATTTAACAATTGACAAAGCAGCTGTACCGAAACCCGGATATAGATGCTAATGAATGAGTCAGAGGTGACAGTTGAAACGGACAAACTTCCTGCGAGGACATCGGGTCGTACCGTTGAGAGGAAACAGATGCAGATCCTTTTCTCTCCATGTAATGTATTGCAGCCTGTTAGTAAAGGCAAGCTGTGGTAAGTGTGTTGATGTTCAGTATGGGTATATTGGGAATAAGAGTCCTGGAACGAACACAGGACAGTAGCAGCAGCCGTTCTTAGAAAGCTCCGATCGTCCCAGTTTACCAAAACGTCTGCCTGCGAACCCACGGATTTGCACCTTTCAGAGGAAAGGCACAAAATTGAACAAAATGCCTGACTCGACGAATACATTTTCAAGCCGGACATAAAGACTGACACTCTGCCTGAGTCATGAACCCTAATTAGACGAATAGTGCATAGCTGCAGGCTTTGAAAGAGAAGACTCCTGCTGTTGTCATAATCATTCTAGGTACTAATAGCTCAGGCACTCTGGGGCAGGATCTTTCAGGGCTTTCAGTGGGTCATTAGTCACATTTTATAATCAATGTGATATTTGTGTGGGAGCCATATTTATGATATGAGCAAACGTCCTGGTTTTATAAAGTAGTCTAGGTGTTGACTATAAACTGAGGCGTGGGGATGCCTTAACTTCACTTTCAATAGCCTGTCTAGAGGAACCTGGTAGTTTACTGTATAAAAAGCCCAAGTTCTAAAACCGTACTCTATGTATTATTTCAACTGTGGCAACTGTGTTATATTATTCTTATAATCTCATATTCTGAAGTACTGAATTCTGACATACCGAATCAGTAGGAGGGGCACGATGGTTTAGTGGTTAGCACGTTTGCCTCACACCTCCAGGGTCCGGGTTTGATTCCCGTCTCAGCCATGTATGTGTGAAGTTTGCATGTTCTCCCCGTGCCTCAGGGGGTTTTTCTCCGGGTTCTCCGGTTTCCCCCCGGTCAAAAAACATGCATGATAGGTTGATTGGCACATTGGAAAATTGTCCCTAGTGTATGAATGTGTGTGTGTGCCCTGCGATGGGTTGGCATTCCATCCAGGGTGTATCCTGCCTTAATGCCCATAGACGCCTGAGATAGGCACAGACTCCCGGTGACCCGAGGAAAGATCGGATATAGCGGTAGAAGATGTATGAATGAATGAATCAGTAGGAATCAGTAATATGCCTGTAATTTAAGAGCTCACATTAATCGTGGTACAACAGGTAGTGTTCAATTTGATTATATGATTTGTTTCTGTTGTCTTTTGATAGGGTTCAGGTGTCCGCTGATCTTGTTGTAGTTCTCTCAGTAATAAAAAAAAAATAGATCTCTTTGTTGATCTATTGCGGGGGCGGGGGGGTAATTATTTTTTCCAAAGGGCCACATGGGAGGGCTGTGTCAAGTATAACATGAACTTAATTTTCAATATTGTGAATTGATGACGGGGGGGGGGGCACAGGGGTTAGCAGCGCACGCTCTGTCTATGATTGTTGATAGGGGGCGGGGGGGACCAGGTGCATTTGCCCTGTCACTCTCTCTCTGTGTGCGCTCCGCTGTGTCACCCCGATCTGTGTCACCCCTATCTGTGTCAACCGTCACATTTGATTTAGACGGTTCTGTATCAATCTTCGGCGGGCCGGATTGAAAGAACCAACGGGCCAGATGAGGCCCTCGGGACGTAGTTTGCCCACCTCTGATCTATAGGGTTATAGCACACATGTCAAACTCAGAGCCCGCGGGCCAAATGCACAAGCTTAGAAGGTGTATGATTGTCTTAAAATAAGGCTTTGCTGCTTTAAAGTGTGCATTGACAATAAACTACATCTCCCACGGCGTATGGGCCTACGTTACCCGCGATGTGACGGAATCCCTCGTCACTAGATTGCAGTGTATGCCACATCGGCGTTTATAGAGGGCGATTTTTTTCCAACAAGTTGATTAAGCACTAATTATTAGTTTGTCCATAATGTGGCAAGGAAGAAGATGGATCTTGAGTTGCTCGGTAGCTTCATGGATGCATTGAAGAGAAAGCATAAAAGTGATCGGTCAGTGATGTTGGACGACAAATACTGATCTCACAGTCTGCTTTCTACTTCATCCCCAAAGTGTTCGAGGGGTGACATCAGGGCCCTGGTCAGGACTCTCCAGTTCTTTCACACTAACTTTGGCAATCATTAGCTCTTCATTTACAGCATTTGGCAGCCGCTCTTATCCAAAGCGACTTACAAATGAGTAGGTGAGGGTTAAGGGCCTTGCTCAAGGGGCCACTAGTGGCATCTTGGTGGCTAGCTAGGTGGGTAAGAAACAAATGTTGAACCTGCTGGGGGAACTTTGTGAATGTTCTTTCATATGAGATTGACTAACCATCAATTCTTCTCAAGCACACTTTTACAACCATGTTCAAGGGCCCATTAGTGGCAGCTTGGTATGATTTGAGCCTCTGATCTTCTGGTCCAGAGTTCACCGCCTTATCCACTGAGCTACCATTTACATTTACATTTACATTTACATTTGCAGTATTTAGCAGACACCCTTATCCAGGGCGACGTACAAGAAGTGCTTTAGGTCTCCATTTAAGGATAAATTCATTCATGAAGGGTAGATACAAACTTAAGTACACAATAAGCATCAGGGCCCTTTTCAGGACTCTCCAGTTCCAAACCGACTTACACCTGAGTAGGTGAGGGTTAAGGGCCTTGCTCAAGGGCGCACTAGTGGCATCCTGGTAGTGCTGGGATTTGTTCCTGCGACCTTCCGGTCCAGGTCCGGTCTTGTCCGGTCCAAGCCATGTCTTCATGGAGCTGACTTTGGTAACACGCATTGTTATGTAGGAACAGATTATTCAGATATAAAGGGAAATTTTAACGCTATTACCCCCCCCCCCCCCCCCCCCCCCCCCCCCCCCCCCCCCCGACCCCCCCCCCCCCCCCCCCCCACCCCCCCCCCCCCCCCCCCCCCCCCCCCCCCCACCCCCCCCCCCCCCCCCCCCCCCCCCCACCCCCCCCCCCCCCACCCCCCCCCCCCCCCCCCCCCCCCCCCCCCCCCCCCCCCCCCCCCCCCCCCCCCCCCCCCCCCCCCCCACCCCCCCCCCCCCCCCCCCCCCCCCCCCCACCCCCCCCCCCCCCCCCCCCCCCCCCCCCCCCCCCCCCCCCCCCCCCCCGGAAACAGACTATATGATTTGAGGACGAAATACATGTGGGTGACATTGTTAGGGCTCTACAATCCGTTGGGCGTTATAAATGTTGTATAAATTATGATATATAATTTATGATATATAAATTTGAGTCTAGCAGACTGTGATTTAAATTTCTACATGAACGTGTGGAATGCTGTGTAGCCTAGGTGTTTCATCAGAAAATCCTTGTGGAATCATTTGCACTATATGGCGAACGGATTGTGCATCCGTAACCATCTTAAAACTTCCAACTGAAAAAAAAAAACAACAACAAGAAGAAGGAATTTATTTTTTTTTTCGCTGAACAAGAAGCCAGATTGAAAATGCAGGTCAGTGGAGTGAAAGAGCGAGTCTAAGCTGGTGTGTGTGCATGCGATGGGAAGCAGAAGCGAAGATAAAAGGGAGCGAGATGAAAGACACGCCGCTGTGAACTGTGTGTGTGACGCGTTGGCTCCGAGCCAGACCCGAGACGCGATCTTGTCTATTTTGGGGGTTTCGTGATATGAGGAGTCCTAATACAGCGACGACAAAAAGAAAAAGTGGGTCAGGTTTAAATAAATTTGTCTTTGCATAAATGTGGATCAGCTGGCGTTTAATCCTTGATGAAAACAACAACACAACTTTACAGGCATCCAGCAGGGTCGTGTTTTTACTGTGTTACATTTCTTTATTTCAACACGGATAAAGTTGCAGGGTTGAACAAAAACTCCATTGTGTCGATGGGAGTGATCGTAAGCGCCAATGGCACCATCTTACTCCACATAATAGAAGTGTGAATGCTGGTGCATATGTGTAAGAGTTGTGAGGAAGCAGTACAAATGCCTGTATTATATATGTATCCACATCTACCATAGTGGAACGTCTTCCCAGAAGTGTAACAGTTATTATAGACACAAATGGGGATTACGTTCATGTGAAATAGGATGAAATAGAACAAATAGCTTTTGGTCAGGTGTTCACTAACAAATGGGCATGTAATGTATTTAAAATTTATGCTTAAAGGGACATCTTTTTTATATTTTATGCTTAAATGTAGATGCATAATATTTTTTGCTGCACCACCCAGGCTTTATTAAAAAAATATGCTTCTGTATAGTTTTCTGCATCAGATGTGTGCTATTTGCGTCTTACTTGCACAGCAGTAATAATGGCTGCAATTGTATTATTATTTCCTTCGCGGACTGTTATATCCAAAATATCATTCCGAGCGTTTTGTTTTCACTCTTTATAGGGTTAGAAATGTAAGACAAAAGAGATTAAATATTATCTGGCAATGTGTAGAGTTGCATCAGTAGCTATTTTGGTATCGGGTCTGATACCACAATTGTTTTATTCTTTAAAAAGACATGTAAGCCAGGCTGTATAAAATGACAGCAGTGTCGGATGTAGTTTGTGATTAATTACGGGAATCAGAGCCAAGCAGACTGCAAAGCGTGCTCCGGGAAAATATCAACAGGAGATTCGACAGTAACCTGGAGAAGCAATCAGCTCCGAACTGCAAGAAAAGGCTAGCTAGAGAGGTGAGAAACAAATGTTGAGCCTGCTGGGGGAACTTTTTGAATGTTATTTCATATGAGATTGACTAATCACCAATTCTCCTCAAGCACACTATTGCAACCGTGTTCAAGGGCCCATTAGTGGCAGCTTGGTATGATTTGTGCCTCTGATCTTCTGGTCCAGAGTTTAACGCCATATCCACTGAGCTACCATTTACATTTACATTTGCAGTATTTAGCAGACACCCTTATCCAGGGCGACGTACAAGAAGTGCTTTAGGTCTCCATCTAAGGATAAATTCATTCATGAAGGGTAGATACAAACTTAAGTACACAATAAGCATAGACAGTTTAGGCCCTCCCAAGGAGGAGGTGGTGTAGCCCAGTGGTTAAGGTGTTGGCCTCTGGACCAGAAGATCACGGGTTCAAACCCCACCATCACCAAGCTGCCCCTAATGGTCCCTTGAGCAAGGCCCTTAACCCTCAATTGCACAGTTGTAAGTCGTTCTGGATAAGAGCATCAATGCCTGTGGGTCGAATTAATAAAATTGAAAAGAATAGAACTTTTTTGTCAATGTGGCCCACCACGTCATTTTATGTGGCCTGCAAGAGATTAAAGTGTAAAGTGTACGCCTAATGGAAACGCGTCAAATTCGCAAAAAACACATGTATCACAAAAATGTTTTTTTTTGCACTTACATAATGCACTTACGTGCATTAAAAATAAACTCCATCTCCCTCAATGTTTGCGACTGTTACTTACGAAGTGAGGAATCCAGCCACTAGATAGCAGTGTATCCCACATCGGAGTTTACCGAGGGCGATTTTTCCAACAAGCGGAATTGAGAAATTTCTACAAATGATCCCAAAATGTCCGGGAAGCGATACAAATGGACGGCACTTCCACTAAAGATGGGAAAGGGAATACATGTTTGTGCTTCAAGGAGAAAAAAAACGGTATGTGTTTTGTGTTATGAGGCGGTGTCGCTTATCAAAGACTATATACTGTCTTATAGTTACTGTCTTATATTTACTTATATGACCCAAGGTGTAAATGAGTTTCTCACCCTTGCTTTAGTGCTGTAAAGAAATGCTTTTTCCTTTTTAAGAAGCGGACACAATTCCGAAAATGTTCCTTGGAGTGAATGAACATGACCATGCAAATGGGCGGTTTTTACCTGCATTTCATGCACCATAAACTTGAACGAAATATGTGTCAATATCTAAGAGAGAGCACAAAAAGCATTTACTTACTTATACAACGCATCCTTCACTTGAAATGCATTACTATCACTGGTGGGCCGTCAAGGCCTGCTATGGCTTCTCTGCTGGCCTGAGAAATATCTGAATCACAAACTGATATTATTTATATTTTGTCCATCAGCACTTATTCAATAATTCCAAGTGGTCTATTCGCTTCCTTTCATATCCGCCATAAGCAAATGTCTTTTTTTCCCGATGCTTGTGCAGCTTCCAGACATGTATTTTCATATTAAAGCATTTAACCAATCACATTTCAGCATTCATCATTTTGTTGCCAGGCAGAGTCAAAGTCAGAGAAGTCTGTCCCTGTCCGAGGCCTTCACAATCCATTCTGCAGCACCTCTAACACAGAATAAATGTTGATGAAACTGCTGCTTCAACCAATCAGATTTTGAGTTGTTGTCACCAGCACCCTCTAGCAGGTGTATGACGTCAACGTATTCAGAGCCGTTGATTGGATAGTCTAGATTGGGTCCAATTTAGCTATTTTTGTCGCCCCCTAATGGATGAAGCAGAAGAAAAAATAGATTAAGTGGCAGATTTACTTTCAAGGCCATTTTCAAGTCTGACTTTTCAAGAAAAGCCGGACATCGTTAAGAAAGTTTGGACAACTCCGAAGCTCGCCTGTCACGACCAGGAAGAGGATTTGTCCACCTCTTTCACGTTAGCAACTGGTTTTGAGGAAGGAAAGAGAGGAGGATGGATTTAGTTTACAAACAATCCAATTTTTTGGTGAGTAAAATGCTGCTGTTTTCCTAAATAATATTGCAAGTTTATTATTGATGTTTCTTATGTGGGTCACGGATGGAGCTGCAGTAGAATACATGTCTGGAGCTGCAGTAGTTCGCCCCTGGTTTGTTTATTCAGTACAGGCATTTATTGTGTCGACAGCAATGGCAATGGCCCTTTATACTGAATTTCTGCATATTTAGATGGTTTTTATAACCATCAATTCAAACGGAGCACTACTGAAGGCCAGGTGTGAAATGCATGGTCCGCTACTGATTACTATAGTAGTGAAGATTTTGTATATCGTTTAGAGATTATTACATAAAGTACAGTTTAGGAATAGTTTAAAGGCTACAGAAACAGGATCAGATGTGTAGGAGTGCCAAACTCGTATAATAGCTGCTAGTTGCCTTTCCATGGTAACCAGGCAAAAGTGGTGGAAAATTTTTTTTTTTAGCGACAGCGTATAAATGTTCTGTTTGGTTTCTGCACATGTTGTGAGTCATTGTATTTTGTAGGCACATGAAACTTCACTACTGCCTCATCATTTCCAGTTAGCTTGAAAGCGATGTTTATTAACACTAGATATGCAGTAAAAGATTGAGCTAATGCTAGCTTCTCCCCAATCACTACACGTGTAATGTTTGCCTTACAATAAAAATGAGTGCGTGGTGAGATGCTGCACTATTGCGTATGGGACTTGTGAAACCATAATGTTTAGTTACATTGCCAGCCTGGTGGCTGTCAGAGGCCCCTGAGGGTCAATGTCCTGAAAATGGTGTTTAATCAGGAGCTGCTGATGCAGCATTATAGCGGCTAATCACATGGTCGTTATGTCTTTCCGGCTCTTGAAGCCTCATTACTGGAGGGCAGAAATCCCATCTCTCAGTCTCTCTCCCTCTCTCTCTCTCTCTCTCCCTCTCTCTCTCTCACTCATTTGGTCTTTGTTCTACGCCATTCTTTTGTTTGTAACTGTTCAGATATTTCTAACATTTCTCTTTTCATTTGTTCTGTCATTTCCCCCCCCCCATTTGAAATGTTGATGTTGGATGGAGCATGCTCGTGTGCTTTGGTAAATGATCATAATCCATGGCAATGTTGCCATTTCCTGACAAAAGTTTGGCAGCGGATGCTTTCTGTTTTTTTGATAGCACTATAGATGGTTATTGGTTTTTGATGACTGTTTTGGCACTTGGAACGTGGAGGAATGATGATGTTTACAGTGAAGTGTTAGAAAGCGGAAAAAAGTTTATTATTGTTTATTATTGTTTGGTGCAGAATTGTAAGAAGTGTCTGAAAGGGAAATGTTGAGGTTTGTGGAACAGTGCTGGTCTTTGAGAGGAAAATGTTGGAGTTCGAGAGAAAATGTTAATGTCTAAGCAAAAAATATAGTTTTTTGATAGAAAAATGTTGGTGTCTGAGAGGAAAATGTTAATGTCTGAGAGTATAATGTTGGTGTCTGAGAGGAAAAAGTTAATGTTTTATAGTAAAATGTTGGTATCTGAGAAAAAATATTGTGTCTGAGAGGAAAACGTTGGTGTCTGAGAGTAAAAAGTTAATGTTTGATAGAAATATTTTGGTGTCTGAGAGTAAAATGTTGGTGTTGAGAGTAAAAAGTGTCTGAGAGGAAAATGTTGGTGTCTGAGAGAAAAATGTTGGTGTCTGAGAGAAAATGTTGGTGTCTGAGAGTAAAATGTTGGTGTCTTAATGTTTGATAGAAATATTTTGGTGTCTGAGAGTAAAATGTTGGTGTCTGAGAGTAAGAAGTTAATGTCTAAGAGAAAAATGTTAATGTCAGAGAGGAAAATGTTGATGTCTGAGAGTAAAATGTTGGTGTCTGAGAGTAAAATGTTGGTGTCTGAGAGTAAAATGTTGGTGTCTGAGAGTAAAAAGTTAATGTTTGATAGAAATATTTTGGTGTCTGAGAGTAAAATGTTGGTGTCTGAGAGTAAAAAGTTAATGTCTAAGAGGAAAATGTTAATGTCTGACAGTATAATATTGGTGTCTGAGAGAAAAAAGTTAATGCTTTATTGTAAAATGTTGGTGTCTGAGAGGAAAATGTTGGTGTCTGAGAGTAAAAAGTTAATGTCTGAGAGGAAAATGTTGGTGTCTGAGAGAAAAATGTTGGTGTCTGAGAGGAAAATGTTGGTGTCTGAGAGTAAAAAGTTAACGTCTGAGAGGAAAATGTTGGTGTCTGAGAGAAAAATGTTAATGTCTAAGAGAAAAGTGCTATTTGAGAGAAAAATGTTGGCGTCTAACAGAAAATATTTAGTGTCTGTGATGAAACTTTTGGTGTCTTAAAAGTTAAGACACAGAATAGAAAGTTAAGGTACAATATTGTTTTTGTGAAGGAAATGCTGGTCTTTGAGAGGAATATTTTGGGGTTATAAAGAAAAATGTTGATTTGTAAGAACAAAATGTAAATGTCTGAGATAAAAATGGCGTCTGAGAAGAAATTGTTTAAGGACAAATATTGAAATATGAGAAACAATATTGAATCTTAAAGGGGAAAAAAGGTTGATTTTTGTAGAGAATGTTATATGTTTGATGGAGACGGTGGTGTTTGAAGAAAAATGTTCTAGAACGTTGGCGTTTGAGAATGTTGGTGTGTGAAGGGAAAATTCAATTTCTTGATTGAAAATGTCAGTCAAGAATAATGGTGTTGAAGAATTAATATTTTTACTATGACGTACACTACCTTTTACTGAAATAATGAAATATATTACCATAAGTCAGCCATTTTGTAGAAACAATAGTATAGAATGTCATGAAGGGCTTGTACTCTGGTAGCTCAGTATCCAATCAATATATACAGAATACTCATAATGCCTAGAGGTGTATGAAAATGGGGCATGGCTATTCGGGGAGATGGTTTGAGACATGTCTACAGTGGGCCAAAGTATTAATGTGATGCTGTTCATTTGACAGAACGATGAACAAATTCCGGTGAACTCGGTGTATTACCAAACACTTCCACTGTTTCCTAGAATAGTAAGTAGAGATTTGGAACACAGCCGCCGAGCTGCTCTCCCTGCTGGAACTGATTAGCCTCTGGAAAAGTGTCAAGAACAGACCAGACCAATTTCAGTGCCAGTAGTCAAAATGTATCCACCTGTTTCTATGTGAATGTTGGATTTCAGTTCTTTCAGGGTTCACAATAAAGGGTGTTTGTGTGTGAGGTGTGAAAATCGTGATGTGGGGAAAGAGAGGATGTGATAACGGGGACAGAAATAGACAGGTTGGAATTCATTAGAGCGTTCAGTCGTGTGTGTTTCCTCAGACAGCCCTTATTTAGTGTAATTAAAGAAAACATGCTGCTTTACCTTGAATAAGTGGTGCTAGTTATTTCGATAAGTGTTTAGTAGCCACATTTTTTTTAGAGTGGAGAGTATATATTTGTGTGTGTGTGTATACACTTTTATTTGTCTGGCTGTGCGAAGAGGAAAAAGGTGCATCAGCTCACCATGAGAGACAGAGCGCCTCTTCTGATTCTCAGCTGCACACACAGAAACATACTTACTGGAAATTCCCAAAATAGCTCAGTAGCCCTGTTGAGGCTGTGAGCTGGCTGTACTTCACACACAGTCCTTCCAGTGTGTGTGTGTGTGTGTGTTTTTTTTTTTTAGTAAAATGACCCATTTTGCAGTTTTGCTAAAGGGCTGCGACAATCGTAAATGAGATTTTTCCAACTTTATTCCAGCATTTTATGCGCCTTTCGGGTTTTAATACATCGGAATAATATACAGGAACTTTAAAGTACGCGGCTGTCCACTGGCCCTGATTAAGGGCATATGTCAATGAAACCATTGAACAATATACATTATATGTACAAATGTATCTGGACATCTAATCTTAAAAGAGATTTCACATTTAGTCCCCTTTTTTAGCTCCTAAATGCTTCCAGCCTTCAGGGAAGATGTTCCAGTGTCCTTGTGGAGATTTTGTGCACAATCAGCCACAGCAGTGTTAGTAAAACCAGGTACAGATGTACGTGTCGTGCGGAGGCCTGGCGTGCACTCGGTGTTCCTGTTCACCCTTTCCCTCCAACCCCTACCCCATATCTTCGTGGAAGCTGGCTTTGTACACAGGACGCCTGTCATGCTGGAACAGATTTGGCTCAACCGAATCATGAACAGGCAAAGTGTTTAATCATAACTCGCTATAGTAATAATATGCCTGAATTGCCAGTTGTAAGGATATATTCATTATACACTTTGAATTAAGAGTCAGTGATTTATTTATGCTTTGTTTCCCAAGCAATAGAATTCTAACTGAGTCAATGTATTAGGAAACATGAAGGAATCTTGATATTATTTGTCTCGATGTTAATGAATCTGTAGCTGTAATTATTTTAAAACTCTTTGCAACGGTGCAGTGATTTTTATTGGGAGTAAAGACTGAAGAGCGAACGTGGCGCGTCTATCAATGGGAGTGAATAAAGTAGTGTGCGATCAATCTACCTGTTAGTTCTGTGTATTACAACTGTACTTTACAACTTTATACCTGTGTGTGTGTGTGTGTGTGTGTGTGTGTGTGTACTGTATGACAGGAAGATTTCTGTCTGCCTCTTTCTGCTCTGTATCACAGAGGAGCAAGGATGTAATTACATCTTTTTTTTTCTTTCTTTTTTTTCTGAGAATGGAGCCAGTTATCTTAACGCCACAGAGAGCTACATTGGCGTGGGCAATTTTGATAACGTAGCGCGTCTGCAAAAAAGTTTCAATGCAATAATCAGATGCGTAAGTCATTCTTGTGCAGTTCGACACGGCAGCCAAATCTGCAGGGTATATCGGAACCCGTGTGATGAACATGGTATAAAACCATTTTGTTTGAGTTGAGGAGAAAGCTGGGTGGGTATAGCGGGTTATATATATATATATATATATATATATATATATATATATATATATATATATCACTATTTTATTTCCTTTTATGTAAAGCACTTTGAATTACCTTTCTGTATGAAATGTGCTATATAGATAAAACTGCCTTGCTTTGCCTTACACATATGTGCATATCTATAATGTCTAAAACACAACACATAGCCGAGGTCATGCAGCGCATCGAATTCTATTCACATATTTTCACTTATTTTCAAATCTTTCAAAGCTGTTTTATGTTAATAGCTTTGCAGTTTCAAGCATTTTGCTTTTACTATAAAAAATATTTTAGCATTAATGTTGTCACATGTTTTTTTAACGAAAAATGATTTTTAATTCACCGTTCCCCATGAACCAGTGTTGACGAGTAACTAGTTACATGTTACGGCATTAAGTAATTTCATTACAAAATAAAAGTAACAGTAATTCGTTACAGTTACTGAGGAAAAACACATGTAATTTAATTAGTTACTTTCAAAGATGTTAAAGATTACAAATCCCAAAGAACCCCGCCAAACAATTCTCTCTTGATATATAAACATTTTTTGCCTCAGGGTGTCATTTTCATCAAGTGCCACCTAGTGGATGAATGAAAGTAATCAAAAAGTAATCAAATGTAATCAGTTACACTGTCAGTTAAACTTCCCAGTATTACTATTACATTTCCAAAGTAACCTTCCCAACACTGCCCATGCAGTACCACGACAGACCACCGGGCGAAGAGCCATGGTGTACACCTGAGTCACGGGGAGAACATGCAAACACCACACACACATGGCCGAGACAGGAATCGAACCCGGACCTTGGCGGTGTAAGGCGAATGTGCTAACCACAAAGCCACCATGCCCCTTGGTGTACACCAGCAGTCTCCAAATCTATTTGCCGCCACAGACCGGTTTAATGTCAGACAATATTTTCACTGAGCGGCCTTTATTTTTACAACAAAATAAAGCGATAGACCCGGTATAGAAAC
Source organism: Kryptopterus vitreolus (assembly GCA_030449085.1). NCBI lineage: Eukaryota > Metazoa > Chordata > Actinopteri > Siluriformes > Siluridae > Kryptopterus > Kryptopterus vitreolus. The sequence continues at coordinate 25,981,460 of JACRUU010000012.1, forward strand.
TGGTATTTTAATGCAGAATGCTTGGTCTGGAGCAGTTTTGAAAGCTCATTAGAGAGTCAGTCGCCGCATGTTATGCAGAGCGGGGTTTGGTGCGTGGGAACAACCTGTCACAGTAAATCCATATTTCAACTAGGACTCCTGGTATTGTCTGTTAAATGCAGCATTTTCTTCTTCTTTGAAGTCATAGTCTCCTCACTGCCTCTTTTACCCTGCGTGAAGAAACTTTCCAAAGTTCATGTTGCTAGCTTGGGGGTTTCAATTTACGGGTAATGTATAATGCGTTAGAGGCCCCTTTAAGAAAGTAGCGGATATAGGTAAGTCATGTGACCGTGGCAAGCGTCTTGACATGCGTCAAAGAGTGAGTTATAGACAGATGTAATTTTCCAAAATAATGTATTGTCCACAGCCGGGGAGTTGGGGACGACTGGTGTACATTATATGCACAAAAGTATTGGGGTTTCCTTAAACTTCATGAAAGTCAACGCACACAATTCCATCGGAATTCTTTGGTTGTATAAAATTTTCCTTTTTCTTCAGACCAAAATGTTTTCAAGTTTGATAATGCGCCTGTTCACAAGCCAGCTCTAGAAGTTATTATAACATTAAATGGGGACTTCATGTGGAATGTGGATGTGCCGAAAACACAAATCGATCTTTTCCTCAGGTGTCCACAAATGTTTATCTATATAATGTACAATAGAATTAAAACATGAAGCCACAGATTTCTATTCTTTATGTATAAAATGTAAGGTTTGTTTGTCTGTCATTTTTGATCGTCCCAGTTTTTCCTCTGAAATGCATGAAAACACAGATTCATGAGCATCTGGCCACAATTACAGAGTGTGTGTGTGTGTGTTCTGTGTAAGCTACCCTGTCATTATCAGTTCCATTGAACACAGATGAAGTTTGCAAGTTGCATTTATTCTTTGTGTTTTTCCTCCAGTATCTTAAAGTTTCCTTCGCCTTTCTTTCCCCGATTTTTATTCCTTCAACTTCACTTCCTCTCTCTCTCTCTCTCGCATCCATTCCTTTTCATCTGCCCCTTCTTTTTCTCTGTCAATCCTCTGTCCTGCTCTCTTTTCCCTGCTCTGTCTGTATGGAGTGCTTTGTTTGTCTATCCTGTTTGTGTCCTCCATTCCTCTCCCAGTAATCACAGTGGTGTTAGTTGTGTGGAGTTAAGTCTGATTGCGAGTTGTTTGTTTAGATCTTTTGTGTGTGTGTGTGTGTGTGTGTGTGTGTGTGTGTTTGTTCAGGAGTTTGTTAAACTTTTATTTAAAGCGGAACAGAAATTCATCACCTCAACATGTCAACACACTGCACCCTATAAATAAATCCGTCTTGGAGTCAAACCGAGTCTGTAAATGCTTTTTTTTTCTCACTGCATTTTAGTTGCAAAATAGTGTGAACTCAGGCTTGGTCCATAGCACTGCTCGTTGTCATGGTAACAGTCCAAGGTAGTGCCATTCTATGAAGTTAGAACTGGGATTAGTTTTGTGTCTGGATATATATATATATATATATATATATATATATATATATATATATATATATATATATATATATATATATATATATATATATTTTTTTTTTTTTTCACAACGGTGTGAAAAAGTGTTTGCCACTCCTGATTTCCTGTTTTCCTGCATGTTTGTCACACTTTAATATTTCAGATCATCAAACAAATAAATATGAATCAAGGATAATATTAGAAAACACAAAACACATTTTTTAAATGAAGGTTTTTTATTATTAACGGAGTACAAAATTACAAAACCCCCGTGTGAAAAAGTGTTTGCTCCCCCCCCCCTTCCCACACTTAAAACATAACTTAACTATGGTTTATTACACCTGAGTTCAATTTCTCTAGCCACACCCAGGAGTGATTACTGCCACACTTGTTCGCAATCAAGAAATCACTTCTATAGGACCTGCCTGACAAAGACCAAAAGATCCTCCAAAAGCTAGACGTCATGCCGAGATCCAAAGACATTCAGAAACAGATGAGAAAGAAAGCAATTGCGATATAACAGCCTGGAAAAGGTTATAAAGCCATTTCTAAAGATTTAGGACTCCAGCGAACTACAGTGAAAGCGCAAATGGCGAAACATTGGAACAGTGGAGAAACTTCCCAGTGAGTGGCCGTCCGTCCAAAATTACCCTAAGAGAGCAGCGACAACTCATCCAACTCATCCCCACAAAACATCCAAAGAACTCTAGGCCTCACTTGCCTCAGTTAAGGTCAATGTTCATTACTCCACCATAAAAGAGAGAGACTGGGCAAAAGGTCTGCATGGCAGAGTTCCAAGATGAAAACCAAGACGAAAAAGGCTCGTCTCAGTTTCGACAGAAAACATCTTGTTGATTCAACTTTTTGGAAGGTGTGTGTCCCATTACATGTGACGTAAAAGTAACACTGCATTTCAGAAAAAGAACATCATACCAACAGTAAAACATGGTGGTGGTAGTGTGATGCCCTGGGGCTGTTTCGCTGCTTCAGGACCTGGAAGATTTGCTGTAATAAATGGAACCACGAAATCTTCTGTCCTGAAGATCCTGAAGGAGAATATCCGGCCATCTGTTTCGTGACCTCATGCTGAAGCGATCTTGGGTCCTGTAGCAGGACAATGATCCAAAACACACCAGCAAGTCCATCTCTGAATGACTGAAGCAAAACAAAATGAAGACTTTGCGGCCCAACCAGTTGTTAGGTTTAGGGAGCAAACACTTTTTCACACAGAGCCGTGTAGTTTTGGATTTTGTTTTCGCTTGATAATAAAAACCTTCACTTAAAAACTGTGTTTTGTGTTTACTCATGTTATCTTTGACTAATATTTAACTCATTAGTTAACTCATTAATTGCATGTTTTTCTGTTCTCAATGTACCATAAATGAATACTTGGCATGTTTTTAACACTAGAACAAATTGTGACAAATGTTATAAATATATAAAGTTCATTCAAAATCTTTCTTCAAAATTAAATGCTTCGTTATTTAATATTCATTCCACGTTTTTAATATTCATTTCTTGTTAATCGATGAATTTCTTATTAATATCAATATAATTTTTTTTTAGCGGTTGTTCCGCTTTTGGAGGGCATGGTGGTTTAGTGGTTAGCACGTTCGCCTCACACCGCCAGAGTCTGGGTTTGATTCCCGTCTCGGCCATGTGTGTGTGTGGAGTTTGCATGTTCTCCCCGTGCCTCAGGGGGTTTTTCTCCGGGTTCTCCGGTTTCCACCCGGTCCAAAAACATGCACGGTAGGTTAATTGTCACCTTGGAAAATTGTCCCTAGTGTATGAATGTGTGTGCTTGTGTGCCCTGCGATGGGTTGGCATTCCATCCAGGGTGTATCCTGCCTTAATGCCCATAGATGAGATAGGCACAGGCGCCCCATGACCCGAGGGAAGATCGGATAAAGCATTAGCAGATGAATGAATGAATGCTCCGGTTTTGGTTTCTTTCCATATAAACTGTTGACATACGGTTCCATACGGTAATATAGTGAGTAGCTCTAGTATGCATAATTCAGGGAAACCCACGTTGCTGGGTCTTTTTTTTTATTAATAAAACACATCTATCACATCTCTTTTATATTCTATGGAGCAGTAAGTGCGGCTGAGGAAAGGGTCAGTGCTGAAATGATCTGGGAAGGCCACAGACTGAAGTTTCTGTATTCATTTGGGTTCCTTTTATTTGTCCAGAATGAAAATGCCTAGAGAATGTCCGGGTCTCGTTCATACGCCAACAGAACGCAGAGTGAAGTCGGACCATAAGTGGTCTTCATAGTAGAATTGCAGCCAAAAAGCCTTTGCTAAATCTAAAAGACTCGACTTTGCATGGAAACATTGGAACTGAGTCACAGAAAAATGGCTCAGGACTAATTAGTCTAAGCGAGAAATATGTATCTGTAGAAGGAGGCAAGTTTTTTGTTGAAGGGCTAGAAAGAGAGTACAATAATGTGTGTCTGTAGGCAGCATCTTAGGCATCTATGGGGCAGTATGTCTGCAAATTTAGTTGGAGATTTGATTAGGATTAATGGGGTCCACAATGCTGAGAAATATAGGCAGATCCTCCATGCAATCAACAGCGAGGCGTCTGCTTGGGCCCAAATCTCTTCTGCAGCAGAACACCCCCAAACCTTTTTTAAGAACTAACAACAGCATTGAGAACCACAAGCAGTCCTGGAAGTGATGGTCTTGTGCATGATCCCATCAGTTTGTCTAGGATTACATGATGATACAAAAATAATTGATGTAGCTTACATCTACAGATCCTCTTCATGTGTACCAAAAAACGGATTTGCATTGCCATTCTGATCATTTCATTTCCATATTGCTCTATAATAAAAAAAAATTAACATATCTATTTAAAACAAAAACAAAAAATAGGATTCACACTTTCTTTCTAGCATTTTTTCACACCTGCTTAGATCTTCTGCACAATGCCATATGTACCCAAAGTTGTCTCTGGAGTTTTATAGGTCTGGTGAACACCAACCGAACAACAATGAACTCCGCAATGACATGTTCATGAAACCAGTCTGAGACAGATTGCAACTTGGTGTTTCTTTGAAAGAAACAAAGGTTTCTTTGGAAATGTAATAGATTACAGATTACAAATGTACCCTATTCAAAAAGTAATAAGTAGTGTAACTTTTCAATTACTTTATAAAAGTAAAGTAACTGATTACATTGGATTGCTTTTTGATTACTTTCGTTTGTCCACTAGGTGGCGCTTAATGAAATTAACATTCTAAGGAAAAAAATTCAAACCCTCGGCAAAAAATAGGGTATATATTTTGGAGATTGTGCTGCATCAGAATCAAATTGTTGATGGGGGGGGTGAATGAGTGGATGTGGGCGAATTTTTTGTCGAGGTGGGGAATTTGTAATCTATTAACATTTTCTGAAGTAACTGTAATTTAATTACACGTTTTATCTCAGTAGCTACATTTATTTTGTAATTACATTTAAAAAGCCATTAACATTTAACTAGTAACTCCCCAACACTGGTTATGACGCTGGAGATGGTTTTTAGGTGATAATTGTGGCCTTGTATGATGCATAAGGCCAGCAACAAAAACCCAATTAGTTCTAATTAATTGGTATATTAACGTGTCCCAAATGTGTAGGAAGCAAAAAAATCCTCACACTGTCGCACCACCTTCACCACAACCAGCAATCTTCAACTGTCTAGGTTCGGTAAATGTGTGCTCCGAGTGCACAATTGGTTTGCTTGATAGACGATGAAACGGTCGTGGTCTTCGTCTTCCTCAAACCACAATATATTGTGCATATTGAGATGCTTTGCTGAGCACCGCAATTGGTTATTTCACTTGCTGTAGTATTTCTGTCAGCTCAAACCAGGCTGACTATTCTTTGTTGATCTCGCTCATCAACCATTGCTTTACCACTCTGCATAATGAATGTTTTTTTTCCCCCATTGAATTATTCTCAGTAAACCCGAGAGACTGTTGTCTGTGAAAGTCCCAGGAGTTTCAGGGAAACTCAAACCAGCCCATCTGGCACCAACAATCATGCCATGGAGAAAGTAATTGAGATTAGTTTTTGTTTTTTTTCCCCCTTCAGACGGTTGGTTCCGATGTGGGTGTTTGTGCATGATGCTATGCAATGCACTACTGCCACACAATTAACTATGTACTCCACTAGATATCTGAAGGAATGCTGCACAGAGCTGTTAACAGAAAACGCAAACAAACACGGACACCATGCAGTTCTTATTCAGCCCAGCTCCATTCTGAAACATCCGTGTGAATGTTTGCCATTGAATCGCATGCCAAGTTGGAAAAAAAAAAACAATGGATGGAAACGTTGGTGAGGGAGTACACTGGTGCTTTCTGAAGCTAAAGGCAGGAAATGAACCCTAATTGAATTAATAATAGTCAAAGCAGAGTGTAATCAATATACAGGGCTCAGGTAACTGGATTTGTTTTCTTCTTGTGCGAGGGTACGACAGAAGGGAAAGAGATGGATGGATGGGTGGGTGGATGGATCGATGGACAGAGAAAAGGCAAAGAGATGGTTTAGTGGGTGAGTGCATGTGCAAACAGGACATTAGATAGACAGGCAAACTGAGTGTGTTGGAGGACTTGGCAACTGAGAGACAAAAAGATTAATGGATGTATGATTGGGGTGATGGGCAGGTGGATGGATGATGATTGGCCAGATGAATGGGTTGAATGGAGAATAAAAGCATGAATGAATGGATGGATTTAGAGCATTTAATGGAAAGATAAATAACTTGGTGAATTTATGGATTGATAGATGGGCAAATAGACTGAAGAATGGAAGAATACGTAGATGAATTGATGGATGGTGTGTTACTGCATGGATGGCAAAATGTTGGAAAGAGATTGATGAATGGATGACTTGGTGGATGAATAAGTGAAATGTATCATGGTTGATTAATATTTGGAGTGCTATAGATAGGTGGATGGATGGACGGATAAACGAACAAATTGGTGTGACATTCATTTGCTGAAGTGACGGATGACAAGCGGAAGTAGACCGGACGCTTGATTGATGTATGAAAGATTTGATTAATGTGTAGAGAGTTTGATGGATGAATGAAAGAGATGACTAGATGAATGGATTGAATTGATATTTCCTTACACTTTAATGTTAGCTCTGGCCGCCGAACAGCCAGGTTATTTTTTATTAAGGTGGGACCGCCGAAGCCCGTTGGCCTGACCGGCAATTTACAGACAGGATTTAGTGAGGGGGTCCGCGTCGGTACCACAGGGAGTCTGTTAATTAATGTTGAATCACAAATTATTTTTTCGTTAGAAAAAAGTAAACATGAGTAAAAATGTCAAAAATTAATGTTTCATTTTAGACAGATGACAGTTATTATATTTAAGTTCTATTAAACGTCATATAAATGTATAATTTCCCATCTGACAATAAAAGCAAGGTCCCCTGTTCCGCCCAAAGGTCCCTCCTGTTCCGCCCAAAACACTTAATAGTTTGTCCCATATATATATCCATGCTTTGAGATTTTCGCCCCACAACACACACACACACACACACACTCTCTCACTCTCGCCCTCTCCCCTGGACCACACACACACACACACACACACACACACACACACACACACACACACACACACACACCACACACGGACTTATATATATATACCATGACCCGTTATACTATACACAAACACACACCAACACACACACACTCTCTCTTCTTCTTCGGCTGCTCCCTGCTTCGTTATACTAGATCAGGTGCTCCTTTATATACTCTTTGGTTATCGCGGACCCGTAGTTTATATATATATATATATATATATTATAGCGGCGTCTCTTTTGTTGTTTTGCTTTTGGACTATTTAAATAAATCCTTGTGTTTTTGTTACCGTTTCGGTGCATATTATATATATATATATAGTGTCTGTGTGTATAAGTATATACAAGGGGTCCTTCAGGATCTAGGATAGATAGATAGATAGATAGATAGATAGATAGATAGATAGATAGATAGATAGATAGATAGATAGATAGATAGATAGTACAGTAGGCAGCAACAATGTATTATTAGTGAACGGTGCAAAAATAAGCTGATGCTAATTCTTATTTTTAGTTATATTTTTTTTACAAAGTTTTTACACACAGTAGGGCAGTAAAAGGTGCATCAGGGCAAACCAAGATTCTCTCATGCAGAGTCAGCGCCAGATCGTAAACAACAGGGGGGCTCCCGGCTTGCAGCGAGGGGGCACACAATCAGCAACTGCGACATCCAAAAACAAAAATAAGGAACAAAAACAACCAATACGGAGCAAGTACACGCTCATGCAAAATTGCCGTGGGTGTTGGGGGGTGGGTGCTCTGCGTACGCATAAAAAATCTAAAGACGTAAGGGCGCAGGAGAGGCTGCAACGCAAGCGTTCAGAGAGACAGAAAAAAATGTCTGTAGATTCTCATTCAAATTCATGAAACATTCAGTGTTTATTCATTCATTCATTCATCTTCTACCGCTATATCCGATCTTCTCGGGTCACGGGAAGCCTGTGCCTATCTCAGGCGTCTATGGGCATTAAGGCAGGATACACCCTGGATGGAATGCCAACCCATCGCAGGGCACACACACTCACATTCACACACACACATTCATACACTAGGGACAATTTTCCAAGGTGCCAATCAACCTACCGTGCATGTTTTTGGACCGGGAGGAAACCGGAGAACTCGGAGAAAAAACCCGAGGCACGGGGAGAACATGCAAACTCCACACACACATGGCCGAGACGGGAATCGAACCCGGATCCTGGCGGTGTGAGGCGAACGTGCTAACCACTAAGCCACCGTGCCCCCCATTCAGTGTTTAATTCAATTGAATTATTCTTGATGTGTATGTATAAAATGAACTGAAAACTTTGTAAGAGCGACATCAACTGATTCAGGGAGGGGAGTGGCACGGTGACTACCAAATAACTTTTGTCTTAAGTCCCGAAAGTACATTAAATCAACAAGAATACATAACAACATAAACATGGCTGATCAATAATATGGCACATGATCGTCTTTCAGCAAAATACAAAATGGCTTGCAGTATAGTCACAGTAATACAGTACATAGTGCACTTGAGAGTTGGATGGTAAAGATGGAGCTTCTTAATATGAAATGAATGCGAAGAAATGTTAATAAAGACAGAGGTACTTGGCAAATCTACTATTTGTTACTATTTGCTGTTTACTTTTATCGTCAGTAGACTGAGAGATCTAGCACGGGGATGTTACCTTTGTGTGTGTGTGTGTGTGTGTGTGTGTGTGTGTGTGTTTGCCTGTCTGTCCTTTGTAACGAATAAAGCACTTCAGGACAGTGACATTAAACACACACATCACACACATGGTGTCAGTGCGATGCCCTGCCTGCCAGCAGATCCATCGGAGTTGTCTACAGCTCAAGTTACATAACAGAGAGTGTTTGCAAGTGTGTGTGTAGAGAGAGAGAGAGAGAGAGAGAGAGAATAGAAGAGCAGATACCCTGTGTCTTGTCAGCCGTTTGGAAAAGTACCCATTAGACTCTTCGATAACGTGCAGCTTTATTATTGGCTGTATACCTAAACACGGACCAGTAATCTGTGAATAAAGAAGAGCAACCAGGAAGTCCTTTTTTTTCTCCGTGGCCAAGCTCTGACCAGTTCTACTATGATCATTCCCACCTCCTGTGATAGAATTGGTAAGTACTCCAAAGAAGCCTCATGTGTAGTCTTTTCTTTAAAATTTTTGTTTCCTGTATAAATAAATAAGGCACCTTGATAAAATTGCACATCAAAATTTGCTCAACGCTGAGTTTTTCATGTCGACATCTATCACACCGTTTGCTTCTCCGCCACCTTGTCGGCTCTTGCACTCTACATCGGATGTCACTGTATACCAATTATATCCTTAATTAAACCTGCTTTGCATATATGTTGTGTTTCATAATTCATTAATAGTCCCTTAATTAACGAACCGAATGGCGTGCTTTTGGACGGGGTACCCTGCGAAACAAGCGATAAATGTAATAAACGCTCTCATTATTATGTCATGATTTCGAGAGTCCGTGTTATGAATTTCTTTATTATGACCGAGAGGATGAATTTCTTTCATCTGGAAATAGACGTTATTAGTCTATCTGGATAATTGCGATGGCAATTTTTTTGGATTGTAAATCGTTGTCGTGGCGGGTGTCGTCCTGGCTGTGCAGCGATGTGAGATCTTGCGATTGTTCGTTTGCATGCGAAACATCATGGGCGTAGCGTATAGTATATGTTGTTTGATTTGCGACAGAGCGTTCTATTAAATATGAAATGTTTTTCATCAGCTCTGTGTGTGTGTGTGTGTGTGTGTGTGTGTGTGTTGATCTGCACATTTATTGTTCCTTAATGACTTCTTTACAACATGAGCAATTGCTCAGGAGAACACATAAAATATTTATTGTCTGTGTGTGTGTGAGTGTGTGTGTGTGTGTGTGTGTTTGAGTGACTGAGTGTGTGATTTGTATTTAGTAAATAGTTATGTGGTAGACGTTTGTGGAAGAACCACATACAACTGGGAAAGTAAAGTGTCCCAATATTTTTGTCCCTATAGCGTACATTAATCCTAAACACCTAACCTTCAAAAGCCTTTTCATTGCAGATGTTAATCTTGTTCGATCAAGAGATCAAAATGTCAAAATTAAATACAGCGCATGACCCCGCCAGCAGTTTAAAGAAGTAGCAAAAATGTCTCGAAATGCCAGGAATCCCATTACATTTGGACATTGAGTGGAGATTGAAGTGACCCTTCCTTTTCCTCATAACATAACATAAAACATGTATGCCTGTTGTAATCTCCATCTTTCTTCAATATTCTGCAGCCCTATCGATGAACATCCCCCCTCCCCACCCCTGCGCAAGTGAAATGTAAAAAATAAATAAATAAATACATACATAAATAAAAAACGGAAAGGGATATGATTATCTATAAACATACCCTCAGTAACCTGATTACTGGGAAAAGATCCAGGTGGCATTATTGGATTTCCTGAAACGGATAATAGTCTTAATCGGATGTCAGAGTATGCTGTATACATGATCACATTGAATAGTTGGAAGTCTCGATTATCGCAAATTTAATTGGGTGGGGGGTGGGGGGGTATAAACACCCCAAAGAAGGAGTTTTTGGACTGCACGTTGCTCTATTGCAAAGCCTTTACGTCTCGCAGGTGCTCTATATACAAGCGCTCCACTGAGTGATACTTCATTAAGTGGCCTTCTCAGAAATTTATTTGATTTAGCAAGCTGACAGAAGCCATTTTATTACTTTTGGTCGTATTAATAAATGATCGCGTCGCAGTAATATCTCAAACTTTGGCACGAGCTTAGCTAATCACCGTATGAGACGGAATTTGTGCCTAGCTCAGCGGCACTTCATTTAGCTATTCACGGGGAGAGAGTTAAATCCCTCTTCTATGGCATTATTCAAGAGAAGAAACAGTATACTCCCAGCGCTGCTATCGACAAGGCCAGAGACAGTCCAGAAAGGTCAACGAGACGCCAATCTCTCCAGACTGAAGGAGACAGGAGGGAAGCTCAGCTCTGACCTTATCCGCGCTCACATCGCTGCGTTTATACAGTAGCTCATTTCAGACGTAACTTCAAACATTTCTGATTCACAGAGTGTACCAAAATAAAGAGAATTTTAGCGCTAACAGAGCTTCATTTGTCCTGCCGCACAACCTCTTTACTATGCTAATGACTACCGGAAGCAAGCTCGATAATTAGCAAGAGTTTATTTGATTTTCAGACATGATTATTATGTATCTTCTTTGTGTGCAACGAAACGCAATGGCTACTAGTCACTGATTAGCATGTGTGTGACTATAGTGTGTTACTATTACTGTATATTTGTGAATAAATGAGTTTGGGAATCGGTTTATGACAAGCATGTGTGTTTTTATGACTAGCATGTGTGTTACAAGCGATATGTATGGCTAGTGTTTGTATGACTTGTCTGCGTATGACTAACGTGTTGCTAGCGTGTGTTTGTAAGACCTCCGTGTATAGTGCTAACATGTTTTGCTAACATGTGTATGACTATTGCTTGAATGACTAGCATGTATGTCTAGCATGTGAATGGATATAATTAGCATGTAAAGGACTAACCTGTTACTAGCATGTGTATAAGTATTGTTTGTATGGTTAGCATGTGGATGACTAACGTGTTACTAGCATGTGTATGCCTAATGATTGTATGATTAATGTGTATAGGACTGACGTGTCACTAGCATCTGTATAATTATTGTTTGTATGTGTGTAATTATTGATTGTAGGTGTTACTAGCATGTGCATGGCTAGTGTTTGTATGACTGGTGTGTATACGAAATGAACATGTGCCTTCACGTCAAATTTCACTTTAAAAATGTTATCTTAACTATACTTTCTTTTTTTTTTACATGATACCTATGTTTATTTACTTTAAGGCTAATTAGAAAAAGTTAGATTAGTTAATTCAGAATGAAAAAGGGTTAGCTTTTATTAGCAAGAAAGTCAAATTGTTTGGCCACTGACACTGTGTGTGCGTGTGTGTGTGTGTGTGTGTGTGTGTGTGTGTGTGTGTGTGTGTGATTAAAGTGTGTATGACTAGCATGTGTCTGTAATTCCACCATCACTTCATTAAAAACTTTCAAAAGTGCTAGATTTCATATTCTTGTATTATATTACTTATTGTGTAGGCTATTTAGGTATGTGCTTAATTGCCATGCTAATAATTGCCATGCTAATAACTACCATGCAAGCTACGGTACGAGATTCAAACATGATTATAGTGCCACTCTAGCATGTACACACACACACACATGCACAATTCAAACAAGCCTTTAATTCAGGACTGCGGTTTCCCCCAAGCATTTTTATACAGACTCATAATACCCAACCAGCCACCACTGAGGTCGTGGAATTTCTACAAATTTCCCAGGATGCACATCTCAATGCAAGCTCTCGTAGTACTTGGACCGGGCTTGCCTTGAAGCTGTTCTGCATGAATGAGTGGGTGACCACAAGACGGTGCCAATAGGTGTCATTTCTAAAGTGAAGGTGCCAGACATAGTTTTGCTAAGACCTGGGACTTCTTTTTCCTGTTACAATCCTTTAGGGGATGTCCTTTAAAAAAAAGTTCATTTAGCAACAATACCCAAAGGGGAAGAATATAAAGTATTTTGCATCCATCATAAAGGGAAAAAAATATCATTCCTACAGATAAGCTTTTGGCATTCGTGTTTGTAAAAACAGGACGAGGGAGAACATGCGAAAAGGAAAACTTGACTCAGATGAAAAAAGGAACATTCTATGAACGTCTTAACGTCTTGGCTGAGGACCCGAGTTATGTCACAAAGTCCACAGCGTGTGTTTTCTATCCACTTTTTTTTTTTTCCAACCTGAATGAAAACCAGTAACTCAAACCCACACTTGGCGAATATGGCATTTACCACTGTTTAATGTATAACATTTGATGATAGGGAGTGGAATATTTTTGGAACAAACAATTGGTCCATAATCACATGGATAGGGAGTGTGATGATACGCCTGAAAGGTATCACAATATGGTCTAAATAAAGCTTGGATTGTATGTAATGCTATTAGTACAGGGTGATATGTCCTATAAATTGAATTTCATATTTTTTAAGACAAAATTCCAATTTGGATACAGTGGGGAAAATGTGTCTGCACTTATTACACATTTTTAGCCAATGTTTTGGGGCTGTCATGTTTAGCTCATGCTGCTTCCTTTAATTGCCACAAACTTTAGACAAATTTTACAGCGGGGCTTTGAATTGTTGGACGTCTGAAGTTGCAAACCCGAAGCAATTCCATACAACTGATGAAACCGTGTCCCTCTTGGGAACAAGCTTTCCCGATTCGTCATAGTGCGCTGCCAATTTCTCAAGTGTAATGCGGGACAGGAGGCGGAGAACTAAGAAAGCTCGCTGTGTCAAACTGAAGATTACATCAAATTTACATCATTTCAAACTATTTATCTTATCTTTTACCGCGTAGGAACAAATCCTTTTTTTGCATAATTGCATGGCCGGCGCTACTGTTTAGTGTTTATTGTCTTGTCTTGCCCCCTTTTATTGGGGAACATGTGCACTTTGCTTTTTATTACTAATTAGTTTTTCCACTTTTCCCTTGTGATTAGTTTAGAATTATGTACAGTCCTGTGTCTTGTTAATTTATGTAGTCTGTCATGGGGAAACATTGACTTGAAGTGAAATTCTAAAATCGATATTCGTTTTTTTCATCATCTGCATAAAATCTAATTAATCAATAATAATGATTAATCAGCTCTAAATGCTATGTTGTATGTTAACTGGGTCTAACTCATACATAGAACAACTGTGCTAACAGTGCAAAGTCACTCTTGTGCAGTATTGGGGAGTAACTAGTTACATGTAACGGCGTTACATAATAAATTACAGAATAAAAGTAACAGTAATCCGTTACAGTTAATGCAAAAAAACATTATGTATTTAAATTACATTTACTTTTGAAAATGTTCAAGATTACAAATCCCAAAGACCACCTTGTTGACTCTTTAGAAGCTCAGACTGGAAATTTTACATTTTGAATAGGGTAATTTGTAATCTGTAAGCTATTACATTTCCAAAGTAACCTTCCCAACACTGCTCTTGTGTACACATGAAGTAGCAATAAGAGACACATTTGGCGTGTTCCTAATGTTATGAACTGACCGTCACACAGACGACAGCTTAAAACACTATCCATTTAAGAGATATTCTTTCTACTGAAGAGTACAAAACTCTCCTTACACTCCTTACACTCTAGCGTAACAGTCTTGGTTAATATAACAACATAACAATACACTGTTTTACTGACCGGTTCTGTTTCAGGCATTTTGTATATATAATGGACTTTAACGTTTTTCATTGATCAAACAATTTTATTTTTATCTGAGCTCAAAATAGCCTGAACATCATTCTTTGTCAAACCATCCTAGTGTCTTTATTTATTTATTTATTTATTTCAGCGAATGGTGTCAAGTGTTCAAAAAAGACGATCGTAAATGCAACGAGAGTACACTGGTATAGCCTACTGCTATATATAACTATTGCAGGTCTCATGATCATGTTACAATCAGTATACTGATGCATCTGTGTGGAAGGTGGTAGTACAGTGTTACAGTGTTCCAAATCTTAAATGTAAATATCACACGAACACACAGTCTGACAGCTACAATATGAAAGGCCAAACACATGCCAGTTGTGTGTGCAGTTGTGTGTTTTTGTGTATGTGTGACTGGCATCTGTAGTTCAACTGTAAAAGCTGACACACACGCAGGTCAGAATCATATTGAATGTGTCACATTGTTATAAAGCAGCTGTCAATCAGGTAGACAGTTTGTCTCCTTTAGCAACAGGGTATGTGTATATATATACACACACACACACACACACACACACACACACACACATTTAAGTTAACTGTGAACAGACTGCTGTAACTAACTAACCAAATTGATATTTATCAAGAGCTCTCTGGGAGGTTTACATTTCCTCCATTTACATTAGTAGCATATAAAGAAACATAACAGCTATTAATCTTAGCTGCCAGTTAGCAGCACTTCAGTTTATTACCTCACACTCCTGTGAGTTAGCACTGTGTTTAGATTTAGCACAGACTTTTCTCAAAACATTTCAGTGCTTTGGGGTAGTTATTATGTACACATGAATGGTCCGGGAGACTAGCATGGATATAACTAGCATGTGCATGACTAGCATGTCTATGTATTGTCAAAGTCGTACAACATATGTCACGTCAGAAGACAGCTGTTAAAATAAGCTGCATATTCTGTATTAACAAAATTTGTGGACATTTGGTATAAGTCTAATTTGCTGTTATAATAACCGCGACTCTACTGTGAAGATGTTCCATTAGATGTTGTGGAGATTTGTGCTCATTCATCCACATTCATGGTCATTGTTAAAGTCAGGTACTGTTATAGGTCAGGTACTGTGTGCCTTTTAGTATGTGATAACAGTTTGGCAAAGAACCACATATGTATAGATCACATGATATATGATATATATATATAGAGGAACGCATTAATTGCTTAATTGCCGATCATGACCTGAGACAAATGGGATAATTCAGTTCGGTTAACGTTGGATTCAGTCAAAGTCGCTTTCTGAGGAAGGATTTAACACTGAGGTACACTGAGGTACCACTGTGTGTGTGTGTGTGTGTGTGATATATATATATATATATATATATATATATATCATATATATATATATATATATATATATATATATATATATATATATATATAAAACACTTATGTGACAAAGATCAGATTTGTTAGGTCATAGAGTAATTAAGAGTGTCTTGTCTAACCAGTTAGCTCTGAGCAACATTTTAATTATCAATAGACCGTTAAATGAAATCATTACAGGCCATATGATAAGACTCCTGTAATTTCTCTTAGACCAAAGATTATATGAAGTATGAAAAACTGCTTTGCACCATGTGCTAGTATTGTAAAGATATTATAACGATTAATGATATTCAGTCCAATTCATTTCATTTGTAGCATCACGTAACAGCTTTACACAGATAAAGACATCCGAATGTACACTTTTACATTTGTTCCTTATGAGTTTATTATTACTGAGCTGCTGTGACAGGGGAAAAACTCCCTGAGATGGCACGAGCAAGAAACCTTGAGAGGAACCAGACACAAAACGGGAGCCCGTGCTCATCTGGGTGGCGTCAGATATCTATCCATTACCGTTACATCATTGTTGAGGCGTAGAATGTTCATGCACACTGTATTGTAGGAGACTGTTTATATTAGTCACAGGCCAAATCCATCCTCAGAGATCTTGAGCTGATCAGTAACTTCCTGGATCTTTCAGATTGTCCGTGAACAGATTGCCGAGAATCAAATCAGTGGGGTGTCAGGCCAAATCGTGCCGATAGGAAGAAAAGGAAGAGAAAGGAACACTTGTCATTGGTACCTCAGGAGCATGCTTAACTCAACAACGAGAGGGGACGGGGGTGGAGGCGTGACAACGAACGAGAAACAAGCGCTGTTAAGTAAAAAAAACATTGTCAGTGATAACTATATGTATGTAGAGACAATCAGGATCAGACAGTAATATGGATTGATAGGAAGGACTGCACACTAATTTATAGCAGAATTAATGTATTGTCAAAGTCGTACAACATATGGCACGTCAGAAGACAGCAGTCCTTGTATCAAATCCGCAGCAAATATGCTGCCTACGTAGGCAACCTAAGCCTAATTAAAACACAAGCAAGGACACATTCTTTAGACTCTGATGAAATTATTGCGACTACAGAATGTGGTATTGAGACATGGTACAGGTGCCTGTAATACATAATTGACAATGTGCATGTCTTTTTTTTGTATAAATATTTTCACTGGACTAACCTACACACCGATCTGCCTTAGTCCCCACAGCTATCCCACACACTCTCTTGTCATTCTCGTTTGTGTGTGTGTGTGTGTGTGTATACACTAATGTGTAGGAAGAGGCGAAAGCTTGTTGCCTAGCAACATCAGGAAAGTTCTCACGCTTGTTCACACACTTTGCTCTCAGAGTGCTGTGTGTGTTCCTAACGAGGGCTTTCACCTGTACAGTGTCGAGTTACACTGGTTGTGTCGGGATACACCACTAACATTAACCTCATCGAGTCATTTTGTCTGAGCTCTCTATGGAATAAAACTACGGTGATTCAGTACTACACAGTTAATATAGATATTATATTCTCTAATATAGAAAGGAGTAAAGGAATAAGAAAAGATATCTGTTGAAATGATGCTATGTATCAGTCATGTGATCTTGTGTGTTTGTGTTTGTGTGTGTGTGTTTTTGTGTGTGTGTGTGTGTGTGTGTGTGTGTGTGTGTGTGTGTGTGTGTAGACTCTGTAATTCAGCCCACAGGTTTCCAACATGGCTCAGATTGTGAGAATGTGATGGTCAGTGATTTGGTTTTATATTTAAAGCCGTTTTTTTTCAAGATCCAGTCAAATTTTGCCTTCCCCTCCCACCCAAAAAAAACCCTTAGGAATAACCAATGTCTAATTATTTTCTGGCTGACTAAGTTCAGTGCATCTGTTAGACATGTGGATGAGACACATAGTAGGGATTGTAGATGGAAAATAGGTATGGAACATTTCCTGAAGAAAATCTGAATGATACTCTGCCGATGCAAACCATGACTCCGGGCACGACCCATTAGAGCCTGTATGGGATGGAATGACGCAGAATTCCCGGATTCCCGGGTTCGAAAGTCATATGATCGAGACGTTCTCCATCTCACCTACGAGTGGATATGTCGAATTTGCATGTCGGGTGATTACGGGCCTAAACGGCAGAGCATCCAATTTCGCCATTCTTTCTCTATGGGGCCGGAATGTCATGGATTTCCTGAAATTCTGAAAGGGTGTGGGGAGAGCGGGAGGCATATGATAGTGATCCACTCCGGACCCCCTATGAGAGGATATGCCATATGTGCATGTCGGAGGCTCACAGGCCGAACTGTGAGGCACGAAATTTCAACCCCATACATTCTCTATGGAAAAAAAATTCCTGCTTTTTGGCCCCTGGTTCTGAATTCTAAAAGTAATAGCAAACTATTAATAATGCACAAAAACTGCGGGACAAGTTACGAGAAAATTTGACCGAAGCTAGAGAGAGATTATAATAGTGATGCTTTTGCAAGCATCACTAAAAAAAGCATGTCCATACGTTATCATGACACTCATATGGACTTAATGAGCATTCTAAGCATAGCATTAATATGGAGTCTTCAAAGTATATGGATCGTCCATGCTATAACTACCTGCACTTTTCTGGGAAGTCTTCCCGCTATGCTTTTAAATGCCACTGTGGGAATTTGTCTCTATATCAGCCACAGAAACATTACTGGGATCAGGCACTAATGTTGACCGCTGGCATCCAGTTCACTCCAGTGATGTTCAGTGGGGTTCAGATCAGAGGTGCAGTGCAAGATAATCTTGTTCCATTACAAACCATGCCTTGGAGCTCACAGGAGCACTCTCATGCTAGAAAATGTTTGGGCTGCTTAATTCTGGTCAAATTGTATTACTTCTGTAGGCTTTTCAGGTTCCGCTAGCTTTGTAGGAATGCACCGAGGAAATTCCACATATGGGGGCCAGTCATTCCAGAAACCTTTGGTCATGATAAAAGAAACTGGTGTGTAGATTGTGATATCTTTACTGCCTTGCTCTCTTAAATGTCCACATCCTGAGTGAAAATAAGGACAGAGTATAGCAGTTAGTAGCAGATTTGGTTGTCAGGTTGGCTTCTGTGCTTGAAACCAGGTCATGCTAGCAGAGTAAAAGATGTTGAATCAGATGTTGATATTGCATTGTTAATGCATACAGACTGAACCGGAGACCAATAGATGCAGACCTGATGTTTGTATACTAGGGCTGTCACAATTCAAGTATAAATAAAGCAACATATTTATTCACAATGTACCTGCTTTCCTCAGATATCAAAAACGAACGAAATAAATTCCACACAGAAATCATTTTTAATCACTAAACATTTGTTTTACTGATGGTTTGAGATTTGAGGTCTCAAAGCAAATAGAAGTGTCCATGTGAAAACAAAGCAAAAGACGCTCAGATTCCTGATGATTTACGTCATTTCATTCATTCATTCAATCATCTTCTACCGCTATATCCGATCTTCCCTCGGGTCACGGGGAGTCTGTGTCTATCTCAGGCGTCTATGGGCATTAAGGCAGGATACACCCTGGATG
Organism: Kryptopterus vitreolus; assembly: GCA_030449085.1. NCBI lineage: Eukaryota > Metazoa > Chordata > Actinopteri > Siluriformes > Siluridae > Kryptopterus > Kryptopterus vitreolus. Next base: position 26,000,784 of record JACRUU010000012.1, read on the forward strand.
GAATGCCAACCCATCGCAGGGCGCACACACACACTCACATTCATACACTAGGGACAATTTTCCAATGTGCCAATCAACCTAACGTGCATGTTTTTGGACCGGGGGAAACCGGAGAAACCGGAGAAAAACCCCCTGAGGCACGGGGAGAACATGCAAACTCCACACACACATGGCCGAGGCGGGAATCGAACCTGGACCCTGGCGGTGTGAGGCGAACGTGCTAACCACTAAGCCACCATGCCCCGCTTACGTCATTTCATTTACCATAATTACAAGGATTTGCAAGAATATTTTGTTTTCATTCTTAATGTTGAGTTTGGTTTCACTCAGAGGTAGGAAGTACAAATATTTCAGTACTGTACTTAAGTAGATTTTTCTGGTACTGGAAACTTTACCTATGCAAAGTGTAATATTAACATTTTTTTAATTCTCATTCAACCTGAACCTATTTCTGGTTAATCTACTGCTGGTGTATAATTTTCTGACAAAATGCAGATAGGAACTTCATTCATTCATTCATTCATCTTCTACCGCTTTATCCGATCATTCCCTCTGGTCACAGGCAGTCTGTGCCTATTTCAGGCGTCTATGGGCATTAAGGCAGAATACATCCTCGATGGAATGCCTAACCCATCCTAGGACACACACACACACAATCACACACACACATTCACACAAGGTGCCAATCAACCTAACGTGCATGTTTTTTAGACCGGGAGGAAACCGGAGAACCCGGAGAAAAACCCCCTTAGGCACGGGGCAGAACATGCAAAACACACACATGGCGCAAGGTGTGAGGCGAACGTGCCTCATTTTGCCCTATAATGAGTTTGGTTTTACTAATAATAAACAAAATCTGTTTGGCCATAATTGTTTCTTGTTGACCTTGAGAGGAACCATTGCTTAAAGCATTCATAATATCTATATATCTCTATCTATCTATCTATCTATCTATTTCTCTCTCTCTCTCTCTATATATATATATATATATAGAGAGAGAGAGAGAGAGAGAGAGATAACTAAAAATATATTTAATTATTTAATTGTTTACAGTCAACATGACGAAAACATCTTATATTTTGGTTTCTCCCAACAACACACAACACATGCTTCCAGTTATATCTCCATTGGCGACTCTATTTTTTGGGGGGTTCATCTCATTAAGTTCTTTTTTGCAACCAAAGAGTTGTATAATGGTTAACCTCCCGCACCATCGTCATTGTGCATAAATATTTACATATACTCAGCTCCTAGATTATATCCCTACTGAAACCAGACATGGTCAAAGCCAACAATTCAGGCACATCGAGAGCAATTACAAATGAAGCTGCAACCGACAAGAAGAAAGGTAAGCCATTTCTTGGGGGGCGAATGTACCAATTTAGGCTAATTACACTTCACTTATCATGCCTCTCATCAACAAATGGGGGGGGGGGGTGAACTGATGTGGAATTATGCAGAAATGATTTCTAAGATACAATTTAGTGGAGTAGTGTAGACTAGCACTTTCTGATGATCTGTACATGGGAAATCGAATGTAGACAGTAGATCTTACGGAGAGCGGTGAAGAGAAGGATAAGGTGTGGAGAAAATAATCGCATGGAGAATAAAATAGGCATATGCATTAGTAGAGTAGGCAAGGCAGTTGTATTTATCTAGCACATTTCATACACAATGGCAATTCGATGGTGCTTTACATAAAAGGAAATAAAATAATCGTAAAAATATAAGATGAGTTCAAATCATTACAAAACAGTAATAATCACGACAATAAAAACATTTCAAATGATTTAAAACAGGCATATAAAATGATTATACATAAACTACAGTGCAATCGGTTCGGACGTAGCATAGTGCTCATTCGGTAAATGAGTTTTGAGTCTGGTAGTGCGTTCTGTGTAGGAGGAATGGTAAAGTCAGTCATGGCGACACTTTCATCTTTAAGCCCATGTATGCAGAAGAGGGCAAATAGTGCATTAGCAGCAGTTAGTGACATATAGATCATTTGCTTTTAAAAGAAGGTGACCATATTGAAGACGTAAAAAGAAAAGAACTCCCCGGGACTTCCGCAGGTTTTGCGATGGGCAAAACTGCCAATAAATAGCAATAATTAGTGATCAGAAATGCTGCTCGTTTCCATGGGACGGCATTTGAGATCGACATGGAAATGTGATTTGTATAATGTGATTATCTCGAAAAATGTTCTGTTTATTACTTTGTTGATATTACTGCGTCATCTCACTGTCCATCACTGCCCCCATGGAGCGAGCCAGCACTATTCCTCCTCACAGCTGGCAGGTCTGGAGATATATTTGGAGATGTTGTTCCAGCTGATCAGTGTTCCACTCCTTTTATGAAGATGGAAGGATAAAATAATAATGGTGTGTGTGTGTTTGTGAGAAAGAGAGAGAGAGAGAGTAATGAACTCATCTCCAGTTTGATCTAATCTCTAACAAGCTGTGTGTTGTGGTGCATTCTGGGATATCGCCTGGACTCTTCTCATTGCCAAGTGTTAATAGTTTTTGGTGCAGTGATTCAGAGATACTGTTCATTAACCACCTGCAGCTCAAACACACACAGACACACACACAGACACACACACACACACACACACACACACACACACACACACACACACACACACACACACACACCATAAGTGTGTCCAGATAAGGTGCGCTATCGGACAAACCTCACAGCCAACCAATCAGCCTTTACCTGGTGCATAGAGACAGGCAGCTAACTCGTTGGCTTGTATGTGGACGGCGAGTCAGTGAGGCAACAGATACTGGTCCATTCACCTACAGAATGAACGATTACTTTGTTTGTTTAATAGGCTCGCTGGAAAAAAACAAACAAAAAAAACAAAACAGGTTTATTCGCAAACAAAAGCTCACCATGTCTCATATATTCTCATCAGCCCTCCGGATCGAGTTTTTCACCAATGTGAATGCACATGTGCATTCATTCATTCATTCATTCATCTTCTACCGCTATATCCGATCTTCCCTCGGGTCAGGGCACACACACTCACATTCACACACACACACACACACACACACACACACACATTCATACACTAGGGACAATTTTCCAAGGTGCCAATCAACCAACCATGCATGTTTTTCGACCAGGGGAAAACCGGAGAACCCGGAGAAAAACCCCCTGAGGCCCGGGAAGAACATGCAAACTCCACACACACACATGGCCGAGACGGGACTCGAACCCGGATCCTGGAGGTCTGAGGCTAACGTGCTAACCACTAAGCCACCGTGTCCCTCCGCACATGTACATGTACATGTTAGCACTCCATTGTACAGAATGGAAGCTGGTGTATGAATAGTGGTGTAGCATCACGCATCCACACATTATACAATTTGAATGCAACTGCAATGTCCAAATCTTCCTATACAATTGTGTATTACAACCCTATACAACCCTAACCCTAACCCTCACTGGAGAAAATGCCATGCTGCTCGGTTTGGGTATTATTATTATTATTATTATTTTGACTTTATTGTTGTTACTCGCGTTATTCTTACGTCAGGAAAATGATTTCTCTTCTTCAAACTGACCGTACAGGCCAGTGGAGTTTCCTTTCCCACATCCTCTGGCTGCAAGGAACAGATAGATGGCCTTCTGTTTGATTCTGTGTGTTTTCAGTCCTGAGGGACAGGGAGGCAGTTCTTCCTGTTCCTTCCTGTCTTTGCCTTTAGATGAACTTTTTTCCTTTTTTTTTCTTTCTTTTTTTGTGTCGTGTACAGAATGCTCTGCATCGCTTGTGCACTGCCGAGCTGTCGTTCGCTGCAGGAATTGTAAAGTCAAGAATTGATATAATTGTAATTATCATTGGTGGATTTCCTCATCCAACACCAGTGTGCACCTGACGGCAGAACGCCACCACACGCCACATCTCACTGGTAGAGAGGAGACAGAATCATGAAGCCTATCAGCAGATATGGTGGATTGTTAGGAGGCTGTGATGGTCAGAGGCCCACATTTGCCAGGATGCCGAAGACACGCCTCTACTCGTAGACATCCTGGGAGTCAGGACCTCGGTTTAACATCTCATCTGAAAGACGGTGCTTTTTTGACAGTATAGTGTCCACCGTCACTATACTGGGGTGTTACGAACCACACACACCACAGGGTAAAGCGCCCCCTGCTGGCCTCACCCTGCAGCAACCTAGTTTATCCCTAGATATCAACAATCCAGGTACTAAACAGGGCTCAACCCTGCTTAGCTTCAGTGGGCTACAGGGTGATATGGCTACTGGTGAATGTAGGTGGCATGAGGAGACCTTCCAAATAGGTTCGAGGTCAGGGTTTTGCAGGTTACTCCAGATCTATAGACATTTTCCCCAGTATCTTCTTTGCTACCACGTAGGCACTCTTCCAAGGCCCGGTACTGGGTTACCACCTGTTTTAACAGATTGAAGCATTAAATATTACATATAGAAGTACTAGCTAGTAAGATATCACTGATGTTATATTGTCTAGCTAATCGATGCTAGGCCTGCCGTAATAATTTGATATAATCACTCATATTGGTCACCAAAAGCAGGACGCACAAACAACCGCAGCCATTCATTTATTTAAAAGCGACTGAAAGTATTGTTGGATTTTCCGTCAGTGCTCGGACTGTGTGAAGAATGTATCACTTCAGGAATGATGTTTAATCACTATTTCTCTTTTTTTTGACCGCCCCTCCCCTTCCCCCCTTCCCCGTCCTCTTTTCCAGAGTTGCTCGGTTCTGCCAAGAAGGTGAACGTGAACTTCCAAGACACAGATGGGTAAGTGTGTGACAGGCGAGGCCTTTTAGGGATCTCGGTAGCAGTTTTGTAAACATCACTGAGGGTTTTGTCAGGCTGCCAAATATTTTCAGGCTTGTTAGCGTGTGTGTGTGTGTGTGTGTGTGTGTGTGTGTGTTATCGTGCATGTGTCTCCTGAGAATATTTATTGATGCCCGAGTGAGATCTATCTCAGCCTCTCTCAGCGCCTGACTTCTGTTTCTTCAGAAACAGAAGTCTGTTTGTGCGCGGTTTCTCCCAACTTTCTGTCTGATCGTCCGTTAACCTTTCTTTTTTTATAATCTATCCCAAATCTATCATCTCTACATCTTTGGCACTGGCATGTTCAGAGCATTTTTTTTGAGAGAACCAGAGGCACCTGAGGCTACCCATTACACATTTCATTGATGATCAATAGAAAGAATGTTGATGGAAATGGAGCCGGGTCCTCAAAAGAACGCGAGCCTCAAAATCCCAAAAGCATTATATATTTAAAAAAAAAAATTTATACAAGAAAGAGAGAGAGAGAGTATTCAATGTGATGCTAACACTTTTATTCAATGATTATATTTGTGCTGAAGTGTTTTACAGGCACTTGGCCCTGTAATGTCATGAAGCTGAATTGAGCAAGTGATTTAGCTAGCACAGGTTCATGTTCCTGTTTAACCAAATACCTATGTGTGTATCAAGACTACACAGTTTTTACTCTTATGCAGGTCACCCGGTAACACATGTGAAATGTAAAATTATGCGCGTGGAGTTTCCTTAACCTTGCCCACTCCCGCTGAGATTCTGACCATTACCACCCACTCCTGCAACGTGTGTGTCCTGCTCCTTCCCGCTCCCGCAAATTTTGTGTCCGCCCTTTCCCACTCCCGCAAACATTCCCTGTCACAGCTTGAAAAGATTGCCCCCACACCGGCTCATTGGGAAAAGACTGGACATCCCTCCCTGCCTTAACCAAAGCATCCTACAAATATCTGATTTACACAACTGGGCTATTGAGGTTCCACGTCTCAACTCACAACCTTGCGATCAGAAGTCCAACATCTTAACCACTGGATTGCCGCTTAGTTTCAAGTTTTGAACATTAGTCAACATTGTACCCAATATATTAAGTCAAAACTTAACAGGCCTCAGCTTGCTGATCTTTGTTTTATTAATCCCGATGTGTGCGCCGCAGCTAATGGTTAATAATAGTGGTCTTACACATGTGACGCATCTGACTGGTACATATCCTAGTGCAGCATAATATCCTCAGTGGCATCAGAGTGGTTCTTGCTTTGTACAGCTCGAGGCATTTACGGCATTTGCAAGACGCCCTTATCCAGAGCGACTTACAACTGATCAATTTAGGTTTAAGGGCCTTGCTCAAGGGCCCACTCGTGGCAGCTTGGTAGTAGTGGGTAGTGGTATATATTGGTTTTAAAGCCTATTTAAAGCCTACTTGTTTTATCTCCTTCAAATTAATTTTTTTATACTAACATTTAATGCTAACATGAAAAAAAAAAAAATAAAAAAAATAAAAATAAATATATATATATATATATATATATATATATATATATATATATATATATATATATATATATATATATATATACGTTGTAATTAAAACCCATCCAACTAATGAACTATTCACGAGGACGTATGCTAAATAAAGTTTGTGTGTGCCGAGTTCATGATGTCGGCGTTCAGGAAGGAAGTGGATCAGAAAGTGGCACTAAAGAGGGACAAAGACTTCTGTGTCTGAGCCTCACTTCCTCTCTTTCCTCTCCTCTTTTTTTTTGACTTCAGCTTCTCCTCCTCTCTCTCTCTCTCTCTCTCTCTCTCCGTGCTTCTGTTTTCTCCATTATGTTTGCTCCATTTCCATTTCTCGCCTCTTCTTTCAGTTTAATACAATGCTCTTCCAGGTCCCTCTCTCTATCTCTGTCTCCCCATTTGATTCTCTATAGCAATCGTGCCTGGGCCAAAACAACACAAATTGTTTCAGCCCCAACGTACGGGTCGCACACACACACACACACACACACACACACACACAAACACACACACACCGGCCTGGTGGTGATTAGAGCCCCTCAAATCAAAGTCTCTTTCTTTGGGCTCCGAGAAGCAGGAACAGTAAAACATAGGTGATCAGAGATAAAAAAAAACAACAACAAAAAAAACCTGTTCATCCTCACACATGTCCTTGTGTGCCAGTATTAAATTGTGTTCAGTGCACAAGCTAGTCTAGCTAGTTAGCTAACCCTAACCCTTAGAACCGCATTACATATGTCCATTACGTCATTTTTCTTTATTAGGATTAGCGTATAGCTAAAACTACCGCTAAACCAAGCACCATTTAGCAAATAGAGGTGGCTATAGGCAGACCAGGGCGTCACCCTAAAAAGACTACAGTGTCGATGGAAAACCTCATTTTTTAGGATATATGTAGGTGTAACATTGCCTTCAGTGCATTCTAAGGTACTGATTAGCCAAAGATTAGCTACTAAATTAGCACATTACCTCATCGTTAGCTTATGATGTTGATTTCATATTGCTGGAATGCTTATGTTACTATTTTTTTCATGTTACATTCTCTTCATTTCAGTTTATGGTACTGATTATCTGCTAATGCTAATCAGCACATTACCTCATTATTAACTTTTTACATCTTTTTCTGTGGATTAGCTTTCTAAGGCGTGTTGATGCTACGCTTTCAGCATTCGAAAATTGCTTCAACAACTTTAATGAAAAAAATATGAATTAAATACTTTCCTTCTACTGGTCATGTGTAGCATTGCTTTCAACAAACCCCTATCACGTGAGAAGAAACAAAAAGGCCGGTCATGTGACGGTAACTATAATTAAGTGTATAATGTCTCTTCATTGTCGTTGACCAAAATGAGGCGAAATGAAATGTTCTAATTTTATTTCGTCTGGTTTAGTCGCATTATTATTATTTCCTTGTGTCTGTTTCTGTTTCACGTGACGATAAACTCCACTCACAGCAATATTTAGAAGATGACAACGAACAAAATCAAATGTGAAACAATTGCATTTTTTCTGGCATTGTCATGCGATGCGATTTTATATATTTTATTAAAATGTTTGTGCGTGTACTTCTAATATGTTTGTGTGGTAACTTAAATCAGAGCGTCTTCCGAGTCTGGAATGGATATATTCTTGAGCCTATAAGGTAACAGTAATATAATAAGATAACCTTTTTTGGAAATCGGTTTGGCTAAAGATCAAATTTTGCTTTCATTGGTTTTATATTAAAAACACCCCAATAAAGTCTTCGGTCCTTACTCCAGACTATCAGGTTTGCCTATCGGAGGTGTGTATCTTCATGCGGGTCATGTGATTTTTTTTGTCCCAGTGAAATTAATGTACTGCTGTTGATTTATCGCCACTTTCAGTGAGTGCACGACCAGTAACGATTTCTTTCTGACACTTAATTATTGCTTTTCATCAGTGCTGCAGTCAGCGTTTCTACTTTCTTTTTTTTTTAATGAAGTATAATTTTACCTCTGTCAGAATAACACTTGTGATAATAAAACACACATTCAAACTTCTCAGAGGGAGTTGCAGCTGGGTAGTGTTGGTGGTGGTGTGATTATGATGGTGACGATGCTGTTGGTGGCGTTAGATTTCATATGAAGTTATGGCTTTGATTATGAGGGTGAGATTTCCACCTTATTAGTGTAGGACTATGCCCCAGCGAGTAAGGTATTATGATTGGACATGACTGATTTAGAAGTTAGTAGCAGATCCATCATAATGAGCGGACGTTTGTTTAAAGCTATTGCTGGGACATTAAGAGATGAAACTGCCTTCTATATCTACCCGTCTTCAGCAGTATTTCATTGTGAGCCCTTTGCCGACAGGGCGAGCTATGATTCTGCATAATTAACGCTCGCGTGACGGATGAGAACAATCCGGGAACATGTTCATGAATTATTAACATTCGTTCAGAGCAGACACCTGTTCTCTTCGTGCAGGAGAGCGACTCTATCACACATCACATTTTCGCCTGCGAAACAGGTAAGAGAGGACGGCATGGCGAGCACCTGCGATCAACGATTACAAATCGGATAAGGATGATGTCATTGATGCTAATAATGATGGTTGTGATAATGACTAATGACGTATTGTATTAACGAACGATGAAACGATATGATGGTGATGATTATGTGGACGATGATGGTGGCAATTTGAAAGAAGGTGATAATAATGACGACGATAAATATAATATCGATGATGGTATGAGGGTGGTGTGGAGCTGAGCGATACGTCTTATAAATTTCATCTCCGACTTTATATAGATAAAGTTAGATTTTTAGATTTTGGATACGGCGGGAAAATGTGTGTTTTTTTTTTTTTTACCAGTTTGTAGAAGGTGTTTTGGCGCTATCACATTTAACGGGGTGGCGTTTGAAGTGATTCTGTTTGAAGTGCTGGAATAAATTAGTCATGCTGCTATCTTTAGTTACCACAAACTTTACAGAAATTTTACTTTGGCTTGTTCGGTGTCTGAAGTTGCAAACCCGAACCATTTCCTTACAACTGATGAAGCAATCTTTGGATTCATCAGAGCACCGAAATTGTTTACATTTCACAAGTGTAATGTGGGGAAGGAGGCGGAGAACTACGGAAGCTCGCTGTGCCAATCCTAGGTGAAATCTTAAAATTGCTTTTTTCAACATCTGGAAGAATGAATCGATAATGACGATTTATCGCCCAGCTATAGGGTGAGGATATTAATTTCAGTGGTGGTAATGGCTTCATGGTGATGTCATTATTGGTCCTGGTGGTAGTTCTAACGTTGGATGTGTAGAATGGTGGTGATGATGAAATGTTGACGTAGGTGGTCATTCTTAAGATGAGGACGATAGTGATAAGGTATGAGGTATGTTGTTGATGATCATGATTGGGTTGGTGAAGATGGTTATTCTTTTATTTTATTAGATTATTTATTATGAAACAGATGATGATGGTAATTATAGCATTATGGTCATAAGAATGATCGTGACCGGAGTTTTAATGATTGTAAAAATAGTGATTCTATGGTGATAATAGTATTATGGTGATGGGTGCTTTGGTGGGGGTGGTATTAGTTAATGATGATAATGTATGTAGTAATTCTGAGGATGATAGTGATGCGTTTGGTGCTGAAAATGCTGCTACTGCTGCTGCTGCTGATGATGATTGGTGTTGGTGATAGTAATCATAGTTTTATTTCATAATGCGATTGTAGCCAGGGATATAATGATGAAAAAAATCACTATGATGATTATGTTAAGAGTGATAATGATGGTTAATGGTGATGGTGGTGCAATAATAATAATTAAAATACTATTGATGGCATGGAAATCTAAAGGTGTTATTGGTTTTGTAAGGTTGATGGTGCTAGTAGTGATGATGATGGTTATGATTGGTGATGATATTGGCATAATTGTGATGTAATTAACAGTAATAATAAAAATGATCATAGTAGTGTGTGTTTGTGTGTGTGTGTGTGTGTGTGTTGTGTGTGTGTGTGTGTGTGTGTGTGTGTGTGTGTGTGTGTGTGTGTGTGTGTGTGTGTGTGTGTGTGTGTGTGTGTGTGTGTGTGTGTGTGTGTGTGTTTGATATATCACCATTTGTACGGGAAAGGAAGGAGAGGGGCGGTTCCTTACCAGGTAGAGAGAGAGAGAGAGATAAAAAAAGAAAGTGAAAGCGATCAAGCGAGAGTGAGAAGGGTGGCTCACATTCGTGTGTGTGTGTGTGTGTGTGTGTGTGTGTGTGTGTGTGTGTGTGTGTGTGTGTGTGTGTGTGTGTGTGTGTGTGTGTGTGTGTGTGTGTGTGTGTGTGTGTGTGTGTGTGTGTGTGTGTGTGTGAGTTTGTGAGTTTGAGTGAGTGTTTAGTATTCTGCTCTGAGCCTGCTCATTCAACTCTCTCGTACTCACCTCATCTCTCACGGCCGTTGCTATGGTTACAGTACATTCCACGCACCAATTCTAAAGAAGGGAGAATTTGCCCAATCAGATCACTTCATTAGGAGCAACACATCTTCTATAGGGCATGAGAGTATTACACTCTATTAATAAACATGAGTAAGAATACTAACAATCCACATTCCCAAGTATTCCTAATTTTTTTTGTCTCTTTTGGGAAAATGAACAGCTGACTTGCTGTAGATGTGTGAACCTCCATCCCATACAGATAAATAAAGCTCTGTGGCTCCTTTTTAATTAATATAATTCATTCCCAGTTTCTGTGTGTGTGTGTGTGTGTGTGTGTGTGTGTGTGTGTGTGTGTGTGTGTGTGTGTGTGTGTGTGTGTGTGTGTGTGTGTGTGTGTGTGTGTGTGTGTGTGTGTGTGTGTGTGTGTGTGTGTGTGTGTGTGTAGTGTGTGGTGTGAGTGTGTGTGTGTATGCGTATGTGTGTGTGTGTCCATCCGTTGTTCCAGCTGAATAGCTTTTGGCTCTCATCAAGTCATATATTTTGTTACGCACAAGTATATAAGCACTCCTTATTTACACACACACACACACACACACACACACACACACACACACACACACACACACACACACACACACACACACACACACACACACATATAGTTTAGAGATAACCAAACATTTCTAATACGTAAAATCTACTGTGGCTAAAATGTAACATTTGTTCTATTAAAAATGTAAAAAAAAACCTAATGTACACTAGCTAATTTGTATATATTGTGGTAGGAAATGTTTGCTATCTGAAGTACACGTGCTAATATTTTACTGCTAATGTGTACTAGCTGTACATGCTGCACAACTGAGGTATACAAGCTAATGTGTAGCAGCTAGCATCTACTAGCTGATATTTAAAGGCTAATTGAGGTTTTTCTTTTTATGTTTATTAGCTGTTTTGGTTTATTTGAGGTGAACAGGTTTATCTGTACCAACCAATTACTAACTCAATATCCCTATTTGCCAGGTATTTTATGTTATCTGAGGTATTTGTACAATTTGTAGTGTTTGTATAACTAGCTTATGTGTACCGCTAACTTTGTATTGTCTGAGAAGGAATGAAATCACGTTGCCCAGAGGACGCGTGGATCGCGATTGGTGGGATTGAGACCTCTCATTTGCTAATGGGGAAAAAAAACAGTCATTTAGGAATTGGAGCGTCTCGGGGAGAGTCAAGAAATCCAACAATTGTGTGACAATTCAGCGCTTCAGATTGGGCAGTGTAATGTTTGGTATTTGTAAATGGTATTTTTATATAATAATGAATAAGGTCATGAATGTGCGGAATGCTGGGGTTTTTATTAAAGTTTTATCTCCGTAACTGTGTTCTGCCTAATAAGCGCTAGCTAACGTGTGCTAATGTGGTCTGAGTCTGAGGCAAACAGTCCCACTGATCTATACTGACCTTCATATGTAATTTGTTTGGCTAGCCTGAGGATATGAAGGACACAGACTGAGATAGAGTGTGTGTGTGTGTGTGTGTGTGTGTGTGTGTGTGTGTGTGTGTGTGTGTGTGTGTGTGTGTGTGTGTGTATCTATAAATCTGTGGATGTGTTCAGGCATGCGAGTGTGAGTATGTGTGAGTGTGTGTGTGTGTGTGTGTATTAATTTCACTACCAGAGCTCTTCAGTTCTAACCTGCACTTCCACTGTCTGGATATTACCAATCACAAAGCGCTAAAAAAAAGTGCCATATAATACCAGACTCCACATGTTCACCTTTTATAATGTTTTTCCCCCAATAAACCTGTGTGTTGCAGATTTTCCGCACTCCATCACGCTGCCCTCAATGGAAACCTGGAGCTCATCTCTCTCCTGCTGGACTCACAGGCCATGGTGGACATCAGGGACCAGAAAGGTTGGTGCTAAATTGAGAGCTGAGGTTAGCTGAGGTTGCATGGCCCAGGGCGGGAAAAAAAATCATATCCTGACAATACCAGAGCCATTTGAACCCAGGCATCAAGGGAGCAAACTGGCTATGTCTGTGTTGGAGATATGGTCTACGCACCCTCTCACAGAAACAGCGACACTATTTAATAAGTGTATTTAATGTATGTAGTAGTGTATGAACGTCAGAGGATGTACAGAAGTACGTGGTACTCTTCACTGAGGAGAATCAGTGAGAAAATCGGCATCCTTCATTGAGCATCCTTCCGTCTTCAGATTGTTTGTGGGTGTGGTCTCTGGTTCTAGTTGCATATATAGTTTCATATATTGCTGTTCCAAAATTCGCCTGTAGGCGGTAGTGTTTCCCTTATCGCACACACGCACGCACACAGACACACGCACGCACAAATCAGCCAAAGTTGTTCTTGATTTTCCCTCTCCCGATATAAGCCCGGTTCACCCTACAATCCCCGTCCGGGCTCGTAGCACATACCTAGTGTCGCGGACACGGACGCTCGATATATGTTTATGCCTAACCTTTGTCTGTTCCCGATTCCCGGACTCCTGCTCTCCGGTACTCCCGGTACCACGGCGCGCAGAGCGCAAGGCTCCCTAACCTGTCTGGCCGCTCCGTATGAGCGGCGTCTCCTGAGTTCTTTATTCTAATAAATCCTGTTTTGTATGAATTCCGGATCTCCGCGTCTCTGTGCAGCGTCCACCGTTACACCGTGTTAAAATACAGGTTAGGAAAGGATCTATTTAGGTACATACATGTACATTTACAATTCAAAAGCGGATGCGGCTTGTATGCAGGTGCGGCTTATTTATGATTTTTTTGGGGGGTTTTTTCAAATAGAGCGGATGCGGCTTATATGCAGGTGCGCTTTATAGTCCAGAATTTACGGTATGTGTGTGTGTGTGTGTGTGTGTGTGTGTGTGTGTGTGTGTTTGGGCTGTATTAATCGCACGTACAACATGAGTTAACTTGTGATTAATTGCATGTTTTCACAATGTACGATAAATAAATCCTTTTCATGTTTTCATGTACTTTATAAATATATAAATTTCACTCACAATCTCTCCATTTAATACAATTGTTGTAATATTATGTAATATTTATTTTACTCTGGAAATTGTTTTTTAATACTAATTATTTGTTAATTAATTAATGTCTTGTTAATTTCAATGTTACTTTTTTTAGTGGTTGTTGCCATTGTGAAATATGGTACGTGGCTCCTTTAAGAATTACTTGTCTACTTAGGCTAGTTGCTTGTGGTATTGAGTTAGAATCATTGCCAAGATATTACATTCACGTATCGTACCCAAAATTATGGTAGCAAACCATCCCTACCAGCGTCGGCGTCAAGTTTTTAAACCTGCCTGAATGAAATTCTTAGCCGTCCCCTGAACACTGATGCAATTTTCCAGTGCGGAAAATCAATATTACGATGCTTAAAAGCTTCTAAAAATAGGCTTACTATAATGGAGCAGCCTATGCCTCATGGCTCATCCTATGCCTAGGTTTAAATTAGGCAGGCTCCTATCCATACAGACCCGAGACACCAATCAGTCATCACACCGGGTGTTAGTTCCTGTTGCTCTCCGCTGAAGTAAAATGTACTGTATTTGATTCATATTAGTAAAGGATGATAAAGTCCTGTTGGAGATTTGGAGTGCAGTGTCTGTTACAGCTGTGTCTGTGTGTGTGTGTGTGTGTGTGTGTGTGTGTGTGTGTGTGTGTGTGTGATTCAGGCATGCGTCCTCTACACTATGCTGCATGGCAGGGGAAATCTGAGCCAATGAAGATGTTACTGAAATCAGGCTCTTCGGTTAATGCACAATCGGATGAGGGACAGATTCCGCTTCATCTGGCCGCACAGCACGGACACTACGATGTGGTAAGTGCCCAAGTAATCAACTAACCCAACCCTAAAAAAATTTAGGAATTATTTGTCCATTGCTCAGGTAATAACACAGTTAAATGTCTCAGTATTTGACTTAGCAACAAAACCCATGTTTGTTTGTTTGTTTTTTTATCAGTCCATCCGTTTATTAATTCATATATCTATTGCATATTCTGTGATCAATGAACCAAGAAGTTAATCAGTCCTCGGGATGTCAGGAAGCAAGTCCATTTTCGTTAAGTCTTTTTAAAAATAAAAGTTGTGGGTGGCTTAATGGTTAGCAGATTCGACTCACACCTCCAGGGTTGGGGGTTCGATTCCCCAGAGTCTCCGCCATGTGTGTGTGGAGTCTGCACATTCTCCCCAGGCCTCAGGGTTTTTTAGTCCCCCCCCCCCCTACATGCATGGTAGGTTGATTGGCACCTTGGAAAATTTGTCCCTACTGTGTGAATGTGACTGTGTGGGCACCATGCGATGACTTGGCATTTCATACAGGGTGCGTCCTGCCTTGATGCCCGAAGATGCCTGAGGCACAAGTTCCCTGCGACCCGACAGAGAAGTCGGATAAAGCGGTAGAAAATGAATGAATGAATAAAAGGATAAACAACTACTAAACCAACTAAAACACCACTATACAGCAGTGTTCAGCCCTTGTGTTTGAAAGCCCCTGGTTTCCTTCCCCCTGAACAGGGCGATTGAGGTCATATTTTGCGCTTCATAATGCGCCACACATTTTCATTTTGGAAACAGCCCAATCTAACACAGCCGTGCACTTGTAATCCGGGGCACTTGTAATGTGGTTTTGGCGTCGTTCGTCCGGAAAAATGCAGGGACGTCCCTGGAAAAGACCCGACTCCAGCGCTACAATTTGTACCGCATTAACGGTGACCTGGAACAATCTGCAACCTCCCCATGCACTGAGCGCTGACACGCCTCCAAAACGTGAAACAGCCGGATACTTGGATTAAAGAACATGAAGCTTGTTTGTTTAGTTTTTTTTTCTTCTGAAGAGTCATTGGACCAAAAATATGGTTCTGCTTTGTATCTCAAGTGAGATTGAGCCCCCTCCCCCCAAAATAAATCAGTGGTTCTGGACAGTGTTGATGGATTGCGTCTGCTTTGCATAATAAAGCCTGAACTTGTATCTGTGGATACTTCGGGAAAAATGCAGACTGGCAGAGGTTTTACCGAGTCCTTGTTCGTACCATTACAGACACGGTGATGTCCGAGGGATCGTGAGAATGGTTGTTTTTATTCTTGCCATTACATGTCGAGACTTTTTTGGTTTCATTCCGGACTGTACAGCGTTAAATGTCCAAAACAAGGAATTCGATGAAGATCCGTTTGGAGTCTGGTTTGTCTCAGCGACTCACCTCTGGCTCATTCATTAATTTATTCATTCATTCATAAACATACTGAGAGGATTTTAAAATGTAGTCACTTAATCCTCAACAAGTCAAGTCAAGAGGTTTTATTGTCATTTCAACCACATATAGCTGACGCAGTACACAGTGAAATGAGACAACGTTTCTCCAGGACCCTGGTGCTTACACAAAACAGCATATAACGCGAACACAACAACACAATGCTGAGGACGAGACTAAGTTTGTCCTAGCTACATAAAGTGCATCGTGTGCAACCTGGTGCAAACAGCGCAAAGACAGAACAAGACTCATATGGCCATGATTGAAAATAAGAGTTTTGAACACACCATACAACATTTGGTGCTCATTTGCTGTTATGATACTGTTATGAACCTCAACTCACTCACACCGCCAGGGTCCGTATTCGATTCCCGTCTCGTCCATGTGTGTGTGGAGTTTGCATGTTCTCCCCGTGCCTCAGGGGGGTTTTTCTCCGGGTTCTCTGGTTTCCCCCCCGGTCCAAAAACATGCACAGTAGGTTGATTGGCACCTTGGAAAATTGTCCCTAGTGTATGAATGTGAGTGTGAATGTGAGTGTGAGTGTGCCCTGCGATGGGTTGGCATTCCATCCAGGGTGTATCCTGCCTTAATGTCCATAGACGCCTGAGATAGGCACAGGCTCCCACCGAGGGAAGATTGGAAAAAGCGGTAGAAGATGAATTAATGTGCTGGAGAGACTGTAGAACCCTTGTGCGCGACGAGCAGGTAGAATCTCAACGTTAACTGGAGCAAACGTCGCTATATGGTACAAAATTTTGGTCACAAAACACGGCGTTAACCGATGACGACGTTAGCAGAAACAGACGTTAGCCAAGGTACCACTGTATTTCGCAACCCGGAAAAACTATTGCTCTGGATTTTTGCCAATCCAGAAATTAACTATTGATGACGATTATTTGGAAACCACCCAAGCCACCCCCACACACACAAAAACATACACACAAGCAGACACACACATATTAGCCTCTTCACTGACTTTTCCTGGCATGGGCTTTAATAACAGCAAGTCATCTGCTCTGATCCATCTGCACTCTCTGTAAAAACATTATCCATAGAGCATATACAGTATAACATACAATCACTTATGTTACAATTCACAAGGTTTAAATACATTTTCTCAGTTCTTTTTATTTATGATTGTGGAATTATAAGCATGAAAAACTATATATTATGGATTCATATTAATGATCGCCCCTTTATCCTTATACATTCTACATTAAAATTGTGTAACCATGCTTGCTGGTTATGAGGGAAACATTCATTTCAATGCATTTGTGTGTCTTTGTAGTCGGAAATGTTGCTGCAGCACCAGTCGAACCCGTGCATAATGGACAACGCGGGGAAAACGCCGCTGGACCTGGCGTGCGAATTCGGACGAGTCGGAGTGAGTCGCATTTACATGTGCTGTGCATGTACAGTCTGGACACGGGTCAGATTTAATTGCGGTATTCCACGCTTTAATATAAAACAGTACCGTGTGTGTGTGTGTGTGTGTGTGTGTAGGTGGTTCAGCTCCTCCTAAGCAGTAACATGTGCGCTGCTCTACTGGAACCAAAGCCTGGAGACTCGACTGATCCGAACGGCACCAGTCCACTCCATCTTGCTGCGAAAAACGGACACATCGACATCATTAGGTCTGAGACGGAAACAGTGAGAGAGACAGACCCACAGACAGGCAGGCAGACAGACAGATTAACAGTCAAACAGACAGACAACATTGAGACTGACTAGTAGACAGACAGGCAGGCAGACAACGTGTATGGAATGACCTGATATTGTAATCAGCTTTATTTCTCTCTCTCTCTCTCTCTCTCTCTCCCTATCTCTCTCTCTTTTCTCTCTCCTTGCCTCTGTCTGTAGGTTATTGATCCAGGCTGGCATTGACATTAACAGGCAGACCAAAGCAGGCACTGCCCTACATGAAGCAGCTCTGTGTGGGAAAACCGATGTGGTGCGCCTCCTGCTGGATGTAAGTGTCAATGCAACAGGCTGAGCAAACGTTACACCCCCCCCCACACCCCCCCCCCCCCCCCCCCCCCCCCCCCCCCCCCACACACACACACACACAAACAATAAATTAGCAAGTTGTTCACACAGAAAACAGTCTAATGTCAGTGAGGTTTATAACGCCTCTCTATAAAAAGGTGTTCATTATAGTTCTAGAGGTATAAATAGCCAAACAGCTAGCGATAGATAACTAAATTAATCCTGCAAAAATGCATTAGTAATACCGCAGTGCTAGGAGAAATAACCTTCTTTCTTTCTTTCTTTCTTCCTTTCTTTTTTCTTTTGCAGAGTGGCATTAATGCCACTGTGAGGAACACGTACAGCCAGACGGCGCTGGACATCGTCTATCAGTTCACTGCCACTCAGGCTAGCCGAGAGATCAAACAGATGCTGCGAGGTATGAATGAAGGAGAAATGAGAATTTTATATATATATATATATATATATATATATATATATATATATATATATATATATATATATATATTGTAACACTTTAATTTACTAATATTTCTTTGCACATCTTGAGTCTCATTACGTGTGTGTGTGTGTGTGTGTGTGTGTGTGTGTGTGTGTGTGTGTGTAGATGCATCTGCGGCTCTGCAGGTCAGGGCTCTTAAGGATTACTGCAACAACTATGACCTGACGAGCCTCAACATTAAAGCAGGAGACGTCATTACGGTAAGACTGTCTGTCTGTCTGTTCGGTCCGTCTGTCTGTAGTGTGTTTTAACACTCAGTCTACAGAGGGCACTGTTGCTCAAACTTCCTCCATACTTCCTGTTGCTCATACACGCCTCCAACACACTATATAGACAAACGCTTGTGAACACCTCATACATTCATTTGGTATGCGCTTTTTAAACATCAAATTCCACATTTAGGCTCCATTTGTTGTTATAATATAATTATACAAAACAAAAGTTCATTCATCAAAGCATTGATTCCTCAGGTGGACGTATAGATATTAGGTTTTAAAAAGGCTTCAGTAGAAGTATAAACTCAAGGTTTTTACTCAAGCAAAAGTGTACTGGTTTCAAAACTACTTAAAGTACAAAAGTAAAAGTAATGTAAGGAAAAATACCCTTACGGACAAATGACCTACTGTATCTACTGTAGTAACGACCCCCAACACTGATTATATCCTCGCTGGAGTGTGACGTGATTTGTTGTCGTGTGCAGGTGCGATGGATCGAGTACAAACCAATAAGGTGTCGGAATGGTACATGTTTATACAATCTCAATCCAACCACAATCACATTCACTCTATCCGTATGGAGATATTTATCCGGATAAGATTGTTTGCCGGGAATGAAAAATGAGCCGAAATGAAATAGGAGTAACGAGGCTATTTTTAAAACGTAAGGAGTAGAAATAAAACGTCGGCTGAAAAAGGAATGACCCCAGTAAAGTATCGATACCCAAAATTTCTACTTAAGTACGTTAACAAAGTACTTGACACTTCCGCCAAAACGAGGGTTGGATTGCGTTTGTTAATATGCAGTGAATGAAGTCAGTCGTTAATAAGAAGAATGTTTGTCTTGCATGGCTCCAGACATGTAGCTGATTACTTTTTTGTCCTCTAGGTGTTGGAGCAGCACTCTGATGGACGGTGGAAAGGCTGCATCCACGACAACCGGACTGGAAATGACAGAGTCGGCTATTTCCCTTCTAGCATAGTGGAGGTGATTAGCAAGAGGCCTGGTGCAACAGGTAGGACAGAGAAATGATTGCTTAAATCTAAGCAGGGACCCCCCCCCCCCCACACACACACATACACACACACACACACACACATACACAAACACACACAACACTAATCTCATCATGCATTGCGGCAATGTCTTGAAGCGAAACACTATTCAATTAGAAATGGAACGTTGTATATATTATTCGATATAATGCAGTTCATATGAACAGTTTCTAAGAGTCTCTCTTTGAATACTGAAGACACGGGTGGCTAAATTATGTACGTTTTATCAGGAAGTTCTGCATATTGATTGTATCTGGCTGATAAGGGTTGCTCAGTACAGAGGTGCAAGTCGGTGGCCTACTGGAGCTGTTTATTAGAGAAAAGAAATGTATCGGAGAGTTTTGGGGAGCAACCCGTAGTGAGATCAACTGGTGAAGACAGAAATCAAGGAGAGTTGCAGAGGAACAGCCACAGCACCTCGAAAAAATGTAATACAGATCAGAAGGACAGACGCCGGAGTATAGCCACAGGACGAGTGTAGGTGAAGAGCAGCCATAGAATAAGGGTCAAAGAAGAGCTGTCGCCAGAGAACAGTCGCGAAAAGAGCAGTTGCAGAACAGCCACCAAAGAACAGGCTAAAAGGCTGACCGTTGTGGAAGGACTGCCACAGAAGGACAGTCGCGGGAGAACAGCCGCAGACGGAGAAAGACAGCGAGCTAAGATCAGCCGAACAGGCGCCGAATGATATGATTAGCCACAGAAGGACATTCACCGAAGGACAGCCATAGTTGCACAAGAACAGCCACATGTGGCCATTCACAGAACTGTCACTGAAGAGCAGCCACACACGAACAGCCACAGAAGGACAGCAGATGTTCAGCCACAGAAGAACATGGACCGAAGGACAGCCACAGATGAGCAACCGCATAGAACATTTGCAGAAGAATTATCGCAGAAAGACAGTAACAGGAGAACAGCAACAGAGGAACAGTCGCCCAAGAAAAGCCACAGATAAACGACCAGGGAAGAGCAGTTCCCTGGCATGGAACAGTTGCACAAGAACATCCACTTGTGGTCATTCACAGAACAGTCACTGAAGAACAGCCACAGAATGACAGTAGCAGATGATCAGCCACAGAAGAACATTCACCGAAGGACAGCCACAGACGAGCAACCACATAGAACAGTTGCAGAAGAATTATCGCTGAAAGACAGTCACGGGAGAACAGCAACAGACGAACAGTCGCCCAAGAACAGCCGCAGATGAACGATCCGGGAAGAGCAGGCAAGATGGGACAGTCGCACAAGAACGGCCACATGTGGTCATTCGCAGAACAGTCACGACCTAAAAAAAGTACAGCCACAGAATGACAGTAGCAGATGATCAGCCACAGAAGAGCATTCACCGAAGCACAGCCGCAGATGAGCAGCCCCATTTTTGCAGAAGAATTATCGCTGAAAGACAGTCACTGAAGAGGAGCCTCAGAAGAACAGCCACAGCAGGACAGTGACAGAAGAACAGCTTTTATTATTTAACATCTGTAATTTTAGTATCGATTAGAGATGCGATTCTCAGAGATTGTCCCTGTTCCTGAAACGGTTTGCTCTGTCTAACGCGACTAGTTCATAGATCCGAGCATTTTGGTGGAAACCAGTGTCTGAGGCATCCCTAGACAAGAAGAACAAGGGCTGAGGAACAGCCACGAAAGAATGGCTTCAGAAGAATCTGCGGAGAAACACCGTCGCAGAAGGACAGCAGCAAAATGAACAGGTGCAGATGTCGGTCTACAGGAGGCAGCGGAGGAAACCAGCCATCTGTTGAACCACTTAGCAGATTTTATAGTCTGTCATTGTGCATCAGCTTTTCTTCAGCAGCATCCTGTTTCAATTCCAGATAGGAATGTGTAGGTTATATGTAGGTTATATGTGCATGTAGGTTGTAGGTCATGTATAGCATTCTGAATCTGTTCCAGTTTAACCCCCATCACTACTTCCACTACCCAGAATCCTTTTCACTGAACCAGAGCATTCAGCTTCTGGGTTTCAGTTGTGTTTTTATATATATATATATATATATATATATATATATATATATATATATATATATATATATATATATATAGTATATATATATAGTATATATATATATAATATATATATACATATATATATAGTTCTGGTTCCTGTACCTCCTCTTGCTGTGATTCTTCATCTGCTTTGGTTCTGCTTTAGTTTATGGTTCGGGTTTAGTTTCAGTTCTGGTTCTCCATCAGGTTCCTGTTTTTTTTTTGTTCTTGATCTTAATCCCGGTTGAATTGTTTTAATTTGGGTTCTGGATTTGACTCGGGTTCTCTCTTTTCCCGGTTTGGGATCAATGCAATTGATCGCATTGTTGTATAGATGCAAGTTTGCTGCTTTCTATTTGTTAGCCTCGTTGTTACTCGTTATTACTTCTGGGCTTGTTTTTTTTTTTTTTATTCTGGTTTTGATCCAGATCTAAATAGGTTTGATTCTGGTTGCGGTTCTAGTTGACGGCGTAGTGGGTTTTTGCGGATGTGTTGGTATGACATCAACACCCTGCGGCAAGGTGGTAATAAAGCTTTTATCCCCCGTACCGTCGGCTCTGACAGTCAGTGTTCGGTGTTTATTACATCTTCCATCAAACACTAACACTCATAACATTTGTCTCAGTTATTAACGCTTTTACGTGTTTAAAACAGTGCCGGCGCAACCGTGTACGCCAACCTGGGACCTGCCCAATCAGCTACACCCGAATCCTTAACAGTGGTCACGCTGACTACACAGCCAACTTGCTCCTAGAAATCTCTTTCCCCACAGAGTGACAAAAAACGGTGTTCACCGGCCCTGTGTTTCATCCACCAAGCTCACATCTCTTCACCTGCGACATCCATCCATGCATCGTCGCTCTACATTCTATCACTGTCCGATATTTATAACATTGTGCCTTCTCATTTCCAGCACATCGATTCGTTTGTGATGCACTCTATGTGTAGTGGTCATGTTATTTTATCTGTCTGAAGGCTCATGAACGTTTAAAATGTCTACCCTTTTCTGATTTTGCTGTTTTTTTTGTTGTTGTTTTTTTAAAACCCTTCTGCTCTGTGTTCGCCAGTGTCAAGTGACGTTGTCGGGATTATGTTACATTCGTAGAGAGTTACAAGGTGGTCTCAAAAAGTTTCCTTCAGAAATAGTTTTGTAACACACCAACAGGTGGCAGCACAAGGCGTCACCCACAGGCACATCGAGCGCCGGATTTCATAATAGTCAGTGTTTTGGCTGATGCTGTGCACCCTGTCCATGTGATCTCACGCTAAGCACAACTGCTTCTCGCCAGATTTGCCTTCTCCGGACTTCCCCGTCTTCCCGAAGACCCAACGCAAAGGTCGCCATTTTGGCATCATCGCTGAGATCCAGTGCAAATCTCAGAAGGTACTTGATAGGCTTCAAAAAAAAAAGAAATGAGAAGACTTCCAAGGACACATTCCAGGAGAAACCTAGGAGGGTGCAAATGTAGATAATAAACAGCCAGTCTCGAAACTTTTTGATACCACCGTGAAATTCTTTCTTCGGGTATCCCAGCGACGTTAGGAAGCCGAGGTCAGAGCACACTCTATGATACAGCACCGCTGGCATAACATGTGTTAACAGCCCAAGTGTGGCAGGCTGGCGATACTGGGACTTGAACATCTGACCTTCCTATTAGTAACCCAGAGCCTTAACCACTAAGCTACCGCCTCCTTCCACTGCATTCAAACTGTAACTTATGGGAGTAAAAAGCTTTGAAGCACCACATGTGATAAAGCATGACTTCCATAGCAGGGCCAGGATGGGGTAACTCAGTGGTACTGGGCTATAGGTCAGGGGTTCGAGCCCCGGTATCGCCAAGCCGCCACACCTTGGATTCCTTGAGCAAAGCCGTTAACCCTCTGTGCACCAGGGGGCGCTGTATCATAGTTGACCCCAGCTTCCAAACAAGCTGAGATATGTGACGAAACAATTGTGACAAGTAAAGGCTCTTCTGTTTAGCTAGCACAATAACAAACGCTGGCTGTGACCGGCACAAGACGAAACCCTGTTATATGTCGCACAAGAAACGAGTAAACAGGAAGCACCAAAGAAGTGTGTTTGGAACTGAAGACTTCACCAGACGTTATTATTCAAGACGATCATGTGCAATGTGTAACATAATTTACTGTTGCATATCGTACAAACGTGTTGCCTCGTCACAAAAGTAGTTCTTTTCATGGCACCAGCTTCAATTTGGGGAAGGAGAGCTCATTATGGGACAAGTGTTACAAAGTACAAGTACGTATTTAAGGCCTGCCTGTGTGTGTGTGTGCACAGCTAGGGCTGGAAAATTGGACATGAACATAACATATATTTGTAGTCGATATGTTGTTGATTGCAGCGAGCAGCGTGTCCGAACAGATCAGAAGGGTTCGTGTTGCTGATATTTTGGTTGTATTGTGTTTTTTTTTTTTTTTTTTTTTTTTTTGCCTCTTTTTTTTACATTTTTATTTGCCTTTTCGAATATTATTGCTTATTTATTTATTTATTTATTTTTTGTTTGCTGGTTTAGTCGTTTGTACCGAACAGTATCACACCATCGCGCCGGCGAGTGTGTGTGTGTCTCCCGCCGTCGCCATGGTGAACGGAGAGTCGTGTCATGCCCTGCCTCTATCCAATCAGCCACTTTTCACTTCCTTTGGCTATAAAAGTTCACAAAACAGCTCGGCCGAGCTGATCAGCCAGAAAGGTACAGGACACTGACCTCTCCACTTATTCTTGTTATTATTATTCTTGTTATTATTACTATTATTATTATTATTATTACAGTCAGGTCCAGAAGTCTGGAAACATCATTGATTTGTTCTTCAGAGAGAAGATATAATGCCCCAGATGTCTTACGGCATTCTCCTGAAGAGAAAACGTTATTAAAATCGCGAGTGCTACGCGAGAAATTGTCTTAACCCCTGACCAAGAAGTTAGAAACGCACAAGTGAAGAAAGCAAAAGTGACGGCTCCCAGAAATCGATCCACCACTGACCCACAGGGGGCGCTGATGTTCATTTAATATTCCTAATGCAAAACAAAACAAAGCCGTGATTTGAATTCGGAGCGGAATAAAC
This sequence comes from Kryptopterus vitreolus, assembly GCA_030449085.1. Classification (NCBI taxonomy): domain Eukaryota; kingdom Metazoa; phylum Chordata; class Actinopteri; order Siluriformes; family Siluridae; genus Kryptopterus; species Kryptopterus vitreolus. Next base: position 26,025,623 of record JACRUU010000012.1, read on the forward strand.
TAATATTTTTTGGATATTCTTAAATTATATTCATCATTTTGAATGGAAAATGCGCTTTGATGTGTTTAATGACGTACAGAGTTTTGAACCTGACTGAATTATTATTATTATTATTATTATTATTATTATTATTATTATTATTAATCCATTCTTGCTTTCTCAAAACGTTAAGGAATGTTCAAACCAATTCTACCTAATTCTCCCTTAACGTTTTCTGAAACATGCTTCTCATATTTTCCTGGTTCATTATATTATTTCCCATTTATTTTGATTCCCTGGTCGCTTTAGGCAGGACTTCAACTTGGGTTTGCTTCGGTGTTGAGTTTGCTCGCTTGTCCAAGTCTTTCTATCGCTTGTTCTCCCTCTGTGTGGTGTGTGTGTATGTGTGTGTGTGTGAGTGTCTGTGTCCTCATGTGTCTCCTGCATCTGATCCCACTGTATATTAGATTCAAATCGATGCACTTTAATACACATCCGGACCTTGTCTCAGTGCTGTTTTCCGTCACACCTCCGTCCACTTCCCCTCGCTTGGATTGGACGTATCATTTCTTCATGCACTCGTTTCCTCTCTCATATAATACATATACGATGTAGCAACAAGGGGCGGACTTGTTGGCAGTCGAGGCTTTTTTTAATTGAGCAATGGCGTTTTTATTAGACGCAAGAATTTGTCCGTTCCGTATGGGGAAGTCGATGCAAGGTACGATGTTAAAACAGCATCCCCCAATCTCAGAACAGAAATACATACAAATCCACACATCCGGGCGACAAATTAAAGGGAAAAACAAATCAGTGGCACTGTTATGTCTTTATCCTGTAAATCCTGGTCACACACACACAAAAATAATGTGTGAACATCTATTGATACTAAGAATGGCGTTTATACCTCCATTAAAGGCCACACTGACCCCATTTGGAAGATCATCATGGCCCGGCACTTTCCGCTTTAATCTGTCAGAGGTCCGTTTGTAGAGTACTTAGAAAGCATCCCAACGTTGAACGTGTTTCTTTGCTCATTTGGGATCCTGAGAGAGAGAGAGAGAGAGAGAGAGAGAAAATTGACATGAGTCAGTTGACCTGAGATACTTTCCTTTCAGTTTCTGGTAATGTTTTACCTCAGCTTTTCCTCAGTGTAGTAACACACAGCGAGATAACCATTGGTACTTTGCTAACAAGCAAAGTTTTCTGCACACCAACAAGGCATAACATTATGACCTGTGATTGCATAACTCGGATTATCTCTTGTTAGCAGGTGGGATATATTAGGCAGCGATTGAACGTTTAGCCCTCAATGTTGATGATATTTGGAGCAGGACAAATGGGCAAATTGTGGTGGCTAGATGACTGGGTTCGGAGCATCTCCAAAACTCCACTTCTTGTGAGGGGTGTCCCGGACTGTAGTGGTCCGTATCTATGAAAACCGGTCCGAGGAAGGAACAGCGGTGAACACGGTGTGACAGGTGTCACGGGCAGCAAAGGGTCATTGAATTCAATGATCGCTCAGGACTGTTTTGGTGGTCATAATGTTATGCCTGATCGGTGGCCATAAGGGCTATGGCTGTTAGGTGTATATACTAAAGCAAAATGTCATTTCACCAGGACCGTGGTGCAACACAAATCAGTATGCAAAACAGCTAAAAAAAAAAAAACCCTATATAATATAATAATAGAATGAGTGCTAGTGTTAGATCTTCCATGTTTGTGGATGCCTGGGCATAATATTAGTATATGCTCATGTGGAAATCGCTGCCAGTAACCTCCAGGGTAGATGTAGGTGGAGGTGAGGAGACCTCCGGTGCAATCATTGTTCACGTTCATGACAAAGAAATAGAGGTCAGACCTCAAGGGGAAATGTCATGCCACCGCATCTAATGCAACCGTGTATCTCTAGTACTTTAGGGAAGAACCACATATGGCCGAAAGTCGGGTGTCCCAATACTTTTGTCCAAATAGTTTATATTGGGTTTCTTCACAAACACAGACATCTTATTTGAAGTTTCCTTTCATGCAGTATGTTCCATATTGAAAAAATATGTGTGTATATATGTATGTGTATATAAATGTATATATATATATACATATACTTGTATTATCTCCTTTGTAAGAGCAACATGACATGATCTGAGGTGACCCATGTCCTGGTGTTGAACTTGCAAGGAGCCTCAGATGAGCAGAAAAACATCTTCAGCTTTATAATACAAGCTCAATGTACCTGGACACTCTCATCTTCATGCTCTAATGCGCTAACCCACTGATACGGTTTCCTCTTACACGCCTATCTCTACTAACGCGCACTAACGACACACTAATGAAAAAGCTAGAAAGTCTTTATTTCCCAGGTCATTACAGTCGGGTCTGAGAGTCTGAGTTCTGTTTACTTCCTCAGTTCGAACGTGGACCTTCTGCATTCTTCTTAGGTGATCTTCACAATTCAGGAAATACTGTAGATATGTTTTTCTTTAGATCATTAGTAAGAAGTAAATAGTAAATAGGAAGTACTTCACGTGGAGACGCCTTTGCAAGCTCATGTGCTCACTACAGCTTCAGGGTGCATTATTTTACCAGCAAAATAAGTGAAATTGTATTTCTTATTCGAGCAGAATAGATGTTAATACACTTCCCCCCCCCCCCCAAAAAAAAAACAAAGGAAAAAAGCAGCCAAGGACAAATGATGAGAAACAGAAATCACGCCACTAGGGGCTGTAACGTTATACTTTAGATTCTGTTTCAGTACAGGGATTCTGTTACAGTGCAGTTTTTGTTTTACATTTGGAACATAATTAGATTCCTCAAGAACATATTATGCAAGCGAGAAACGCACATGCGCCGATTCCATACAATCAATGACTTCCTGTCATCGCCTGTGTTTTTACGACAGCTGAGAGCGATATGGCTTCTTTTGTGCTTTGTCCCAAAAGGAGAAATTCAGCATGTTGAGGGAGTGAATGACCGAAGGATGAATAAATCATGTGTTGAATCAGGGTGAAATACGTGAAGTAATTAAACATTAAATGTAAATAAAAATGATAAAAAAATAATCAGTATTACCCAAATGGGTTCTAACAAATGTAAACTATTTAATTGTGTGTTTTGTGCCTATTTTATCGATAACTCAATGTAATCAATATGTTATTATATTATATTATGTAGTCATTTTTTATATATTTTATTTAGTATTTATTTAAACTAATGAGCAGAATGAAATGAGTTGTAAACACTTTTTTTGTGTTGAATTGTTTTAAAAAATGTTTACAGCTCACACTCATATACAACTGAGTGATTTGTTCTTCACATAGACTCCACATAATATTTGTACAGGGAATATAGGGAATTTGTACATCCCTCGGGAGGTGGGAGCTCAGTGCTAAAGGTGTGGAAGATCACAGGTTCAAACCTTAACACCACCTGCCACCGGTGGGCCCTTAAGCAAGGCCCTTGACCCTCAATTGCTTGGTTGTAGATCACTCTGGATAACGGCATCTGCCAAATGCTGTAAATGTAAAAGAATTAGAAATATTTTCCATTTTCCTGTACAAATCTGATGTGGATGTCTCATGAGGAATAAACGCAATAAACGACTGAGACTAAAATACTCGTAAAGCTTATGCTCTTTTTTTTTGTGTTGCAACCGATTCTGAGACGAATGGTTAGTCCCGAGTCATATAAAAAACTTCTCCACGTTTTGCTGCACATTCTCAGAGTAATCCCATCAGAATATTCGTCCTATTTCCATTTACGGTCCACTTTTAATCCCTTATCGATTGCAGAATCCAGTTGAGCAGCGTCTCCACACGAAGTATGCTTTTCAACAAAGGGTTTATATACACTCAGACTTTTGGACCCTGCCGTGTCCCAGTGTATAATTCTTATTTATATATATATATATATATATATATATATATATATATATATATATATATATATATAACACACACACACACACACACAGTAATAGAGATATATATATATATATATATATATATATATATATATATATATATATATATATTATATATATACCATATATATATATATATATATATGTGTGTGTGTGTGTGTGTGTGTGTGTATATATATATATATATATATATCTTATATATATATATATATATATATATATATATATATATATATATATATATATATATCATATATCACATCACAATTCAGTTTTGCATCATGCTTATTTCATAAGTTCCTCTGGACCTTGTGATGCACTGCAGTTGTTGCTGTTTCTAACCTTTCCACATATATAATTATATCTCTGTATATATTATATATGTAGTGATCTTTATGTGTGTATGTGTGTTTGTTGTGACATTTATATATGTGTATACACAGATATACATGTTATTAATATATTTCTGTACTAATGTATATAAATGTGCACTGTGAGTATGTAAGTGCAGGTGTGTGAAAGAGAGCGAAAGAGAAAGAGAGAGAGAGAGAGAGAGAGAGAGAAAGACCCTGAGCCAGCAGTGCAGTGCAGGTGTAAAGCCTGGAGGTGACATGAATCTGGCGTTACTGTGCCGGCCGACGCTACGGGAGTGCGTCCCGGTGGCGCGTCTGTAACGCTGCTCTCTGTGTTGAAGGTTCTCGCGGGTCAGATTCCTCCGGAGGGCCACAGGGGGGCAGCACCGAGGAAATCTGGGTCCTGCGCAAACCTGCAGCAGGTAACAGCAGGGCCTTCACGCGCGCTCCCTGTTCTTCCTCCTCTCCTTACAGTCCTCCGCTTGCTCATCCCTCGCTCGCCCTGCTTGACCTCAGACCGCTCCTCAGGGCTTCCCGGGAGCCTTCCCATCCATCACGCAGTAGGCATGTACCGATAAGCGGATTTCGACCAGCGAAACTGTTAACAAGGAATACTGCGTCAGTGCAGTGAAGCGTCCATAGCCAGCGTGTGTTTTTTCGCAAACGATACCTAACGCTCCGCTCCCGCTCACGTTCCGCTTCAAGCGTGCTTTATCGGTATATATTACATTAGTGAATGTAATGTCGGTACATGCCTACTGCACACACAGGTGTGTAAACGTCAGCACCGGGGGGAGGGGGTTTTTAGGTGTAAAAAGCATGGATTTACTGCATCTCGGAAGATTTTCAGTTATCCAGGGCATGTTCATTGTAGTCCCATACCAACTGGTTTAGGATTTCCCGTTTCCTCTTAACCCGCTTTCTAATTACAACCTCAAAGGATTTGGTTTATGTCTATGTCGCTGTTGGATGTCCGCCAAATTCAAAAAGCCAATGTTCACCGTGTGGAAAAAGTCACACAGCGCGGCTTAGAAGTCCTATGAGGCCCGTACATCTTCGTTCTGTCGTCATTATCTCGACATACGTTGCTTTCTCGTGATCGTGATCTCAACAAGGCAAACTGGCGATCGTGAACATGTTTGCGTTTTTTAAGGACATAACAATTGTCGCAGGCGTCGACTTTTTCCTTGTGATCACAGCTGTCGCAGCAGGTGCAAAGTAACGTCGACCGGGGTCCGGGTTCGATTACCGTCTAGGCCATGTGTGTGTGGAGTTTGCATGTTCTCCCCGTGCCTCAGGAGGTTTTTCTCCGGGTTCTCCGGTTTCCTCCCCGGTCCAAAAACATGAACGTTAGGTTGATTGGCACCTTGGAAAATTGTCCCTAGTGTATGAATGTGTGTGTGTGTGTGTGTGTGTGTGTCCTGCGATGGGTTGGCATTTCCATCCAGGGTGTATCCTGCCTTAATGCCCATAGACGCCTGAGATAGGCATGAGACCCCGAGGGAAGATGAGATAGGCACAGACTCCCCCTCCCCGTGACCCGAGGGAAGATCGGATATAGCGGTAGAAGATGAATGAATGAATGAATCCATAATGCCTCTTATGCCAAACACACCAAAACATTAAGTGCTGATCACAAGCGAATGATGTAGCTCAGTGTTTTAAGGTTCTGGGCTACTGATAGGAAGGTTGTGGGGGGGGGGGGAGGGGGGGGGGGGGGTTCGAGGCCCTGGTATCGCCAAGCTGCATCCTTTGGGTCCTTGGGCACTTAACCCTCTGTGCTCCGGGGGTGTTGGATTATGGCTGACCCTGCGCTCTGACCCCAGCTTCCAAACACGAGCTAGGATATGCGAAGAAAAGAATTTCCCTTAAAGTACGTCAAATGACATGAAAGGATTAATGTTTGTTATGTTGAGATCACGAGAAAACAGGAAAGAAAAACATATTATTATTATTATAAAGCATGCCCTCTTAGGACTTCAGACATCAAGTTAAAATGACAGTGTTCTGCTCAAAAGAACCTCATTTCAACCCCCCTTTATTATTGCCACTCCATGGTTGCTCAGTACAAATCAATTTTCTTGCTCTAGCACTATTTCAGTTTTGGAAAGTGTGCATATTTTGCAATGCAGTGATTCTGGAAGGTATTCTGATCCCTTTGCTTTTTGCACAATTTAATGCAAAAATACAGCCAGGAATTGTTTTGTTAGCATCAGTAGTCACAGTGTGTTTGAGACAAAGGTCTGGCCATCCTTTTCTACAGCTTTGAACGCTATGAAATGGATGACGCTTGCGGGGAGAAAGACTTCCCTTAAGGGGGTAGACAGTAGACATGTTTTGGTCAGGAAGGTGACCAACAACCCAGTTTCAACCCAAGTTCTTCATTAAGGTTGTTATGCCACTTATCATTCCCATGGCGTTGGCAGTTTTCTGCCTTGGACTGCTTCTCAGTGCAGGAACATTTAGGACCCGGTGCGAGGTTCCGGACACATTCCGGACACATTCCAGAAAGTCCCAGAAACGCTGTGTTTGCTGTTTACAGGGACTATTTTAAAGGTGCTAACATGTAAAAGGTAGATAAATGAAGTATTTACCTGTAAACAGAGCTTCTCTCGAAACGTTTTGATACCACCGCATACGAAAACGTTGGACTGTGGCGTAGCTTTACCTGATTTAATCCAAACTCATACAGCCTAGACAACTCTGGATTAACTTCGGATCACGTCTTGGGGTTGCTCGGGCCAAGGCCCGATCAATCAGAAGATCTGTGGAGATACGTAATGACGGCGGTTCACACGTCCAGCCCATTGGTTATTGCGCTGGAAAAGGATCTAGCGGGAAAGAAAACATTAAATGAAGGCTGTAAGTACTTAATGCATTGGCAAAAGGTCTGAATACTGTCCAGACACTGCTGTATTTCTTTCCCCATCCATCATCGACCATCAACCATCGACATCAACACACGACACGACACTGGCCCGACGCCATGTTTTTTAGAAGCCTATCAAAAGCAAGAGTGTGATTATGGGTCCTTTTGAGCCACGACGTGCCCATGGAAAGTGAAATGCTACTATTACAGATTAGAGTAGATTATCCGGACTCAGTTGGCGTTGGTGGAGTTTGTGAAGTCGTTACTGACCTTTAAATCGGAGAGTTTTTCCACACAGGTATGTGCATATGGTTCATTCGGATAGCTGGCTCTCAGTGAGTGTGTGTGTGTGTGTGTGTGCGTGTGCCTGCCTATGTGTGTGTGTGTGTGTGTGTGTGTGTGTGTGTGTGTGTGTGTGTGTGTGTGTGTGTGTGTGTGTGTGTGTGTGAATAATCTCATGAATTTCATTTCCACAGTTGGTCACAACCTTGCATCTTTCGTGCATGTGTGTGTCTGAGTGTTTGTTCTCACGTCGTACCAGCAGTGCATCAACTGTTTTTGGGGGGTGTTCAGCACCACGCCAGACTGAATGCATTGTGTGTGTGTGTGTGTGTGTGTGTGTGTGTGTGTGTGTGTGTGTGCGTGTGTGTGTGTTAGGTGGGGACCGCAGCAGTGTGAGCAGTTCAAGCAGTGCTCGTTCATCGGGCAGCGGTCAGAGCAACGCACACATACTTCATGCTCAGGCGGAGGGAGTAAAGGTGAGTCAGATACGCAGTCACATAATCCTGTTCGCATTATATTATCACAGTCATATTATATTATGAGAAAATAATATAATTGGGAAATATTCATGAGTAACATTGCTGTGCATGTGTGTGTGTGTGTGTGTGTTCTTGTTGCAGCTTCTTGCCACAGTTCTCTCTCAGTCAGCAAAGGCTAAAGAGCATCTGTTGGAACAGTCCAGATCTGTGGATTCACAAATAACTAGTAATAAAGGTGAATGGAGATATAAACCATAATATATATATATATATATATATATATATATATATATATATATATATATATATATATATATATATAGATATATATACACTGTGTGTATATATTCATCTTCTACCGCTATATCCGATCTTCCCTCGGGTCACGGGGAGTCTGTGCCTATCTCAGGCGTCTATGGGCATTAAGGCAGGATACACACTGGATGGAATGCCAACTCATCACAGGGCATGCACACACACACACACACATTCATACACTAGGGACAATTTTTCCAAGGTGCCAATCAACCTACCGTGCATGTTTTTGGACCGGGAGGAAACCGGAGAAAAAAAACCCCCTGAGGCACGTGGAGAACATGCAAACTCCACACACACACGGCCGAGACGGGAATCGAACCCGGACCCTGGCGGTGTGAGGCGAACGTGCTAAGCCACCGTGCCACCGTGCCCCTATATATATATATATATATATGCAGACAAAAAGACAGGAGCACAACCATAGGTATAGATGCGCAGACTGAATGTAGAAAAATTTTGTAACACCGATATATAGTTAAACGACAAACGTACACTATATATATATATATATATATATATATATATATATATATATATATATATGTAGGCAGGTGTATAGAATGGCAAAGAGACACCTATAGAGCATAGCACAGATACATATGTACATATTTTATTCCTCCCAGTGGGAAATTTTTACGACATCCAGCTGTATCCACACACACAAGCAATAAGGCCTGGAATGAATACTGAAAAAAGTACTATAAGGCAATACAGTTACAACGAAAGTAAAGACAGCTAATACAGTTAGGGTCCATGCAAAAGAAGAAGCTGAATGTTTTAATGCAGGGATCACCAACCTTTTTGTAACTGAGAGCTACTACATAGACACTGAGTCATAGAAAGGGCTACCAGTTTGAAATACTCCTCTGAAATAAACACATTTGCCTTTAGTTATATATTATTATGAATTATTAATGATACTCGTTTACCTATGTGAATACACTTATGATTTCGAACAGTAACTATCAACAACGTGTTAACTACATTTTACATTTTAGATGCATCTCACTGATGAGTTGTGCAATTTTTAAAGCAAGCCTGAGAGCTACTCATGTGCTCCTTGGGGGCTACCACATTGGTGACCCCTGGTTTTAATGAGTATGTTCAAGGGCGCAAAATTGAGTGTTCGAAAAAAAAAAAGTCCAGTGCAGATCGAATCGAAGTGTTTTGAAAATTTTGGGGTGAATCGAGGACCCGAATGCAGGACGCAAACAGGCAGGATAATTGATAATAGTCTTTTAATAAAAAAGACAAAAAGCAAACGGGCAAGGCAAAAACACAATCCAAAATCAGTCCATAAATCCACATACTGGTAAACAGTGCAATGAAGGCAAAGTGAAAAACCAATCCAAAAATTGTCCAGAGTCAGGCACAGCAATATAGAGCAGGCAAAAGACAAAGCCGCAATTCAAAAAGTGCAAACCAAATAATGCAGGCAGGGTAGAACAACTGTAGAGTCACGATTGAGTCCTGCTGGGGCATCAGGAAAGTTGGGGCCAGCGGCAGACCATGAGAGGCTTGAGGTCAGGAAGGGTGAGCCGGAGGGTGAGCCTCCTGAGGGCTGAGGTCAGAGACGGAGCAGAAGACGGGAGCTTGGCAGTGCCCTCAGCAGGAGACTAGCTCTCGGCTGCGCCCTCGGCAGGAGACTGGACCTCGGCGGCATTCCCAGCAGAACTCTGAAGCTGAGCAGTGATCTGGGCAGATGGGGAGAGCTGTGCAAAACCCCCAGCCAGCTCCAACACTGAGTCCTTCAGGAGTCCTGGAAAAACAGGGCCCTCACCTACATGCCTCGGCTACCGTGCTTGTAGTTGGAGGGGCACTTTCCTCTGTGCTACATTTGGAAGTGGGGGTGGGGGGGCTACAGTGTACTCAGGTGTGAATGAGTTTTGGTGGTCAAACTACTATTGAAGTAGTTGTCTCCTTCGACTGTGTCACCCTGCTTTGAGCTGCATCCGGTGATTTTCTTCATCCCATCCACGTCTGTTCCAGCTTCCTCTTGTTACTGGTCCTTCACCTCCCTGAGCTGAACTTTGAGTTCCCTCTGAACACTCTTAAGCTTCTGCTGATCACCATGCTTAGAGACTTTTGTCTTCTGGTTCAGGGGGTCCTCAATGTTTGTTCTTAGCACAGCAGCATACAGTTGTTAGTGGAACGACAACGTGGGGTGAGCGTCCGTTTATAGTCCGTTTTTTCCCACTGGGTGACCCCTGCAGTACGTCCTAATCTGTATTCCTGAAACAGTCTCACAGGGTCCTCCTCCTGGCCGAGGAGACGACTTCCTGAATGAGTTTTTTTTGTGGATAAAGCGGTGGTCTCCTTTTCCCAGTGCAGGTCGTGGGGTGACGCTGTTTATTGGCGTACTGTAAATTAACAGTCCTATGGCAGTCCACATAGTGTGATAATGTCAGGATGTCATGTTTGTATACTTGAAACAGTGGAATGGATGACGCCACACGCTACCAACACATCGAAGCATGTGGGGGGATGGGAGGGGGGTCCCCGAGTAACTCTCTGGGCAAGTAAAAAGGATGTAAACTTAGAGTGAAAGGTTCAGTGTCCCATATGAACACGCAGGAAGACAGGTCAGAAATGAAGCCAGGTTGCCTACATGATAACCTGACTGGAGGCGGAATCGCTGAAAGAACCTGCTTAAACCCATTAGAGGATTTTATGTCAGCTACACCATATTGGCATCCTGGTTTCGGTTCCTGTGTAATTATACGTGTATATTCCGTGTCTCCTGAACCCGGACCCCTGACACAGCTCCTGTGTCTGCTGTGTCTCCAGCTCTCACTTCCCGCAGTCAGAGCGTGTCCAGCTGTCCTGTCCATGAGCCGCAATACAACGAGAGGAAAGGAGACGAGGGGAAGGTGAGAACACAAGCTCTTGACTTTTTCTTGTACGTTCCTTTCTTTTTTTTCCTCACCAATTTCCATACAGTTTCTTTTTCCCATTTTTGATTGATTTTTTCCAATTATCTACTCTCCACACATCCCTTCTTTGTCCTTCACCTGTGTGCTCTCATGCTCCTTTGTCATGTTTCACACTTGCTGCTTTAGGAAAACCATAGTTTTTGGAGCATTCTTTTATTTATTAATTTATTTTTTTTCAGGAGGTACCCTGGTATAGAGAGTAATTCTATTGTATGGATTTTATTCAGTTTAGTCTGTGTAGAAAAAAAAAAGAGATATCCGAACAAAACATTTAAACCCGAGAAATATTTATAGAAAAGTCAAATATATATATATATATATATAACATAAATATATATTTATAGGGGAGGTGGCAGCTCAGTGGTTAAGGCATTGGTCTCTGGACCAAAATATCACAGGTTCAAATCACACTACCACCACCAAACTGCTGCTAGTGGGCCCTTGAGCAAGGCCCTTAACCCTTGATTGCTTAGTTGTAAAGTCGCTCTGGATCAGGGCATCTGCCAAATATAATAAAGGTAAATATTTTTATATACTTCACAATATATAACTGTTAATTGTTCATTTTTAACTAAGTTAAAAATTAACCTTTTTTTTTTTGCTCCACAATTTTATTTAAAAGCAGGAGTGTATTGAACCTAAGCTCAAATGTCCTTGGTCAGGTTCGGGATTCAACATAAACAAAACAAAGCGTCATGAGGCTGATGCAGTGAAAGGCTTAAAATAAACAAGGCCATTTATCTGAACTCTGAACCTGAGGCAGAGCGTCAGCTCTTCTTTCTGGCTCAGATAGTCCGACACGGATCCGGTCTCAGATCGAGAGTCTCCGAGACCGTTTCCATCATCTCTCCCGGTGAGCAGGACTGAGACAGTGACCCACTGCCTCATATCTTCTCTCCTAGACCTCAGAGGCCGTTGTTGAATGGCTGAGCGAATTTCAGCTGCAATTCTACGCACCATTCTTCATCAGCGCCGGCTATGACACTTACACCATTAGCAGAATGACCCCGGAGGTAAGATTAAAGACGGACCAACCCGAAAGAAATTTGCGTTCAGGGAGAGAAATTCGTCCGCGCTCGTTTCGACACAGAGCGAGGAGAATCAAGCGGTAAAAAGACGCTTATAATGCTTTTGGAGGGGGGGGGTAATAATAATTATAATAATTCTGTAATATAATGATCCTCAAGTTCCAAATAAATAGATACGAGTTAACAATGAGTAAGTATTTTCAAGATATTCATAAATAGATTTTTGGAAAAAAAGAAAAATAATACAATTTGATCATTATTTGTGAATAAAATCTAAAAACAAATCTAAATCCAAATGATTTTGCATTATACGAATGACCATAATTAAATAAAATAAGAACAAAGAATGTTAAAAATTAGAGTCAGCCTGAATAAAATGAAATAAATGTAATCGTCCGTCATGATAATATTTGGAGTAATATATCCAGGGTGACGTTTTAAGGGTACGTTATTTGTGCTCACCCATTGTGCAGCACTCACGTATTGCTGACATTCTGTTGCTTTTCTCATTACATCAACTTGTGTCATTTGTCTTAAGTGTATGTGCAGCGCCTGGCTTGTCATATTCCTTCCAGTTACTTAATAATATGCTTTGTCTAGTGGATCCGAAGCTTTCCCCACAGTGTTCTTTTGCCTTCTATATATGTGGTTCTTCGACACAGTCGGAGACCCCCAATTGTATAGGATGCCTTTGGGTGCATTAGCAGACCCAAACCTGTTCCGGCATGACAATACCCCTGTGCACAAAGCCAGCTCCGTGACAATACGCTTTACATGGCGTGGAACTGAGGAGTGACCTGTAAGAAACCCTTACACTTAACCCCATTGAACGGCTTTGGGATTGAATTGGAACACTGCACCCAAGAGGAGGGTATTATAGCAGTAAATGAGGACTGTAGTATGTAGTCCACAAACTTTTGTCCATTCATTCATTCATTCATCTTCTACCGCTTTATCCGATCTTCCCTCGGGTCACGGGGAGTCTGTGACTATCTCAGATGTCTATTGGCATTAAGGCAGGATACACCCTGGATGGAATGCCAACCCATCACAGGACACACATACTCACAATCACACACATTCATACACTAGGGACAATTTTCCAAGGTGCCAATCAACCTACCGAGCATGTTTTTGGACCGCGGGGGAAACCGGAGAACCCGGAGAAAAACCCCCTGAGGCACGGGGAGAACATGCAAACTCCACACACACATGGCCGAGACGGGAATCGAACCCGGACCCTGGCGGTGTGAGGCGAACGTGCTAACCACTAAACCACCGTGCCCCTACTTTTGAAAAAAAAAACAGATGAGTATAAGATGTGGAGCAAGAGGCGAGAATATTCGGTGATGTACGATGTGATTTGAGGACAATTTTCCTATTCAGTGACGTCCTCAATCCGGCATTCCCAGCGGTGTTCCATAGGGATGAGAGATCTATAGCTGGAGATCTTCCAATCCAGCCCATGTAAAAAGCATATCTACATGGAGCTTGTGCACAGGGGAAACTGTTAAACCTACTGAAACAGCTTTAAATCTAACAGGAGCAAACAATCAAAACACATAAGAAAACACAAACACGCTATACCAATCTGATTTCCGCCTCGGAGGCGTTTAGCTAGAATTTCAGATATTACCACAGAGCGGATTGTTTTTCGGGGGTTGCCAGAAATGACAAGGTAATACAAAAAGTGGGAATCATGTAACTACATGGAGGAGGTGGTGTAGCCCAGTGGGTAAGGTGTTGGACTCTGGACCGGAAGATCACAGGTTCAAACCCCACCACCACCAAGCTGCCACTAGTGGGAGCTCCTTGAGCAAGGCTCAATTGCTCAGTTGTAAGTCGCTCTGGATAAGGGCGTCTGCCAAATGCCGTAAATGTAACCAAAGGTTCTGAGCTATCTGTGATATAACTGCACCATAACCATCTGCTTCCTCCTCATACCAGGTTACGTCCCTGGTTAACAATCCTGTCGAGTCCAATTTTTGTTTTTCACATTTAGAGAATGAAACCTACCGAGCATGTTTTTGGACCGGGGGGGAAACCGGAGAACCCGGAGAAAAACTCCCTGAGGCATGGGGAGAACATGCAAACTCCACACACACAAGGGAGGTGATAGCCCAGTGGTTAAGGTGTTGGACTCTGGACCGAAAGATCATGGGTTCAAACCCCACCACCACTAAGCTGTCACTAGTGGGTCCTTGAGCAAAGGCCCTTAACCCTGAATTGCTCAATTGTAAGTCGCTCTGGATAAGAGCGTCTGCCAAATGCTGCAAATGTAAATGTAAACCCGCACAGGACGCCTCCAAATTCGTTTGGGGAAGTGCATAAAAGCAGTTCAATCGACATCCATTTAACCACGTTGGTGAATAGCATGCAAGACACTGCTTGTATCATTCTAATAACAAAACCAGTATATATAGGCAAGTAAGAACTTTAACAGACATTGTTTTGTTTATGGTTTCGTTATGAATCAGGAATGTTGTCGAAATGAAAGTGAATAGGATTGTCAATGTCCTGCTTAGCGTTAGCTTAGAATGTCCTCACAATGTAAGGCCCGGCCGTAATAAGTGTGTGTATGTGTGTGATGGGTACGGGTGGACCTTGTATGATTTTCTTCTCAGGATTTGACAGCTATTGGTGTGACTAAACCGGGTCACCGGAAGAAAATGCTCTCGGAGATCAATAAGCTCAGCGCTACAGAGTGGACTATTGACCACAAACCCGTGAGTACAACTTGTGATCATCAGTTTGATTTTTAAATCGTGGTCTTGGTGAACCCCAAGATATTATTTTGATAAGTGCACACTAATCGAGGTGTGTGTGTGTGCCGATGATTCCCAGGCGAACCTCTGCGAGTGGTTAAACATGATCGGACTGAGTCAGTATCACCAGCTTTTGGTCCAAAACGGCTACGAAAACATCGAATTCATCACAGACATCACGTGGGACGATCTGCAGGAGATCGGCATCACCAAACTCGGTACAGCAGTCTCAATGCACACAAAACAAATTGTACCTACGGTAACACCCAACAAATCTATTCTGATTTTTGCCCATTTTGTCCAGGCCATCAGAAAAAGCTCATGCTTGCCGTGAAGAAGCTAGCGGAAATCCAGAAAGGCACAGAAAAGCGAAACATGACCCGCAAAAAAACTCAGGAGCAGACATCCGTCGAGTGCCCTCCCCCCGAGTGCACTTCTCCCAAACTGAGCACCTTCCAAGAGAACGAGGCGAACGCCGAGATCCCGGACGGACACGAAAAGGACGCGCGTACGGTCCGGCAGAACAGCGGGGGCGGACAGAAGGGAAGCTCTTCATCGGCGCATCCGAAACCTCGCCAGGCTTACTCTCAAGGTCCACCGTATACCCCGCCCCAGACCCCGACCAAAACGAAACCGCCCTCGTCGCCCAAAAATGGAGTTCCGATGCTGGACAAACCCAGCTCGTCGCCCACCCACAAGACGCATCAGGAAGCAGGGAGGAAGGAGGAGTCCCATTCGGCAGCAAACGTACCTGTGCCTCAGATTCTCCTGCCCCCAGACAGCGACGAATCTGGGAAACAGGAACAGGAACTGAAAAAGCGCACTCACAGCCTGAATCGCTACGACGGCGAGCAGGAGCGCAACGAGGCCGACATGGCAAACGCGAACACCACCGTCCAGCGGCGTGTCAGTCGGAGCAATTCCGTACGCAACCAGAGCGAGAAAAACAACGACAAAAATGTCAAGAACGAGAAAAATGTTAACCGGGGCAGCCAATCGATTGCTTTGAGGCAGAAGAAGAAAGGGCCTCCGCCGCCGCCACCAAAACGATCTAGTTCGGCCATCTCCAGCTCCAGCACCAACTTAAATGACATGCCAAAAGACACGAGTCCTGGGAACCTTCTGGATGTCAATTACAACCCACAGAGGCGTGCCAGCGCTGTGGAAACAAGCGTCAGCGCGGCGGCCGGAGGCGGTGGCGCGGTGGAGACAGGGAGTGTGGGCAGCGTCAGGAGCATTGCCGCCATGTTGGAGATGTCATCTATCGGAGGCGGAGCAAAAGGACTTGCCATGCAAAAGTCTACAGCGCATTATCTACAGGTAAGTCATTACTTCTTGCGCTTTCTTTTCCTCCTTCAGCGTCCTTTTGGTCAAGTGTGCATTTCCGCCTCCTCAGGTGTCCCAATCAGGCGGGAGGCAATACGATGCGATTGGTTTGGACGGAGAAGTGGTGAATCGCCGCAGGACCATCAGTGGCCCAGTGACAGACCTGGTAGCAGCTGCTAAGAAAAAATCCCAACAACCCGACCCCAAACTACCAGTTCAAACTACAGCACAGGATGAAATCCAGTCCAGACCCATTCCTGAGAACCAGCCTTTTGCGGAGGACAAACATCCGACTGTTAAAACGAAGCCGAAGCAAAGCGAGGACGTCACAAACGCCGTCCACGCCGCGCCGCAAGACGATTCTCAGAACACGGACGGCTCGAAAAAGAGGTCCTGGAGCTCCAAACCTCCTCAGGACGAAGCCAGATTTTACCTCACAGAGTCAAACACTGTTAAACGGAGGCCCAAGATCAAAGAGAAGGAGTCCGAGGACGAGACGTTGTACCAGAACGGAACCGGCACTATTAAGCGGCGTCCGGTTTCGGAAGTCACCGTCTCTGAACAGCCCAGATCAGTGGAAAAGCCAGTGGAGAATGCCCCTCGGAGGGAGAAATCAGACCTGGATGGACATAGCGCACCTGGTAAAACCGCTAAACCTCCAGTGTCTCCTAAACCCGTCCTCCATAATGTGAAGAGACAAGACACTCCAGCTGCAGTGACCAAAAAAGCCGCCTTTCCTGGAGCTCCTGGCAGCCCAGGTACTACACAGTGTGGCCCTTTCTCTTGCCCTGTCTTTACCCAATTATGTGAGTATTCCTCTTAAAAAAACAAAAAACAACAAACAAACAAACAAAAAGCTCCAAGCCTTTTTTAATTTTGTGTCGGATCAGAAGTTTTAGTTTGCTTTCTTCCCATCTTTGTTCTTATTATTGCGTGAAGCATGCTAATTTATCCACCCTGGATTTTCTTTCCAAAATTAGTGTAAGCATATATACACTTATCAAATACGTCTTCCAAACCATCTAGACAGCAATTTACATATCAGTAACTCGACGTTAAACTCATTTACTGCTATTATTATTATTATTATTATTATTATTATTATTATCACGCTTCCCACAGGTCAAGGAATTTCTGGAATATCAAGGAATTTTAAGAGGTCTATTCCAGACGTTGGAAGTCAGTGAATTCTTTTTGTTGGCATGTCAGGGATTTTTGTTGCTTGACGCTTTAAATTGTAGTTTTTACGTGGCAGAATGTCATCTTTCGATATATATATTTTTTAGCGCGTCGTTTTGTAGGTCATCGGAATGATATCGCTATACTATGATATCGCTAGCTAATTATAATAAAAAAAGATTTATACTAGCATAGGTCCTCACTGACTAAAAAAAATTGGGCAAATTAGTTTGTGAGCTAATTAGTGTTCATTCTTGACCAATTTTTTGGCTTTTGTATTTAAACTTGTATATTAGTGTAAATTAAATCAATAATTTATTAATGATATAGTTTAATTGAAAAGCTTGGCAAGGCCCTTGTACATTTTTTTAAAAAGTGTATGTGGCTGATTTTTCCCCCGTTCATTATAAATCATGAAAATTCAGCTTTCTACTCAGTGAACATCAGGGAAAAGTCAAGGAATATGACATTTCGGTTTAGAGTGCGGAACGCTTATACCAAATGGCCCGACTTTACAGTACCGTTTTAACCATATTATCTCCAGTTTCACAAGATAAAGCGTTAAAGTCCACCATGCAATGAAGGACAGCACTTCTGTACAGCGTGTAATCCGTCTTCATGACCCGGTTGTTTGGGGTAAATACCCACCACTTGTAACCTTAAGTAACCTTAATTTAAAAAATCGTCCCCCAGAACCAAGCGTCTGCTCCGCCAGCACAGACTTTACAGCAACTGCAAGATCTATTTTTGTGTCCCTTGTTTCGATCACTTGTGGTATTTATACTCCAAGCTCTCTTTCTCTCCACATGACTTCAGTCATGAGAGTTCATCCATCAACAGTCTAAGCAGAGATGCCCAGAATTCCCTCTGTCCAGCCACTTCCTCTAGCTCCCCCGGGGGGACACCGAGGCGTTCCCAGGACAGTCGAGAGACATAGTCCCTCAATGTGTTCTGGGTCTTTCTCGAGGCCTTTTCCTGGTGGGACATGCCCGAAACACCTCCCCTGGAAGGCGCCCAGGAGGCATCCGAAATAGATGCCCAAGCCACGCCAGCTGTTCCCTCTCGATGTGGAGGAGCAGCGGATCTACTCCGAGCTCCTCCCGAGTGACTGAACTTCTCACCCTATCTCTAAGGGAGCGCCCAGCCACCCTGCGAAGGAAGCTCATTTCGGCCGCCTGTATCCGGGATCTTGTCCTTTCGGTCAAGACCCGAAGCTCATGGCCATAGGTTGATAGACCATCAACCATCCTCTTTGGGCGCACACACCAGTGTGTCTCCGAGGTCCGGTTTCGATCCCTGCAAAAGAATTCCTTGTGAATAACACAAGTCCTGACTCAAGCTTTCTCTACTGGACGCCTCTCCAGTTGCTAACATCCTGTCAAACAGTAGTCTGACCGTCTGCTTAAACTTTTTCGGAGGTAAAAAATACATGCAGAATTTTCCAGACGTTTCCAAAATTCCAACATGGAACATCCAGCAGACATGTTGAGAACACACACACACACACACAACATATCCAGGGCTTTTACATCACCAGGTGAATCCCATTCAACACTGCAAGCTTGAATAATGAATTCAGACCTTTAGGGAGGACGTCCAGAATATCGATTACCTCCTGATATCAAGTGTAGGTGATTTCTGCATCCAGGAGTCTTTTTTTTTAATCATTAATCAATCAGTGTCAGGAGTATCATTTGAATAACAGCTTGCTAATGAATGTTATGCTTAAACTTGACCTGCCAAACTCTTCCTAACCATATTCTGTGCAGCTGTTTCGATGCAGTGCTTTTACCACTAAAAGAGTAGTTTTATAACGAGCCATCAGATGGCAGCACACTCCTGCATACAGAGTCACAGGGAGCACCCTGGGTACATCGGGAGCTCTGCAGCCGGTGCTATTCCAACCATGTGTTCGTACTTCAGACTTCGCCCTCTTCGCGGAGATGAAAATCCACCTTAAATCCATCTTTTGACACCAAATGGAAGATTCCCAGCAAGTGGCAGGAACATTGGAATCTGTATTGCTGCGCAAGAGGAAGGAAAACGCTTTCACACCACCTCATTTACCTTTCAATTTAACCAACCGTTTATATATCGCTGGAAATGTGCCTTCTTTAACTTCAGTATCAAGGCGCCTACGACGGACGACATTGTTTATTGTTAATCCCAGAGTGATCACTTGTCAGTTCTGTCTATCTATTTTCCTGAGTAGTGCATCCATATCGCTTCAAACTACAAAATCATTCAGGGATCTGTGGCTCAAGGTCCTTTGTAGCCAATTATATTGAACAATACTTCATTGATCACTCCATTACTGATTATCCTGGGATTACACCCGAATGGTGTTATTCCTACCCAAGAACTCCAGAGTAGGAAGAAAATATCTCTCTTAGTCCCAGTGTATAGTATGTGAATTTTATCCAATCCATATATCTACTTTACCATCTTATATAATATATCAGGATCTTTCCCTGCTAGTGATTTGACAGTCCATGTTTTTAAAGCAGGTTTGCCTGCTGCACCACTGGTAATCAAACTCTCAAATCTAAACATCGCCATTTTTGTTCAGTTTAGTCATGATATAGATTTTTGATCCGAAACCCATTGAGGCACGGACTCTACAAAAGCTCAGAAGGTGTTTTTTCGGCTTGTTGATCCAGAACATCCAACAGATTTTAGATCATGGCCATATCTCAGATGATTCCTCCTTAGATGATTTATCTATGGACAGATTATCCTCCCAAAAGAGTCACGGTCCAGTTCTGATGCTTACTTCACAGCCCTATAGACACTATGTGTTCCCGAAAATGTTCTCTTCCACACACACGTTGTCTGTGGGATCGGATCAGCTGTATCAGCCTGCCACCAACTCATCCCTTATCCTTCTTTGGTACATATTAACCACTGTCCTTCCAGGATCACCCCGTAAAAAAAAAAACGCCTGTTCCGTAGATCCTCTGACCAAGTCTTTACAATTGTTTTGTCCTACTTTCTTCCAAGGCATCAGCGTCCAAATACATGATTGCTTTTGATAGAATTGTACTCAATATTTTGCACTACACATATTTTGTTGTTGTCGCTGTAGGGAGTTTGGTCACCAGGCTTGTTAACTCTTCCTCAAATATAAACCCGCGATGCATCTCTAAAGGCCAGATGGTGTCTGATGTATGCCGCGTCGTAGAAAGACGAGTCTTGCTTGTCGTTTTTCATAAAAGCACTGCAGATTAAACCCAGAGCTGGAACGAAATGAAATGTTATAAAGTACAGCGTTAGAAATCTGCCAGATCTTCACTATTGGCCAGTAAAAGACAACGTGTTAGGTTCAATTCTGACATAAATATTACTTTCCTTCTATTCTATTAAAAAGGGTGTATGTTTGGAGCTCCGTTAGCTAAATCCCTCCCCCCGAAAAAAGTCCAATTCCATTGTTTGTTCTTTTTCTCAGCCATTTTGCTTTGTTTCGATACGTTCACAGTCTCACATGGCTTCCGTAGTTGATGTCATTTGATGCAGTGGTTCATTTGTTCTCTGATCGGAACCTCATTTTTGCAAACTGCTTCTCATTGTTGTTTTTTTGATGTTCTACTTCAGTAGGTGTGTGTTTACCATCCATTATACTCTCCTACGGTGAATCTTATCAAGAACATGTAGACAATGTTTCTCTTACCGTTAAATCTAGCAGATTAGCCAATGCATGATGGCGTTTCGGGGGCTTTTCGTAAATGACAAATGAAGCCCCGTCGTGTGTGTTGTTTTTTCGGCTGCGTAGAAGAGAAACTTTGTCCGTGCTTCGTTGTCGGTTGAACTGTCGCTTCAATCTCCTTCTGTGTATGTCCGCCGCAGTCGAAGGGAAGAAGGTTCCTCCGCCGATTTCCCCGAAACCCACTCCTCCGCCCACGGCTCCCAAGCCGAACAAAAACGTCATTCAGAAAGTCGCCGTGACGACTCTGGTGTCGTCCGCCAACCAGACCGTCATCGTCACGACCGCCGCTCCCGCCGTCACGCCCCCTCCCAACCCGGCGAAAACGCCGACGCCGCCGGCTCAGAGTCCGCAAACTCCGCAGACACCCATCACGCCCCCCATTAAACCGCCGCGCTCCTCCATCGGAGGGGTGTCCATGGACGCCGGGAGCGGGGCTCCGCCGACGCCGGAGGTCGCCGCGGTGACCAGCGTGGACGCCGTGCACCAGAAGATCGAGGAGACGAGCGCGTCGCTCGCTGCCGCTCTGCAGGCCGTGGAGGAGAAGATCAGAGAGGACAGGAATAAAGAGTAAGGCGCGCTACAAAAACTCCACATGCATTTATTCACTACTCAGGACACACGTGTCTACTAAACGTTATGGCCAAGGGTTTCTCTTTTAATGCTGAACAACTTACTCTCGCCATCTCACACACACACACACACACAAGTCAAGCCTGTAGTATAGTTGCAACTCTAAAAAGCACAATTTACGGCTTATTTGACTATTTCACTTTATCGTTTTGGTAATTTGCCTAAATAGATAAATAAATAAATTTAAAAGATGCCCATTTTATGCATGACTGTTAAGTGTTTACGTAAAATGGTACCGCTTTGAAGTAAGATTCCGTTTTACTGACCATGTTATCGGTCAATGTGCGACACGGACAAAAATCGAATGCCAAAAGCGATGTTAGAGATTCACCTCTAGAGGCCGCTCTCGTACTATATAATGACGCAGCCGATACACGCAACTATAGGAGGGGGGTGTGACTCAGTGGTCTAAGGCGCTGGGCCGCTGATCGGAAGATCCGGGATCGAGCCCCGGTATGGCCAAGCTGCCGCCCTTTGGTCCTTGAGCAAGACCCTTAATCCTCTGTGCTCCAGGGTGCGCCGTATCCTGGCTGACCCTGCGCTCTGACCCCAGCTACCAACATCAAACTGGGATATGCGAAGAAAGAATTTCACTGTGCTGTAATGTATATGTAACAAATAAAGGCTCTTCTTCTTCTATAAACTATCGGTGCCAATATATCAATATCTATACAGTTATACAGATATAAGTACACACACGAGAGATTTATATCTTATAAATGCTTCGTGAAGCATTATAGTATATAGTTATAGTAATAATGCGGTATAATAGTAAAAACTTTTGATATTTTGAACTGTGTTTGTGTGTGTGTGTGTGTGTGTGTTTTAGCCTCACCACCGAGAACAAGAGCACAGTGAGCATCCTGGACGACATCGGCAGCATGTTCGACGACCTGGCCGATCAGCTGGACGCCATGCTGGAGTGAAGAGCACAACGCCAGAAGAGCAACAAAGGGCACAATAGACCAACATCCTCTTTCCTTCATCCTCTCATCACTTTCCACTTTCTCTCTCTCTTTTTCTCTCTCTCTGTCTCTCTCTCTCTCTTTTCCTCCTTCCATTCATTTTCCAATAATCTCTCTTCGTCCTCTCCGTCCGCCTCTGATGCACAGCCTTTTTTAATGCAGAGGCCGGATCTTTTATTGTTTTTCCCGGAGCGGGGACG
The DNA here is from genome assembly GCA_030449085.1 of Kryptopterus vitreolus. Taxonomy (NCBI): domain Eukaryota; kingdom Metazoa; phylum Chordata; class Actinopteri; order Siluriformes; family Siluridae; genus Kryptopterus; species Kryptopterus vitreolus. The sequence continues at coordinate 26,048,551 of JACRUU010000012.1, forward strand.
CGGACATGTGTGGCGCGTCTCTCACCTAGCAGCCCACTCGTGTATATGAAAATAATTATTATGGTATGTGTACATTGTGTAAGCATGAGGTTTTTCTTTTTGAGTTTTTCCGGATCGGAAAACAAAACAAACAAGCAAAAAAAAAAAAAAAAAAAAAGTAAGTACGTTTTAAAGAACAAAAATCTCACAGTGAGAGGCCTGCATCAATCAATACAGTAATATATATATATATAAATATATAATATTATATATTATATATATATATATATATATATATATATATATATAAAGAAATATTTATAAATATTTTATTTAGTTTTTTAATCCCATGGTAAATGCAGGTTAGTGTTATGTTCAGAACATCGATGAGATGAAACGTTTTTTTGTTTAAGTGTTTAAGAACGTGTGTGCTGGGTTTTTATTTTTAATTTATTATATATATATATATATATATATATATATATTTTTTTTTTTTTTTTTTTTTTTTTTTTTCTCTCTGTGACCTCACCTACAGCCGGAATGGTTGCCCCATATCCTAGACGCTAGTGTTTTTTTCCCGCAATTCGTTCCGATCAGACGCCTTCGCACACGGCGCTTAGCGTAATCGATCCTGACCAGAGGACGCAGGGACGCTAAACAGATGACCTCCAGAGCTACGCTAGAAGCGACTGTAGCCGTTTCATTGCACGCTCATTCTCAGTGTTCGGTTTGACCCCCGAGGTGCATTATGGGTGTAGATGTAGACCACTTTAGGAAGAACCGGTCTTAGTAAGCGAGCAGGCACCTGCCATAGAACCCCCTCGACCCCCACCACCACCACCACCGATCCCCACCGATCTCATCCTTACAGTGTCTCGACGATTCGTGTGCCGTGTGCCTTAACACGACCAGTGACCTCACACACACACACACACACACACACACACACACATGCACCGATCACGTCTAAAGCAACCGATCCTACATGACGATAACCGTACGAAACAATGCATTCTGAAAGTAAATTATTCCGTCATTCCGTAGTGCACATTCTTATATTATTATTGATGTTTTCCAGATGATTAGAAAAGATGTATGTGCACCATAACGAGGGCTTTTAGGTGGAGATATATACGTACACATATATATATATATTTTTTTTATAAATAGAAACCGAAAATGAATTGTATCGTAGTCGGATGAACTAACGTCGTACCCAGCGATCAGCTACGCGTCTCGGTATTCGCGTGGGAGTCGAGCGATCCAAACGCTACGGTGGCATCGTGTTCTTTTTGTTCCCCCTCCGCCGAATACCGCGATACGTACGCAGGCGAGGGCCGCACGCCTAACACGTGCGACCTTTTTGTTTCTTTTTTTAATGTACGTGCCTTGTCTGATTTTTTTGTGTGCGTGTGTAGAAACGGTGTACAGACTTTTGTTTTTGTTTTGTTCCTCCCAGCTTTGTATATATAGCGAACTGCATTACGTAAATTCCTGATTCAAATGCCCGTGTGTGTGGTTTTTTTTTTTTTTTTTGTTCATCATTTCAGATTCTAAATGATAATAATAACGATATTAACGACGGTAATAATAATTATAATAATAATGTGCAAAATATTATATATATTGGTTCCAAATGTTTTATTTTCACTGTTTGCCAGAGATGTTTTATTTAAAAAAAAAAAAAAAGAATAAGAATAATAATAAGACATGAGATTCCCTGCACGGCTCACTCGGGTGTCTGTGTGTAAGGTGTGTGTGTGTGTGTGTGTATGGATGTGAGTGTGAGTGAGTGCAGGCTGTAATATTGTGTTCATGTTCCTGCTGTTGGTTCGTATTGAGCTGTGTTCATATCGCCATTGGAAAAAGTGGTGTGCTTGCAGTGATGCACCAAAAAACCACCTGCTCTAAATAAATGTTCGACACAAAATCTGCACTTTTTTGCGATTTGTTTTCCATTTGCAATCGTTTAAAGCTCGTCTCAGGACCACGGTGCGAGGGACCTTTTTTTCAGTATACATATATGGGTACAGATACATACTGGGTACAGAGTCCACCAAAACAATGCATACACACTTCAGGAAAAGGAAAATAAAAAAAAGGCCTGGAAGCCAATGAACACAGGTAACTTGTATTAATCTCATGTCTCAATACATTTTTTATTAAAATATTTATACAAGTTATTTCTTCCCTGAGGTGTGTATACATATACACACACACATACGTTTGACTTTTTTTTTTTTTAGATCCTACCATGATTCAGACTGTTGTCATGTCGTCTCCTGCCCACTAGATGTCGCCATTGGTCCTCCGCATTTTTTTCCTGTGTCCTTGTTAATTGCATTATCTATCACCTGGAAACAATTAGTCATGTGAATGTTTAGGTTCATTAGAAGCTCCCTTTCTGTTTTTGCATGTCATGGCGTGTCAGCGAATTCTTATTCTCACAAAAGTGTTTTGTTTTTTCTTTTCCTTCAACTAAACATTTAACCGGTTATTAGAGCTCGTCACTAAAGCTTTCCTTTTCTAATTGCACTACTAATACAAAAACGCGGTATCGCTCCAGTCCAAGCAAGACGTTTGTCAGAACAATTTATTCGATATTGTGATAAAAACGTAGGCAATCATCAATGACAATGGAAACGTGTTATATCGGCGGTACAGTGGCTTCTGATTGGCAAAATAATGTAATTCGATGATAACACTGTGTATGTGTGTGTGTGTGTGACTGAATAAAACACCACCAGGGCAGATCCCAAAACCAGTCATGGTGTGTATCACACACACACACACACACACACACACACACATATCTCTGCTCTATCATAGTCGGCTGTAATACAGTCATAATTTTGGTTAATAATGAAAAGATCCAGCATATTAATACTGCTTTAGACAACCGTAAAGACTTCCTCTGTGGTTCGTCGATGCGGAAGTATTTATGGCTAGCGCCACCATGTGATTTAAAACTGATCCTACGCGAAGTAGGTTTCCGCTTAATCCACCGAGCGATATTCACTCCTACCTTCATCTGCGTCGTTGGCGCCGATGGCCTCGTAAGTTAACAATGATGCACTGAAAACTTTCATTAGGTGATTAGGTATATATACAGGTAATAATAATAATAATAATAAAAAACAATATCAAGGACAGAAAAGAAAATCTCCCATTTGGCAATATCAAATGTTAGTCGTAAAGTTGCTCGGGTGAGGGGAACGACACACACACACACACATCCTCGGACGGAGCAACATATAAAAAACAGTTTTCTTCATTTCTTTCGGGTTAGGAATACTGCTTTTTGTATCTTGATCATGAAACGCAGTTCAAGTCGTCTCGCAACGTCCTCGAAAGATTGCGTCACGTTTGTGGCGTGAACAGCAACGGGCGCAAAAAAAACAAAACAGATGTGAACGTTTTCAGGCGGGGAAAATCCGATCCGGAAGGAGCTGAATGGATGAAGCGTGCGCGGGACGCTCTGTAAAAAGGTCCCGAATGTTAGTGGAGGAAAGTGGTCCGGTCTGCTGGGAAAGTTCCTGCACAGAAGGAATCTCGGAAGGCGATCGGTCACACCGAGGCTCGCCGTGCCGAGGAGCCGCTGTCGTGTTGGAGCGAAACGTCTATATACAGGAGCTGGTTCGTCTGGACCGGGTTAAGGCGATAAATCGTGTCCACGTGACGAGAAAACGGATCGATACGGAGAATACAAAATAAAAATAATAATCACTCCTCACCAGGCTGGTATCCTAAAAGGTGATTTTTTTTTTACACTCTGCTGGAAAGTCAACGAAAGTCCATTTTTTGTGGTTTTAGAACTTACTTAACAGGTCCAAACCTGAGGGGGCAAAAAAAAAAAAAAAGGGTTAATGACACTCCTACACTTACACCTATTGAGCGTTATTCAAGCCGGAATGTGTGCCTGTTAGCAAAAAATGGGAATGATGTAATGCAAGATAGACGGTGTTAGACGTTCTATAACAGGATGTGTGTGTCAGAATTGCATAATTGTGGTAAGATCTGAATAAGATCTGATCGTGGTGCGAGGGTTTTTCTATTGGATCGATATACATTGAGATATGAATTGCATCGGCCTCAGCATCCGACTCTGTAGCTGTAATATTACATAATAATACACATATAAACCAATAGCCAGTAAAAGTGTAACATAACAGAATGAGACGGACCTTCACAGTGCTGTCCACAGCTCCAGAGAAAAGGCGCCCTCTAGAGACGGCCAAAGCCGTGACGCTGCCTTGGTGACGCAGCAGAGTCTGCGTGCAGATCATGTTGTCCATGCTCCACACCTAGACGGTTAAATAAAATAAATCAATTCTTGACATTAATAGTGGAGGATATTCTGCGTTTTTTTGTGAACATACCCTAAGTGAGCGATCGTAGGAGGCACTGAACACTTTGGTCTGGTCCGGAGTGGAGATGACGGCCAGGGCATAAACCGTCCCTACGTGCCCAGTCAGTGTGCGCACCTGCTCCTTGGACTCGATATCCCACACCTGGGGAGGACGGAGACGTGCATCAAACATCCGCGAGACGGGGTGAAAAAAATTGCAAACGAAGGATGTGCGTTACGGACGAGACGTCGACTCACGTGGATGAGGTTCTCGTACGTGCCGCAGACGATGTGGTGGTTGGTGACGGCGATGGAGTAAACGCTGCCTCCGGAGGTCTGGAGGACATGGACGCACTCAAGAGAACGAATGTCCCATATCTGAGGGAGAGAAAAATGGAGCATGTTTGCGCATTGCGTTTTATTATAGCCATATTATAGCCACTTCTAACGGATCTAGCATTAAAAGCTTTTCACAATTCATCTACATAGGCTGCTCTGTTCTGTTCCGTCATAAAGAAGGGATTTGATGTAGACACTCCTGATCCTGAGTTATGAGAATTCACCCTATGAATGAGTCGTATTATTATCCTGTGGTCATATTCCTTCACCTTTATGGTTTGGTAGGATCCGCTATACAGGTGATTCTGCGACGCGACCAGAGCTCGCACCCAGTGATTCAACCCGGTGAGCTCCTTCTTCAGCTTCAGCTCGGTGCCCACAATGTCCCACACCTACACGCAAACACAAACACGGTGATTGTTTCTCTGCGCTGACAAGAAACGCATTAGACATTCATTTCATATCACGAGCGCAGTATTGTGTCTGATGTCGTGTCCTCCACCTTGATTGCTTTGAGCGATCCACTGAAGAGCATGTTGTGCGAGGAGACGAGCGTGCACACTGGATTGTCGTGCGCACGAATGGTGTTCACTTTCTGCAAGTTCTGGATGTCCCAAACCTGCGTGTGCGTGCACACAGACAAACACACAAGCGAAATGTGCTTAGTCATGTGATGCAATTATGGTTAGAACCCCAAAAGATGCTTGCATGAGGCTCACTTACAATGATGGTGCAATCTGCTGAGCCACTGTACAGCTTATTCCTGTTTTGTGAGGAACAACAACAGCAAACTAAGAATATTGTGCAATCCTCTGTAGCTCGTTACTATAAAGCCGTTCGTACACTCACCCCTGAATGCACAGTGCTAAAACTATGCCGTCGTGACCCTCCAGGGTTTTCTGACACTTGTATGTGGTGCACGTGTCCCACACCTGAACAAATAAACAGCTATAATATGCAGAACTTTGATCTTGCGGATCCTGAAACCGGACTGAACACAAATCTATGTTTACTATCGTTTGACTAGCAAGGCAAATTAGTGAACCGATGTACCTTAATGGTTTTATCGGACGAGCCGCTGAAGAGAAGGTCACCGGTGGAGTAAACGCACAAACACCACACGGGACCCTGGTGACCCACAAAGGTGCCTTTACACTTGAAGATCTGCTGAGGGTCGTAGGCTAAAAATAAATAAATAAATAGAGAAAGAAAGAAAGAAAGAAAGAAAGAAATGAGTAAGCAAGTAGGTAAATAAATAAATAAAATTCTGTATATATGTAACTTTGTTGGATCGGACTAGCCGATAAATGACTGATCAACCAATCATTTAAATGGATATCAGATAAATAAATAAACACTCCATGTAAAATGCTGAACTTGGTAACAAATATGTAAAAAATCAGTCTGGGATCATGAGAATGTGCTAAATGAAAAAATAAATGATTTAAATGAATATAAAGCGGTAATTTAATTAATGTAAAAATTCATTACTATAATTAATAAATTGTAAATGACATATAAGCAAAAATATATATCCCATGAAACATCCCATAAAAACTGGTTGTATCAAAATTAATATAAAACTGGAATGTAACTGTAGTTTTTTTAATTGTAAAAAAAATCATTACTATTATTAATAAATGAAAAAACGATATATAACTAAAAAATATATTAGTTCTCAGTGAATTGTCAAATCACAGAGCATGTGGTGTCAACGATTAGCCTCTAGAGGCCGCTCTCATAATGGCAGCAATCTATCTCATAAGATCCAGAAATATGTGCGTGTGTGTGTGTGTGTGTGTGTGTGTGTGTGTGTGTGTGTGTGTGTGTGTGTGTATATATATTCTACGCTGATAGTGCCAATGATCATTCCAATGGGAAAACCAATAAATCGGACGAACATCCCATAAAAACTTAACAGCCCTAATGCCCTTACAGTAAGATGTAGTTTTTAATGTCAGATTTCTGACACTGACCGACACAAAGTATCTGACGAACAATAATTAACCGTAAGAGATTATACTCACAGCCGAGGATTCCCATGTTGAGCCTGGCATTAATATGTGAAAGCTCATCCTATAAAAATATAAATATGAAAATAAATAAATAAAATACATTTGGATTTCTATTGAGCTACAGGGTTTAGTTACCACTACTATAATAACAACCACTTTTATGGATAACGTTTATCCTTACGTTAAGCATCGAGGCGTCTCTACGAAATTCCATCAGATCTTCACTCAGTTTACTTTGGTTCTCGTCCAGCACATCTGCACAACATCGCAACAGCGGACCGCATTCAGATCACTAGTTTCTCACTTTCATTTTTACAAAGATTATTAGAAGCATTATTATTATTATTATTATTGTTGTTACCAAATTTGAGCTCCAGGTTTTTCTCAAGCTGGTCGAGTTTTTCGGACAATTTGCCCAGCATGGACCGCAGGAAAGAGATGTCCTGATCCTTCTGCGCCAGGGTCACCTAGTCAAGGGGACAGACAGCGAAGTGAACTTAATGAAAGATATTCGTAGGAAAACAGACCCAGCATTGTGCTCCGTTACTCGCCGTCTTACCTGCATCTCGTGGAAGCGATCGTCCGTCTGCTGCAGGAACTCCTTCAGCCCTTCGAACTTGCACGCCTCCAGGTGCGTCTCGTACGTGTCCTGATTCCCAATGAACGTGCACCTGATAGAAAGACAAGAGCCCACGGTATATATTATAATTAGCTCAAAATACAGAAAAATGCAAAATGTGCCCGCCCGTGCTCACCCGTATTTTGAATGCGGGCACTTGATGTGTTCGCACTCCTTCAGATGGGCCTCCAGGTTCATAGTGAGTAAAGGAGGACAGCTGGGATTGTTTGGGCAGCGCACCGGTCGGTAGTCACAGCTGGCCTCGTGCTCTCTGATCACACACAAACACAACTGCTTGGTTATAATGCAGCACACAGGCAAAGACAGTCGTGATGCCGCCAGTCGACCTCAGCACAATTTCCACGTGTAACACACAAGCTTAATGCCCTAATTATGAAAGGAAATGCAGGAATATCGTCTCACTTCCTGGTGCTGAGTTTGATGGTGAAAGGGCAGCCGAGTGGATCCACCTCGAAGGCGGCTGGTTTTCCGGACGCGGTGGGGCGGACGCCATATTTACAGTGGATGAAGAGCTCACCGATCTGCTCGGCCACAGCAATGTTGTTCACCACTACGGTGAGCTTCGAGTTGTCTACTGGGCATTTCTCTACACACACACACACACACACACACACAAACGCACACACACGATTCAGACCCAATGCGTTCATATGCGTTAAAATCTATTTAAAAAAATACACCTCCAATAAACAGATTGATCTATTCATTCGATTACACGCAGTCCCAGGCTTGACGATGGCCACTTAAAATTAAGAATCGGATACTTGTTATAAAATCAAAATATAGATTCCCCTCATGGATTCCTGGTTTGCATTTTTTCCCCCACCTGCCAATCTGCCAGGACCTTCTACGTGTCCGATCTGCCAGGACCTTATGTGGTTATCTAAACATCAGTTTATAAGATGGACCGCGGGAAGCGCTCAAACGTGTGACTACAATTTGTAAAAACTGAAGATAAAACTGGGAATGAACATAACCTGAAAATATCAAAAGCCTACCTAGGAGTCTTAAAGGATAGTGATCGGTATGGGCTAATTTTCTGTAATTTAATAATAATTTAACATAATTTAACAAAGGAACACTATTGTAATGTTACGACTTGATATACTCATGTATGTGACAATAGTTATATAGACAATAGGTTATTCATATCGCTATAGTCATCGTAAGATTGAAAAATCAAATGAGTGTAATGGCAACAATATAGGCATTGAATTAAAACAGATGGCTTGATACCCTACTAATCTGTGAACTATTTTTTTTACGGCAAACTTGGTTTGCTATGTGATTAAAATACACTTTGCTAACTATAACACCCGACTACACACCTATTCTACATGATAAAGCTATTCGTAATGGGTGTGAAATTTACCGGAGGTTAGGGCACATCGCCTACAGAAGGTATGCTGCGGAGGAAATGAGACTGATATTAAAAACAAGCTTCTATACATACACAACATATAAACCACAGCATTCTTAAAGTGAGCAAATCTAAAGTCAATACACAGACACTTTTATACAATTCTATTATTAGGAAATGCCGTAAAGCTCACCCCACATGTGGTGATAACGGGATCTTTAAACACATTGCAGCACAACTGACAACACAGTTTCACCGAAGGCTGTTCTGCAAAAACCTGCGGATCCTGAGAAAGAGAGAGATATTGCATTTCCAGTAAAAAAAAAAAAACACTATTTATACAATATACAGACATTTTAAAGTGCAACACATCTGCTACATTTAAATCTCATGTTAACGCTGAAGTGTATTGAATTTTTTTGTGGGTAATTGTAAACCTATAAAGTAAAAACAGATGGTGGGTCAACTACACCTCTATCCCTAGATGCATGTAATCTTGTGGATCATTTCCAAAAACTTTTATTGAGTTTAACGGGGGAAGGGAGGGAGGATTAAACATCTGTCCTGGACTCCATCCAAATATCCCAAAAAAGGAACGAGTACACATTTTTCACTGGTAGATAAAATTTTTTGTTGTTGTTATAATTAGCCTGGCATAATGTCGAGTGCCCCTGTACACTTATTCTAATTAATAATCCGTCATCGTTGCTGTATAAATCTGTGCTGCCGCATTGTGAGCATGTGAAACTGGCACCGATAGTGATGTGTGAATCTGGACTAGTAATAAAGCCCCTTCTGCATTTGACAGACGGCATAATGACGGTGTAAACCTCCTGTCACACTCAGCTGGACTGCCACAGGCAGATGTTTTATTAGAAATGTGAGTGTATTATTCTTTTATTTTCCCCTTTCCGTCTCCCCCCACCAATTATATTACACTTCATATCAAGACCTCGCAAGTGTATATCCACTAGGGAGTGGGATTGGGTTTGGAGGGGACCCTAGATAAGAATGTTTACTTGTTTACTGAACTGATGCTGTAAATTGTTAATGAAAAAAAAAAAGAATTGTGACTCGGTCGAGGACAATATTTGCATATCAATATACATTAACCCCGATATGAAGTGTGTGTGTGTGTGTGTGTGTGTGTGTGTGTGTGTGTGTGTGTGTGTTCTCACTGTGTCTTCTTCTTCTTCATGCAGAGAGAAGGTTGAGCGCAGAGACATGTTGGACTCGGAGTGGAGAGAACGAACGGAGATGGCAGAGTCTGAACCGCGTGAAGTACCGATGGGTGGCTAAACACACACACACACACACACACACACACACACACAGTTCCTTTGAATGAAAAATGTCCAGGTAGCACTCTGAACTGAAATAAATTGGAATAAATATGTTTGAATGTGCAATATGGAGTGATTAGTGAGTCTTTGAGTAAATGAGGAACAGGAAATTACTTTTTTTGCTGTGCGTTTAATCTAAATAGAATTATTCTCTTGAGAAGGTTTTGCAGGGTTGCGTTCTCAGGAGGTCACCTAAGTAATTTGAACAGCCTATAAAGTCGCTGAATCATCTTAACCATCTCAAAATGGAAATAAAAGAGAACTGGTTAAAAAGAAAAAGAAAAAAAAACTTTCAGCAGCTGAAAATATTTCTTTCCGGCGCTGCAAAATGCAAATAAGCACAGCGTCTGGGATCGACCGCTTAAATTACCATGCCGTCGTCATCGTCTCGAGTGGAGAAAGTCAGGGTGCTGGAGGTAGAAGACGGTGTTCGGCGGTGCTGTTTATAATTGCTGGATGTCTCAGCTGCAGAAACAATAAAAACAAATACATATAAAAAATGCATACATGCGAATAGAGCATCAGAGGTTTGAGCATCAAATCTGTTTCAGACACGGGAAGCTTTAAAGTAATCGGTAGCACACGTCGACTCTGCATTTCTATCTAGTGCATGTTATGCAATTCCAATTATACCACAGGACTTTCACTGAAAAAGTATAAAATCAATCATGGTTAAGGATTCATTTGAAATCGAATCGCTTGAAAATGTGTTCTCATATACAAAAACAAAAACCAACACTACTGAATTGTTGAAAAAGAAAAGCTACACTATAAATCAAGGATGGTGTGTGAAAATACAAAAACGAATGATCAATAGCAACCCGTGGTATGACGTCACTGGTCCGTACTTTTATTATAATTATAAATAGCATGAATATGAAGTGGGGAACTGCATCAAACTCACCTTTGCTAACTGGGGCGACTCCTGAAAATGATGGCCCAAATGTGTTCTCCATCCTAGCCTACAGAAACAGACATAGGACAGGCTAGATGTGTGTGTGTGTGTGTGTGTGTGTGTGTGTGTGTGTGTGTGTGTGTGTGTGTGTGTGTGTGTGTGTGTATATATATATATATATAAAATGGACGAAGACTTCTCACACACATATACACACAAATAAACATATAGCTGAGTGAAACAACATATATCATTACCCACAGCATCCTCTATACACCTCTTCCTCACACCTCTGTAATTATGAACCCCGTACCCTTATTTATTATAATGCCTTTTATATGTCTTTTACTTATTTATTATAATTTATTATCATTTATTATAATATCATAATTTATTAAAATTATTATCATTATTGTAAATAGGCTGCTTGTGCTTTTCTGGTTAGATGTTAACTGCACTTCAATGGCATAGTACATGTACCTTACACAATGGCAATAATGGTGACTAATCTAAGCCATGAGGCTCCAGCAGGCATGGAGCTGAGAGGGTTAACTGACATGCCTAAGGGCCCAACAGTGACAGCTTGTTGTTGCTTCAGGATTGAATTATCAGCAACCCATAGTTATAGCCAATGAGATAAATAAATAAATAAATAAATAAATACATTTCTCCTAAAATTTCCCTTTGCTGAACATGAAATAGTTTGTAAAAGACTAAATACCAGGGGAGGGGGTGTAGCTCAGGGGTTAAGGTGCTGAGCTACTGATCGGAAGTTTGGGGTTTTGAGTCCCGCTTTTGCCAAGCTGCCACTGTTGGATCCTTGAACAAGGCCCTTAACCCTCTTTGCTCCAGGGGCACCGTATCATGACCCTGCGCTCTGACCCCTGCCTCCACAACCAGCTGGGATATGCGAAGAAAGAATTTCACTGTGCTGTAATGTATATGTGACAAATAAAGGATCTTCTATCTAAATCCTGGTTTACTTGGTTAAATAGCAACTGAAATTCGATAAATGCTTTTTGTCAGGAAAGAAAAAAAAGCGTGTTGTTCAGGAACCTCCTAGAGTGTGCTATTTTTACATTATACTACATTACACATAGGTTACTCTTATCACTTGTGTTACAGCTGCAATAAACAGTCATTCCTTCACCACCACCACCCCTCTCGTATAAAAACAACAGTGTGTCCTTTTCCTGAGAACAATAAAGCATTAAAGAATGTTTTGCCCTGAAGACTTTCCGGAGCTAGGAATCTCGTTAGTGAGTTTTCTACCAATGAGTATTCTTCAAGACAGGACTTCTCAACGACATGACAATAACATGACACGACTGTGTTGGCTTCTCTCTTAAAATTCAAAGGGCTCGGTAATAGAATCAGGTGTTATGACGGCTAACACGGGAAAATCCCATAAGAGCTTGCCGGTGACCAGTTGATTATGAAATCGGACTGGTTTCACGGCTCTGAGAGGCATAGTGTGGCGCAATAAAGACATGACATCACAAATTCCTTTCCAAGTGTGGTTCTCTCTCACATGGTTCTAGTATTATATTGTCCATGTCTGTGATCTGAGTAGTGCTAATAAAGAAATGTAAAAAAGGATTACCGTGTGGGTGATATCAGACGAGCAGTGGATGAAGTCCCTTCCAAGAAATGGTTGTAACTTGTGTAACGCTTTACCGGCACTCGTAATCCATCACCAGGAAAGAAGGATTTTACAGCCTGTAGGGCGAAAGCAGTGACTTTATAGTACGTTCTCCTACAAATCGTTCAGGCTCCGCTGACAGAGTTTATCCGTGTTGATTAATGCACACATGCATAATCTCATAAGATCTGTGTGTGAGACCTCTCACGCCCTGAGACCATATGAGTTTAAAAATAAAAAATGATGAGATTACAAAATAGCTTGGGGAAATCCCCTGCATGATTATGAAACTCTTCATCACAAACATGTTCCTCATTCCTCTCTGTCATACACACACAGACACTTTACACCTGACTGCTCCATTTACATGAGTAACTCCTCAAAACAAACCCCATCAAATTATTACTGAGCACAAGAACAAATTCTCGATTCTGATTGGTCAGAAGATATTGATTCCATTTCTATCGGCTATTGGTGTCTGCTAAGGGTTTCCCGGGATTCGGCAACTGAGAAGAGATTGATTAGGGTGTAGAACAATGGTCTAAGGCGCCAGCTGCTAATCGGAAGGTCGGCCCCGGTATAGCTGCCACCCTTGGGTCCTCGAGCAAGGCCCCTAAGAGTCTGTGCTCGAGGGGGCACCGTGTCATGGATGACCCTGCGCTACCAAACAAGCTGGGACATGCGAAGAAAGAATGTCACTGTGCTATAATAAGGGTATTCTATTCTAATTTAATACTTTTGTAATAAACCACTGGGCAATAAAACTCATCTCTATCTTGATTTAAACCGGGTGACTGCGGAGGCCAGGTCATACGAGGACTCCATCACGCTCCTTCTTGAACTAATAGCTCTTATGTAACCAAAAGGTGTGTTTGGGGTGATTGTCCGGTTGGAAAACAAGCAATGATCAGACTAAGTGCATACCAGCAAGGATGTCAAAATCATGGCTCAATGTGTCTTCCATAGTGACTACATCACCAACATTGTCACCATCAAAGGCACTCCATCACACCTCCTCCTCCATGCTTCACAGTGAAAAAACCACACGTCCAGGAATGGTTTGTCCAGCCTCTCTACCTCTAACAAAGACAAGCGAAACGAAAATCTAAAATTTTGGACTCATCCAAACAATCTTCCAAATAGATGGCTTCTCTGACTGCACTTCAACTGTGAACTCAGAGAAGCATTTATGTAATTGCTGGTAATTAAAATAAACTTCTCCGTTGCTTATCTGGTCTTCCTTTCCTGGGAAGAGCCTTCTCATGAGAGCCTGTTTCATTCCTTTGAGACTGCACTTGGTGCATTTAGTGCTTGGGACTACATAATTCCATACGGGTTTGTTAATCGCTTGGATCACTAGAGTGATAAACATAGTATGGTATTTTGAAAAGAATAAAAAATATATTAAAAACACTATAATATATTAAAAACACTTTTAAAACACTATATATGTGTGTGTGTGTGTGTGTGTCACTTATATATATATATATAAATTATTTATTTATTTATTTATTTAATGTGCAAATACTGAAGGCATCTGTTACGTGTGTTTTTAGATCTGAAAACCCCTTCGAGTGTGTGTGTGTGTGTGTGTGTGTGTGTGTACACACACACTTAACAGATGCCTTCAGTATAATGTGTGTCAGCTTCATATACACAGAAATGCAATTATTTCATCTTTTCTTTCTATAGAACCATTTTATTTATCTTTTAATTGATTTATTTGGTTATTTGTGGAATTCTGTTGGCAGCCCCTGCAAATACAGTTAGTGATATACACAACTTGTCTTGTGGCGATCTATACAGACTGATTTGATAAATAAACAAATAAACAGCTAGATGAGATGAGCAAACACAGAGAGGCGCCACAGCGTTAGCACACGCCGCTAACACGCCGAATCACACCAGGCCACAAACAGGCTGCCAAAGTCGCGCGCAACTAAACCCCCGTCAGGCGCATTTACGACGCTATGACGCGGTACTAAGACCGTAATAACGCCGCAATGCATGTTCAACCGTCGTTACTGCTCTGTACAGGCGTCTTCGGTTCCGCACGCGCATCAGCTTTACGGCGCTAACAGATTTAAGCCAGCTGTCAGTTGCCCCCCCCCCTCAAAAAAGCGCCTTTAAGCTAAGCTAACTCACCAACTTGGTTTCTTCCACGCTCCGCAAAATATCACACAAGAACCGGGGGTTTATCCAACAACACCACCGCTTCCTCGTTTCAGCATTTTAAACAGCTGCGGTAAAAACGTTCGCCATTAATACATTTCTTACCACTGCAAGAAAAAAAAAAGTCCGCTGCGAAAATTGTTCGTCTTCCCCCATAACATAACGCCCTCCGACAAACCCGCGCAGCGACTTCTGGGAAATGTAGAGCAAAGGCAGGCGGTGAGTGCTTAGCGAGCGCCCCAAAACAACTACAACTCCCAGCGCGTCAACGCTGCGCTAAACGGGTCCCGAATATTCAAAGAGCACGATGGCGTGATCATGAATATACATGAGGTCCCTGCCGACGTGAGCGTGAATATTCATGAGGCTGATGACGTGTAGGGAACGGTCATATAAGGAAATTTTTACGCGGCTAATAGGGGAACAGTTTGTCTGGCGTGGGGAGAGGAGGGGGCGTGACGTGGGGGGGGGGGGGGAGGGGGCGTGATGATGGGGGGAGGGGGCGGGGCATATAATCATCTTTATTTTGGGAGGTTCAGTGGAATAAAGTGTGTGACAAGTCCAAAAATAAAGTACTAGATTAATGTTTGGACGTGACTTCTCCTTCAGTAGTTTCTCTTCATGTTTATTATTTTAAACATATCTGTGTATCTGTGTAGGCACTTTGAACAAAAGTCCCAGCTTTGTTTTGCACTTACTTAAATCGACCTTCGTTTGTTTTCTAACAGGACATTGACCATTTTATGTGGCTCACTGATGTTGGGATGTTAAATCATAAGGCGGCTGCTACTGAAAAACTGAAAAAAATAAAACATAATATATAATCATAATAAAACATATAATCAAACACCGGTGTTTACTAGTTAATTTCAGACAAGTTTGTTCGTAGGTCAAATGTGTGTACAATATTAAGGTCAGTGGTGTAACCATATGTTCCGGACATCGTCTGCCAGTGACTTATAACATGCTAATAACCATATCCTATATTCACACACATCCCAATCAGAAGGATTACATTCTTAAAAAAAATTTGTTTAAACCATAGAATTGTGGTTCAAACAAAGAAAAATGAAAAGGAAAGTATACTTTTATTAGGACAAACAGAACCCATTGACCAATAAAAAACTTTTTTTTACATTTATGCCATGTAGTAGAAAACAACATTCGGAGCATCTTAGAGGTGTGATGAGTCTGTGGCGTGATCCAGAATATGTCAATGATAAGACCCTCTATTATTACAGAAACCATGCTAGAAACCAATGTCCAACGTGCCTCTGTCATTAATTGGCAGAATCGATACAGCAAAAATGAATATATTGCCGAATCATTCATTTATTTCATTGTATTCCTTTTAAAATGCCTAAGTATTATTTTAAGGACCTCAATTAAAGCTATATCTTCCTTTTATATGGCATAAGAAAACACCAAGAGTCAATTTAATCCCACTTCAAGCCCCATATTCTAATCGTCGACTAACTCTACCTCTCGAATCGTGCCCGCTGTGGATTTGGTGGCAGTCAAAGAGGTGAGATGGGTTCTCAGTCCAGCAATATGAAATTAAACCTACCCCAATATAATTTATCCCATTTCTGAGAATAAGGAAGGTGCTTTCAGGAATTCTTATAGATAACTTTGGTGCATGGCTCTTGACAATAATCCTAATTTCCCAAATTCTATTACTGACAGCATTCTGCAAAGCTGGATTTAAAACAGGAATCAGAACGATCAGCCTCCTTTATGTTAATGGTATATTATATGTTCCGTCAATGATTTGGCTCTCCTGAGTATAACTATTTAAAGTATTTGCAAATTAGAGATTAAGATAAAAAGTCAAACATTTGGTTCATTCCCTAACATATCTGAGAAATCCCCTCTTGAGAATTGATTGATGCTAGACAAACTTCTGCAAAAGGCTGAACATCTTCCCTACTCAGTATTTCTTATTAGTCATCTCCATAAATATCTGACAAAAATGGGATTCAGATTTGGAATGACGAAAGAGACTGGGCTCTTATTATACCCTATATAGATTTCAGCTACGTGCCAAAAATAAAAAAAACATCTAAAACTTCTTCACAAGGTCTGGAGCTGTCCAATCTTGGAAGAAGTTTTTGGAAGTACATTATATCATAATAGACTGTGAAATATCAAATAAGCACATTGCACATTGCTCCTAAAGTTTTGCATTTTGGGTGATGTTAGCTCACTTCATATGACGCATCATAAAAAGCGGTTTATCTTGCAAAAAATATATATATATACATAAAAACAATCAGAAACTCCACCAGAAAGAAGATTAACGAACTAGTGTCCTATAATACTCCTGAAAAAAATCTTCCCACTATAGAACTACGTTTATTGATATTCATATAGTTATATTGTAAAAGGCCTAACATCTTCCATATATAGTATTCCTTGAAAAAAGGGTTGTATTGGTTCGCATTACATTTCGAGCCTCTATTTTAGGGCAAATGCTTCAATGATAAACAAGACAGACGTTTACAATACGTTTGTATACATTTACACACAAAAAATCTGTGTTGACTGTTTATTTTTCCCTATGTATGTTTTACCAATGGTTATCAATTCTTTTTAAACCTTTTCAAAAGTCTCTCTGAACCCTGTTCATTTTTAACTATTACCTGCAGAAAGATCACATCAGAACATTACATTTACAGTTACGGCATTTGGCAGACGCCCTTGGCGGGCGACTTACAACTGAGCAATTGAGGTTTAAGGGCCTTGCTCAAGGGCCCACTAGTGGTAACTTGGTGATTGTGGGGTTTGAACCTGCGATCTACTGGTCCAGAGGTGAACAGTGGTCAACACCTTACCACTAAGCCACCAACCCCCTTAATTAATGGGTCTCAATGACGATATAACCCAATCTCACTAAAAACGACTCATTCTTTGTTGATGTGAATAATACAATCATTGCCATCCACTTTGCTTCATTCCTGGCATCCTAATAACCTCCACGTATGACGTTTATTTATTTTTCTGAGTGAAATATGATTGGCATGAGTAAATGTGGGAATAATTGCTATACCATAAAAGCTATAAATCAGTGCAAACAGAGGAGGGTGCTGTTTGATCATATCAGGTTTGAAACGTTTCAATTGGGTTTTTATTCATTCTAATAACATTTTAGATTTGCTTTCTTTTCAGGAATTGCACATCAAAATTTGAAAAGGCATGTTTGTGAGGTAACTTCCATGTGATTGTGTTGCCTATAAACCACCTTGCTACATCTTTTGGACATTTGCTTTGAATCATTGTCCTACTGGAAAACTCAATTCGCACCAGGTGGTAAAGTTCTAGAATTAGATCTAGAACCAGATCTAGAAGTCTTTCCCGCCAAAATACTCCCCTGGATGGTGGGGGGGGGATAAAAGCCACACTTATTACTTTACGCAGTAGAAAGTGTCGATCAATAGCATTAAAACGCTAACCAGAAACCAGACAATGCGCATCCAATAGTAGTACCATTCACTACATCATTGGTCCCCAAACCCGGTCCAGGCATCAACTTGTCCCGTGCCTGTGCAAGAAATCCTTAATGCATTTATTATCCGAGTCTGAACAATCTTTTATTTTGAAAAAAACCCAAAATGGAATCTACAAGCTAGCAACATGAGTGGGAAGGAGAAAAGGCCCAGTAAAGTAAAATCTTCCTTTTTTTTAAAGTATGGAGTTTGCATGTTCTCCTCGAGCCTCAGGGGGTTTTTCTCCTGGTTCTCCGGTTTCCCCCCGGTCCAAAAACATGCACGGTAGGTTGATTGGCACCTTGGAAAATTCTCCCTAGTGTATGAATGTGTGTGTGAATGTGTGTGTGAATGTGAGTTTGTGTGTGCCCTGCGATGGGTTGGCACCCCATCTTTTTTTTATAGTTTAACTTCTGACATTTAGCATTTAGCATTTAGCTGCGTTTTTGCTTGACTAGCGGACATAATAATTATCATGATCGGCCGCAAGTTTCCTTTATACCCAAATGTAGACAAACCACCAAAATTCATTTTAACGTTTAACAGAGAATTTGGGCAGGGATCCGAAGGAAAACAACAAATAATGTCATTCATTCTCTCAGACAATCCTCAAGCGCCTGTACTCTGCTTCCCTGAACACATCAAGGCTTATAAATGAGGAGTTGACTCTCAATATTCACTAGATTACTAATCACACACACACACACACACACACACACACACACGTAAGTAATCACATGTAACAGTCTATAAGAAGCATTAGAATCAGTCAAGAATCAGTACTGACCTATCAAACCTATGTGTCATGTGCTGTTCATGTTTTGGGTCCCAGTTTACACCCTGGCTTCATACCTGAATTTCGCATGTACTTAGGTAAGGATTTTGGATTTTGAGTCACCTCTTTTCTAGTAAATACTGTATATTACTCTTGTTGGTTGAAATGAATTTATGGCTGCAGGCAAGGACAAAGAAAAGTCATTATAGCAAAGGTGTTGTTTTCTAAAAATTCTTTAGTTCAAACCCTTTCTGAATTCGAGCAATGTAGATGAGGTTGAGGAACTGTCAAAATTCACACACTATTCTGTGTGGAATCGAACCCGGACCTTGGAGGTGTGAGGCAAACGTGCAAACCACTAAGACACCGTGTCCCTCCTAGTTGTAAAGTTCATAAACGAGGAAAACAAAAACCTTAGTCCATTTCCCATGATCATTTACATTTACATTTGTAGCATTTGGCTGACGCCCTTATCCAGAGTGACTTACAACTGAGCAATTGAGGGATAAGGGCCTTGCTCAAGGGCCACTAATGGCAGATTGATGGTGGTGGGGTTTGAACCCGTGATCTTCCGGTCCAGAGTCCAACACCTTAACCACTGAGCTACACCACCTCCCATCATGTTAAATACAGTGTGAAATCTGATCACACAGATATGAATACAAATACAAATACATTGCATCACCTTGTGTAGGGGTGTAACTCAGAGGTTTAAGGCACTGGGTTACTGATCGGAAGATCATGGGTTCGAGCCCGGTATCTCCACGCTGCCACCCTTGGGTCCATGAGCAAGGCCTGTAACCCTCTGTGCTCCAGGGGGTGCTGTATCATGGCTGACCCTGCTCTCTTACCCCAGCTTCCAAAAACACACTGGGATATGCGAAGAAAAAAAGAATTTCCCTCGCGAGATCAATAAAGTATATAAAATATATTTTTAAAAAGTGTGTGTGTTTTTTTAACTGTTCTGCTTTAAAATTAGTTTCTGATTCCTTTAGTTGTTGCTCAAGATTCTGTTCAAAGTAATTGGATTCATTTATTTCAATGAAATTATTCATGTAGAGTCAAAACCTACATGTCTTTTTTAATTGAGGACATTTATGCCAAAAATGTTGTGTTAATATTGCTGAGGTCCACCTTTAATTCTCTTGCATTTAGATCGCGATCTGGTCAGAACTGGATGAATCTTATGTATGGAGCAGAACTGCTGTTGCGCCTTCATACCAGAGTGCCCCTAAGAGCACTAAAGGGCACTTAAAGGCATGGATATAAAAAAAAAAAAATCCATTAGCACAGCTTGCAGTCCGTCTTTGCCTTTGTGTTAAGTAGGTGAAGCGTCAATGCTGGCTTCCTTAACTTCCTGACACAATTTATATATATATATATATATATATATATATATATATATATATATATATATATATATATATATGTATACATTTTGAGCCTTTACACCATATGCAGTGCTGACCTTGCACTATCTAACATCACTGGAATTTACAAAGAAATAATAATGTACTGAATAATGTAAGGGGGACACGGCGCCTTAGTGGTTAGCACGTTCGCCTCACACCACCAGGGTCCGGGTTCAATTCCTGTCTCGGCTATGTGTGTGTGGAGTTTGCATGTTCTCCCCGTGCCTCAAGGGGTTTTTCTCCGGGTTCTCCGGTTTCCCCCCGGTCCAAAAACATGCACGGTAGGTTGATTGGCACCTTGGAAAATTGTCCCTAGTGTATGAATGTGTGTGTGAATGTGAGTGTGTGTGTCCTGCGATGGGTTGGCATTCCATCCAGGGTGTATCCTGCCTTAATGCCCATAGACGCCTGAGATAGGCACAGACTCCCCGTGACCCGAGGGAAGATCAGATATAGCAGTAGAAGATGAATGAATGAATGAATAACTTTTCCATACATACTTTACTTCACAATAAACAATTTGTGGGAGCAGATTGCGGAAGAAGCACATACGGCAGACTCACTCGTACACTGTTTGTCTGAATTTTGAGTATTCAAAGCCGATAATGGAAACGAAATGTCTAATCCATCCAGGATTACAGGATTAAAACCCTCGTAACCCAGAATCCCGAGTGCCATTAATCTGATCACCAATGTTTTTTTTGTTGTTGTTGTTGTTGTTGTTTTTACAGAAAGACTGAGATAAACAGTAGCATATGATAAATTCCTACTAAGAAAACTGTCCATCCAGAAAGCTTGCCTTTGTGTTGTTCCTGGAGTATTCTTTTCTTTTTTTTTTTTATTCCGTCTCGATCCAGGGTTTCAGCAAGAAGACTTCAATTATCACCAACTGCACGGTGGCAATTTATGCGCAGCAAAATGTGGCGAGTGTTCTACAGCTGTCATTTGTTGCAGCTCTAACGAACCTCCCGAGGAAAATATTTATCAGATTCCGTATTATTATACGACGACTACGGTATGAACAGGCAATAACGGAAAACAGAACAAAACATCAAAAATGATTGCCTCCGAACGATCCCGATATAATCATGCTTGGAAATTTGGAGAAATTCTTGCGCTCTGATAATTTGTACACTGGGAAAATGACGACTCCAGTAAAAAAAATACATTGATATAAATATACATGCTGTCTGCATTGTGCATTTATGAAATATTTTATAAAGCCTATTTGACTTGACTCGCTTTGCTGGAAGCTGCACATTTCATCATCAGCGTTTCATGGAAAATGTCTAATCTGTACAGGATTAGAGGCATCATAACCTAGAATGCACAGCGCCTCTAATTTGGGTCTAATCTGCAGGATATTTATATATATATATATATATATATATATATATATATATATATATATATATATATAATATATTATATAATGAATGAAGCGTGATTACTATGTGAGCGATCTGCTCCTTCACTCTGCGCCGTGTTGGAGAATGAACAAAACCCGAGCAAACAAAGAACGAAAACGAACAAACGAATAAAGACGCTTCAGTGCATCCACTCGCACTTCCTGAATTTCCCCGATTTACACCTACTAGCTGCTCATTCACAACAGGTATGAGCTCCTCACTATATTACTGTATGGAACCTAAACCTATCACCAGTTTATATGGAAAGCAACCGGAACATAATTCTTAAAGGAGCCACGCACCATATTATAACAAGCACAAAAAAAATTAACATTGACAAGAAATTAATATTAAAAGAATGATTTCCAGTGTCAAATAAGTATTAAATAATCAATTCATTTTATTAAAGGGAGAGATTTTGAGATGCATTTTTATAATTATAACATATGTTACAGTTAAAGCATTACAAGAATATATATATATATATACATATATATCATAATACATACTGACTATTACATTTACATTTGTGGCATTTGGCAGACGCCCTTATCCAGAGCGACTTACAACTGAGCAATTGAGGGTTAAGGGCCTTGCTCAAGGACCCACTAGTGGTAGGTTGGTGGTGGTGGGGTTTGAACCTGCGATCTTCTGGTCCAGGGTTCAACACCTTAACCACGAAGCCAACACCTCCCTATTAATATAGAGGTTTATTTCATTAACTATTATATAACTTGGGTCCCTGAGCAAGGCCCTTAACCCTCTGTGTTCTAGGGGCCCTGTGTCATGGCTGACCCTGCGCTCTGACCTCAGATTCCAAAACAAGCTAGGATATGCAAAGCAAAGAATTTCTCTAACAAAAAAATTTATGAAACAAACAAACAAACAAACAAATAAATAAACTTGTTCAAGATATGTGAATATACATTTATTTTGAGAAAACCAGCAAATCTAAAATAATAGACCAGTCAAGGGTTAAATGAGTCCCATTAACACAGAAATATTGTTAGACCTTGATAACGCCAGGAGATGGTGAAAAACTATGAGTTTGTAACAGTGACCTCTACTGGCAACGGAGAGTAATGTCCTGAGTCGAACACCAAAAGTCATTCCAATCTTCATTTTAAAGATAAGAAGCGGGTACGTGCTGACTTTCTCTGTGCAGGATCATAACCCGGGTTAGATATGTGCATGGAAAATATCCAACCCAATATAAACCCACCTCTTTCTCTTATAAAACTGTTGCTTTTTACAAGCAGCGCTCTGATGCTTTTCCAGCCGAATGGTTGCTAATAATAGCACCTCAGGATGATCCATTTTATTCTATTTTTTCATAGCTTTTTAAAATTCATGTCTTATTAAACATCGGATGTGTAGGACGCCCTGCCACACACACACACACACACACACACACACACACACACACACACACACACACGTGGGACCTGTTACTATAGAGATGCAAATCGATTGGAACAAGCATATTCATATAACCCTGTGATTTGCAGCTGCAGTGTCGTCGGAGCCGAAGCTACAACAAAAGCACACCTTTTGATCAATCGGCCTTGGGCCCAGCCTCGCTTTTTGAAACTAGATTTTTTTCAAACAAGACGATCGGTTCGCACCTCAACCCCCCACCCCCTCCCCCGCCACCGTCCCAAAATAAAATCCCTCGTGGCGATAACTTTTCTCACGTTGACAATACTCAAATGAATTCCGCCGAACGGATTCGCTCATTAATAAATCACGCTTTGAAAAGCTTTGGGCCGTGTCGAACAAGTCTGGGCGCACAGGAAGCTGTAAAATAAAGAAAGAAAGAAAAAAATCATGGCAGCTATTTTTTTGTTGTTGTTGTTGTTGTTGTTGTTGTTGTTGTTGTACTGTTCCTTCTCATGAAGCAGAAAAGAATGGAAGGATCCGTCCTCCGTGCGCACGCCGCCGTGCATTAAGACCTTAAAGACACTAGTGGAGGATGAAATGAATGAAATCAGTGACAGATAACACATGTCCTTGTATCGTCTAATGGCCTCGTGTTGTCCACTTCCTCCGTAATGACCCGCTGTCAAGTCGTAACACGCGGGTCGTAGATCATCTGCCGCTTCATGCCGTCTAATAATAACAACGTGTGTATTTTTAGGGGCTTTTAGCCTCAAGATGTCTGAGATTGGAGTCCTTCTGAACGGTTTGGTATGGACGGTAGAACGTGTGCACTTTTAGCGCGAGCCCGCGCTGTTACTGTACTTGCCTTTGGAGAAATTTCATTTAAAAAATAATAATAATTCAACGGTGAATGTATTTATCCACATAGGTTGTATCCGGGGCGTCCGATATTACAATGCTACCTGCCTTTTGAGACTACATGTGTTGTTCGTTTTCCCTCCGCTTGAACTCTAACTCCATCCAGAATAGAATAGTGCAGGGAACAGTCATGATACAGCGCCCCCTGGGGCACACAAGGTTAAGGACCTTGCTCAAGGACCCAAGAGTGGCAGCTTAGCGATACCGGGCTCGAACCCTGACCTTCTGATCAGTAACCCAGCACCTTAGACCAGTGGTCAACCAACCCCCAGGCCACGGATCAGTGGATCAATTGATACCAGTCCTCACAAGAGAGCATTCATTATTTCCATTTTATTTATTATTTGAATCTGGACGATGTTTTATTTTGAAAAATGACTCTCGGTTACATCTCATATTCTCGGTTATACTCGGTTACGAGGAAACTGCGACCCCACCCCCCACCACCACCTCCAACTGGGGCCGCGGTAAAGGTAAAGTGTTGACCGGTCCGTGGTGATAAAAAGGTTGGGGACCATTACGCTACCCCCCTTCAATTTTCACATTTCCCAGGAAACTGGAGTCGGAGCGCAGGGTCAAGCTATCGTACGGCACCCCTGGAGGAAACATGGTTAGGACCTTGCTCAAGGGCTCCTCAGTGGCACTCGGTGGTGTTTGGGGCTGCCAACCTTATGATCAGAAACCCAGCGTCTTAACCACTGGACCCGCACCACTGCCCTAAAGCCATGATGTAATATAATTCACATGAAATCCTATACCCAACAACCCTATCCTTTACTAACACCTTCGTGGATGAACGATCGTAAATCTCTACAAAATCTAGTGGAACATCTTCCCAAAATACGGAGGTTATTGTAACACAATAGCACCTGCAAATATGTATTCTCCCTGCATGTTAAATGAACTTCTCCTTACCTAGGCGTACCTCAAGAAGCCTCATGGAGATTGAGCAGGGCAGCACATAATGAAGTGTATTTCTACATTGTTTTTTGTTGTTGTTGTTGTATTGAAATTGACGAATTCTTATCCTGGTGCCAACAGTAACATCATTTGTATATTTTGCTTGTGTTGCCCAGTTTGCACTAGAACATGTTGTGTAAGCATTTATGTTCTGATGTCAGCCATTCCGTAACTATATACCTGTTCCCTCACTTTATATCGGCGCACTTCCTCTAGCAGCTTTAAAGGGATCCTAATTTGGTAGTGCCGTTGGATTATAATGTATATAGAACGATAAATAGAAATAACAACAATATATAGAATTTAGATTATTAAAATATGTCATTAAAAAGAGATCCCTTGCAGTGTGGTCTTTGTTCTTTGTTAAAGATATGGGTTCGAGTTCCAGTATCACCAAGCTGCCGCCCTTGGGTCCTTGAGCAAGGCCCTTATCCCTCTGTGCTCCAGGGGGCGCTGTAACATGGATGACCCTGCGCTCTGATCCCAACTTCCAAAAAACAAGCTGGGATATGCGAAGAAAGAATTTCACTGTGCTGTAATGTATATGTGACAAATAAAGGCTGTTCTTATTATATTAGTTATGTGATAATTTACCATGTTGTAGCCAATACTATAGATATTATACCGTTATAATATTCGTCATTAATGTAAGCACTTTAGTGGGTGGTAGCCCAATTGTTAAGGCATTAAACTCTGGACCGAAAGGTCACAGGTTTAAATCCCATTACCTCTGTCACTAGTGGGCCTGTGATCAAAGGCCCTTAACCCCAATTTCTCAGTGTGTCCGAGCCGGTAGGGTTGCACAAGCACAGTGCCGTCGTTGTGTAATGATGTAATAATGATGATGAATCGAATCACTTTATCCTGCAATTGTCACCGCGGCTCCTTAGCTTAGATTCCATTTTATTGTCACCGGACAAGGTATGTATGTATGTATGTATGTAAGTATGTATATATGTATGTATGTATGTATGTATGTATGTATGCATGCATGTATGAATGTGTGTATGTATGTATGTATGTATGCATGCATGTATGTATTTATGTATGTATGCATGCATGTATGTATGTATGTATGCATGTGTGTATGTATGTATGTATGCATGCATGTATGTATGTATGTGTGTATGTATGTATGCATGTATGTATGTATGTATGTATGTATGTATGTATGTATTTAGGAATGTATGGATTGATAGATAGATAGATAGATAGATAGATAGATAGATAGATAGATAGATAGATAGATAGATAGATAGATAGATAGATAGATAGATAGATAGACAGACAGACAAACAGACAGACAGACTTCATTGATCCCAGGGAAAATTTGGGGTATCCAGCAGCAACAGACAGTGATAAAAACATAAATATACAGGTAATAGATTGAGATAGCACCATAAGTCTGTACTAAATATAAAGTATAAGTATAAAGATATGACAGCATGAGTTCTTGCATATTTACATACCGTCCTTATAAACAGGTTATTGTTTAGAGTTGACCAGGAGTTATAATAAGGAAAAATAAGTTAAGTTATACAGATATACAAATAGATGCATTGAAATAGCAGAGCAGCAATGATGTATAGTAAAATATGTGGTAACTTGACAATGCAACACAGCTTAGGTGATTGTAGTGATCTACAGAGCCAATGTGATGCAGTATAAATCTATAAACATAATCATCTTAAATGGGAAATATATATATTCTAAATATACATAAAGCTGGTCGTAAGATTAAAAAAGCTGCTTGTTAGCGTTAAAAGTCTTCCTCTGGATTTCTGGATTTTCCTTCCTCTAAGCTTGCACAAGCCAGGTGTTGAGAAAAGGTTTGGTAGCTGGCGGAGCGACAGCTCCTGTGGACGAAACTGGGATTCTTCAGCTGTCACAGGAAGTATAACCTCTGGGCATGTTTGGCAATAGTGTCACCTCTGGATTGCCTTTTCTTTTCAATTCCTCAGAGATCTTGGTTCCCAGGAACTCCGTGGCCATCACTGTCGTATGGAGTATAGTAAAGGATGTTGGTTGGGGGGGGGTCTTCAAAAGTTCTCTATCCGTTTGGTGATGAATTATTAGGATTATGCCAGAGGACCAGCTGTTCACCGTCATAGACAAGATTGATGACTCTTGTGCCGTCTGCAAACAGCTTAAACCAGGGTTTAAACGAGGTTCGTCAGAGGAACCATCATTTTATTTATCTACA
The DNA here is from genome assembly GCA_030449085.1 of Kryptopterus vitreolus. Lineage (NCBI taxonomy): Eukaryota > Metazoa > Chordata > Actinopteri > Siluriformes > Siluridae > Kryptopterus > Kryptopterus vitreolus. The sequence goes on from JACRUU010000012.1 coordinate 26,075,826, forward strand.
TAATCATAGAAGGCCAGTGTGATTGGCAAATCTTTTTTTGGCCAGGGATGATTGTAAAGAGTTTGACCCAGGAATAAATAGCAAGCAATGAAATGATTATATAAAAGAAAAAAAATTTATAGTTTCACTTCATATTTTTTAGTCCCTTTTTTATTTTTTGATTCAGCAAATATAGGGCTTTTGCATAATGCGCAATATGATTGGTCTAATGTTGGCCCAGCAGAGTGTGTGAATCTGCAGAGTGTCATGCTGGAGAGGAATTTCACCATATTAGGGCAGAAATAGTGTGTGCGAAACCTAGGGCAAAAGAAAAAAAAAATAGGGAACTGTGTGTATATATGAAGAATCTAAACATAGCAATGCTGGTCAGATTGAGGCTTGAACCCTCGTTCTGTTTTGCTCCAGTTCTGTCCCTCCTATGTGGACATCGTAATGATATTATATATAATAATAGAATAATACATTATGCTATTTCAATGACTTGTAGAACGTTTGATGGAGGTCTGACGGTTGCGGGTTTGACTGCAATGGGAGAGAAGTATTAGGAGTAGTAGAAGATATCGCAATATCGAGTTTCATTTGAGCAACGAAATGAATCTAGACTGAATTTCAACACAAATAAACACAAGAGATTATAAGCAATTGATAGATAATAATAAAACATATAAAAATGTAAACACTATGTAGATTCATGGGGGATAGAAAGTGGGTGATGTAGTATATATAGTGACAATATATATATATATATATATATATATATATATATATATATATATATATATATATATATATATTATATATAATTTGTTTGTAAGTTGTTCATGACGTTCGCTATTGACTACGCATGCCTCCTAACTATATTATAAAGACATAAGCTATTAAAACGGTAGTTTACTGCAGCACTGAATGCAGCGCTTTTTTTTTAGCATCGCTAGCTTTTCCAGCCAACCATTTTTAATAAACGATGTTTAATATTTGTACTAATAAAAAAAGGACAAAAGGACAAGAAGGACAAAGACTTGAGACAGAGGTACAGAAAACGCTGCTCAGGAGATGCGCAATTTACTTTGTTAGTAAAGTCTTTTGTTCATAGGGTGGGGAGCATCTGTGTATATATATTAATACTGCGTCCACTACCATTTACCTGCCATGTGTAAACATATCGTGGCGCTCCTATGCTTTGGATATGGGTGGAGGATGTGCATCTCAAATCTTCAAATCCTTTGTATGAAGTTCTGAGTCAACTCAGCATGGTTACGTTTGCATAGGTTGTCGTCCAGTTTGTGTAGGGCTATTTTTTTGGGGATTAAAAGCCGAGGTGAAACCTCCTCCCTGTAGTTGTCGGTACACACGGGCTGTGCGGCGTGCATTGTAGATATATACGAAGGCCTAAGCGCCTTCGCATGCAAACCTGAAATGATGGATGTGTGTCAATATCATTCTTTCTAATATATATATATATATATATATATATATATATATATATATATATATATATATAGATATATATATATATATATATACATTCATTCATCTTCTACCGCTATATCCGATCTTCCCTCGGTTCACGGGGTCACGCGCCTGTGCCACGCGCCTTCCCTCGGTGGGAGCCTGTGCCTATCTCAGGTGTCTATGGGCACTAAGGCAGGATACACCCTGGATGGAATGACAACCCATTGCAGGGCACACACACTCACATTCACACACATTCACACACTAGGGACAATTTTCCAAGGTGACAATCAACCTACCGTGGATGTTTTTGGACCGGGAGGAAACCAGAGAACCCAGAGAAAAACCCCTGAGGCACCCTATGTAACACTATTTGTTACATAAGTAACTGTAATTAAAATTTTGTAATTAAAGTACATAACGTCACATGTAACTATTGACTCTATATATATATATATATATGTATACAGTTTGTGCACATTTGTAACCAGACAGACACACAAATGCTGGAATAAACTCTATAAACAGGTTTATTTAGAAAAGGAGGCGAGAACTTTAAAGACGCTGCTCAAAAGCGAGCCGCCTAAGCAGGGGTACAGCCCTGTATGGCAGTATGGCAGTCCGTATAACTCTGGAGGTCCAGGGCTGGGAAACTCGGGAGGACTGGATTGGCACCTGATGTGGAGATCAGAAAAAGACAGAAGGTTAGTTTTGGCCGCACGAAAGGTTTGCGTGTACGTCACGAGCCCGGACGCTGAGTGGAGGAAACGCCGGGCTTATAAAGACCAGGCTACTGATGACCCCAACTAGCTGCAGCTGGAGCTCATCAGTAGCTTGGCGACTGACAGCGCGGAAGCTCAGAGCTGGGAGGAGACGTGGCTGTGACAACATTGCTACAGATGCGGTTTGCGAGCTTCAAATGGTGCGCTGTCTGTGGCCAGCCAATCAGCGGACGTGATGCCGGCTAGACGGCCCCGGGGTCGGCAGATTGCAATCCGATTGGATGAAGCAACATCGCCGTTCTCACGTATTTTCGAAGATCGAAGCGAAGCCAATTTTGACAGCCTGTATTGTGACCTAACCTTCAGCCTGACTCCATCTGACACGGACACACCCTACATCCCAGGTGAGCAAAAAACGCTGTAAACAAAGGAAGTAAATAGACCTCAACTGTTATGGATATGAATATATAAATATATATATAATGCTCATATAATGATATATGTGTATATAAAGGTCTAAACATATCAATATTTGTAGTGTTCATTCGAGGTCACGCGTTTGTGTGTCTACACAAGCCACATCCTGCCACCCCGGATCACTTAGGAGTCGTTCAGAAAGGAACCGATTCGAGTCAGGAATCCGTGTGCGCGTTGCTGTGTGTGTGTGTGTGTGTGTGTGTGTGTGTGTGTGTGTGTGTGTGTGTGTGTGTGTGTGTGTGTGTGTGTGTGTGTGTGTGTATGCGTGCGCGTGTGTGCGCGTGTGTTCTCACAGCTCCACTTCGAGCATCCTTTGCTGTTCCCCTGCAGCTCCTCATCACTTGGGGATTAAGCGAGTCCACACTGCATCCTGCTCTCCTGTAATTCGCTTGTCTTTCAAGGATCTACAGGATCTGGAGTAAGTGTAGGGACTTGTCTCTTTTTTTTTACCCCCCCACCCTTACCGCCTTCTTCACGTCCTTATAATTTAAAGAAGAAGAAAAAATCGAAGCAGCCACCAGCCATAAAAAAAAAACAAATAAAAAAACAAAAACAAGGTAAGATCTGATTTCTAAACGCAAGGAAATATTCCTCGATATTCCGACGCGATCGCCGGTGCACTGGGTGTTATTTTATATCTGGTAGATATGACTCATGACTTGTACTGCACAATGCGGATGAGTTTATTGCCTTGTATGATTTCCTCTCCATCCTCATGCTTTCACGTGTGTGTGTATGGGGGGAAATATGCTATGATGTAAAAAAAAAAAAAAAAATATATATATATATATTAGAAGAATCCGGTTTTATTTTGTATATTATTTTTCTTCAATGCGGATGTTGATCTGATTATTTGCTTTGCTGACATAATAACTGCAGAGTCTTCCGGTAGTCCTGTACGTACACACACCACACACACACACACACACACACAAGCGCGGGCACACACACACACACATGGGACACACACACACACACACACACACACACACACAAAGAGACCGGGATAGCGTATCTAAACCCATTAACGTGACAACATATGTTCATACGTGCAATCCAATCCAAATGTAGTGCTATCACCAATAATCCCATTGACTCCTTCATCCCAAAGATGATGACTGTATTTCCTGATCACATAACCATTAGCGCAAATGTCACTCCTATGTACTGGAAAGTATCTCAATCCCACCTTAAAAGAAAGAAGAAGAAAAAAAAGAAAAGAAAAAAGAAGGCAGCACTGAACGTCTCAGTGCACAGAATTGTGCCGCATGCCCTGTTCAGTTTTGAGCCCATATCATACCTAAATATAAATGCGCTGACTGAAGATTTTCTTTCTTTCTTTCTTTCTTTCTTTCTTTCTTTCTTTCTTTCTTTCTTTCTTTCTTTCTTTCTTTCTTTCTTTCTTTCTTTTTTCTTTTTCTTTCTTCTTTCTTCTTTCTTTCTTTCTTTCTTTCTTTCTTTCTTTCTTTTTTCTTTCTTCGTTCTTTCTTTCTTTCTTTTTCTTTCTTTCTTTCTTTCTCTTCTTTCTTTCTTCTTTCTTTCTTTCTTTCTTTCTTTCTTTCTTTCTTTCTTTCTTTCTTTCTTTCTTTCTTTCTTTCTTTCTTTCTTTCTTTCTTTCTTTCTTTCTTTTCTTTCTTTCTTTCTTTCTTTTCTTTCTTTCTTTCGTTCTTTTTTCTTTCTTCTTTCTTTCTTTCTTTCTTTCTTTCTTTCTTTCTTTCTTTCTTTATGGCCGAATAAACACCCAAGCACTGCTGCATTAACACTTCGAGTGCCTTAACTTTAATCATCGCATTGAAGTTGTAAGGGATGGATTAGGAAGCAGGGTCGGTCTGGGGCAAAGTGGTGTGTTCTTGTCTTGTACATGAATCCCTGTGATTGTGCTTGTTTTTGTTTTTGTTTTGTTTTTTTAAAGAAAAAAGATGCACACAATATCTAGTTTCTGAATCGTTTTCGTTGCCTTGCAATATGGACATAATTGTGTCCAGGAAAAAAAAAATCGAGTACTGTAGGTTTAGCTGGACGGTCAAACTGGAATCGAAGCTAATTGTTATATGTGATATATATATATATATATATATATATATATATATATATATATATATATATATATATATATATATATATATATATATATATATATATATATAAATTATATAACAATAAAAAACTGGTACGGGCTGAAGATCCCTAATGGCAAATTGCTAGATTAGCGATCGCTAAGATAGAGCTGTCGTTTTTCCCCAAAGAGTCATTACTGTGAATCCCCCCCCCCCCTATTTTCTGTCAGGATGTGAAATCGAAGAAAATTGTGCGCTTGCGTTGCGTTTCTGGGTCGACCTCACCCGCCTGTTGTATCTGGGCTAATGTGGTCCACCTCGATAAACGCCCTCAAGACCATCAAGTATAAGTGAGGCGGCGATCCAGACTTATGACCAGCAAGACCTGTTAAAATGCTTCGCGATCGTCAAAACTAGCTGACTAAAGATTCAGCCGGTCAAAGACGAGGTAAAGCATCTGATGTAAGGCAGTGGAAACAGGAGTCGCATTATGAGATTCTCACTTTATGTGAGGAAATATTTTGTCCTCTGCGTCGCACGTAGTGAGCGTTTATACTTCTGCGTCGCTCTGCAGTGACTATTCCCAAACACTAGTTGGCGGTGTTTGAGTTTCTTCGTCTGCGTTTCTGGTTTTCTGCCCGAGCATCAGGCGGTCTTTGCAAAATGGCGACGAAGAGGCGGTTCAACTTTCTCACTTCTTTGATGATCCTTCCATCCCAATTACGGACGTTTATGAAGGCGCAGTTTTTGCAAATAAGTCTGTAAGGTATTTTTAAAAAAACAAACCATTGCTTTTGGGGGCATGGTGGTTTAGTGGTTAGCACGTTCGCCTCACACCGCCAGGGTCCGGGTTCGATTCCCGTCTCGGCCGTGTGTGATTCGAGTTTTTTTCGGCCGTGTGTGTGTGGAGTTTGTATGTTCTCCGCGTGCCTCAGGGGGTTTTTCTCCGGGTTCTCCGGTTTCCCCCCAGGTCCAAAAACATGCACGGTAGGTTGATTGGCACCTTGGAAAATTGTCCCTAGTGTATGAATGTGTGTGTGTGTGAATGTGTGTGTGTGCCCTGCGATGGGTTGGCATTCCATCCAGGATGTATCCTGCCTTAATGCCCATAGACACCTGAGATAGGCACAACTTAATGCAATTTTTTTCGGATTCGAGGACAAAAAAAAGCGCTGAAGTAACGTTGAAAAAAACGACAAATAACTATTAAAAAAAAAGCAATAAGGTGTGAACGTAGCACGATCTGAATGCAGGGAAATAAGGCTGGTTTTATACTTCAGCGTTTCTCTGCAGTGACTATTCCCAAACACTAGTTGGCGGTGTTTTAGTTTCTTCGTTGACCAAAAAACATTTTGGGTTTCTGCTGTAAAATGACAATGAGGAATCATAGGCGGTGGCGATATTTTCTTCTTTGATGATCCTTTCGGTGGGGCACAGTGGCTTAGTGGTTAGGAGGTTTGCCTCACACCGCCAGGCTCCGGGTTCGATTCCCGTCTCGGCCATGTGTTTGTGGAGTTTGCATGTTCTCCCCGTGCTTCAGGGGGTTTTTCTCCCGGTTCTCCGCTTTCCCCCCGGTCCAAAAACATGCACATGCAGGTTGATTAGCACCTTGGAAAATTGTCCCTAGAGTATGAATGTGTGTGTGAATGTGAGTGACGCCTGAGATAGGCACAGGTTCCCCGTGACCCGAGGGAAGATCGGATATAGTGGTAGAAGATGAATGCATGATGCTTTCGGTCCATGTCCGTGCTTTGTTTCTTTACTATTCACAGGAATTACGTAGGATGCTACACCGGAAATAAACACTGCCAAGCCGACCAATCACAGCCCTCGAGCTCTGCGTCGACGTGACGTGTAGTTACTTTTTCGGAGAGGTGCGCGTCAGGTTACGGCGGCGTAGGGTAGGCATCGACACGTAGGATACGCCACAGCCTCTTAAGTTATACTCAGAAATGAACCGCTGTCGTTTAGAAACGAGATCGTATACATATGTATGGATCGTGATATTTTTCCGATTAATCGTGCAGCCCTACTTCATCGTCCCTGCTTTTGGCGAGCCTGTATTTACTGCAGAGAATCTCCGACTGCTGTTGAAAGGTTGGTTATTTGGGTCGCCATAGTATTCTCTGACCTTTGGTGTTTCTGCCCACACGGAATATTTCTATTTATTTTTGTATTTTTTTTTAGCTCATTCTATACTGTTGTGCTTGAGATCAGCACTTTCCGAAAAATACTCACCTCAGACTAAGCAATGGTGTGTGCCAACAACCATGCAATAGTCACAAACATCACGTTTCCCTCCAAGATGCTGTTTCTTGTGTAGGATGATTTTATTCATAGCACTGCAGCATATGATTGGCTGACTGGATATATGCATGAATGTGCAGGTGTTACAGGTTTTCCCTTAAAAACGGCGAGCAAACATTCGATTCGTTTGATAGAAGGTATTTAAAACCGTATGGGCGAATGGGAACGACGTTCCGGAGTTCTGCTTCTATGTATTTTTATCCGATCAGCGTCGATGCGAGCGTGATTCACAGTACGCCGTGTTTCCGAGGACTCATCGATCTCGGTGTGTTCACTCATCTCTGCTTTGGCTTTAGGCAAAAGCCAGACTGTGTCCAGTTCTGTTACACAAGACACACTAATGGCACCCCCCCCCCCCCCCCGATCAAAAAGAGTGCATTTGCGTTAGACTGCATATAAACTGACATTAAAAGTCATGGTTGAGACAACACTACAGTTACACTTTGACTTCCAATCCCACTACTGAGACTACCCAATTAATAATGTTATTATTGGTATTGGGACCGTTTCTGTTTTCACCAGAATTTGTCTTCCTCGTCTACCTGCTCGAAGGTCATATAGATGCTCAATAGGTTGAAATGACAGTCCCTCCCACTACTTCTAAAAGACAGATGAACCTCATCGACGGGATTTTGACGGGATTTTTTGTTTCTCGCCCAATGATTAAATACATGTATTTTACTACTTACCACAATTCTGAACGCTCAAAACAAACATCTTGAGATTTGCAAACCATATGGCTGCCACATTTCAAGTCGATCAATTCTGTATACCTCATGATTCTATAATTCTATATAATTACATATAATACCATTATGATTACAGAGGTTAATGAATGAAAATCACACTATGTGTATATATATATATATATATATATATATATATATATATATATATATATATATATATACCACTAGTGGGCCCTTGTGCAAGGCCCTTAACCCTCAGTTGCTTATTTGTAAGTCGCTCTGGAAAAGAGCGTCTGCCAAGCCAAATGCCACAAATGTAAATGTAAATATATATATATGTATATATATATATATATATATATATATATATGATCGAAACCCACAATGGTAGTGGTAACTAATTGATAATGAAAAAAAAGCAGTTAGAGGATAAATGATTAAAAAATACTGACAATAATTGATGCCTCATGATTACACTGTAAGTTTTATTTTGAATAAATATAGATATATATATATATATACTGTGTGTATATATATATATATATATATATATATATATATAGATATATTTTTTTTTTTATTCAAAATAAAACTTACAGTGTAATCATAAGGCACCAATTATTGTTAGTATATTATATATATATATATATATATATATATTATATATATATATGAATATAGATGATGGATAGATGGATGAATAAATGAGTCATGTACTAATACTGGAAGGTCATGAGTTCAAATCCCACTCCCGAGCCTATTCTCAAATATATTTTCATTATTTTTGCTTGCACCGCTATTGTTTTCGTGCGGATTCGGCTTGCGTCTAAGAAGGTCGAAGCTCTGGTTTCTATTACCGAAATAATCTTCAGGTCGGGGGGGAAAAAAAACGCCCAAATCTTAGCGCTCGTTAAAATGAACTGGGGTGAAGCAAAACAAGACTGTAGCGTCTCTTTCCTGCGATCGTATTTCCTTCTCTTACTGTACATCCACCTGCATCAACATGTTTTTACTGTAACACTCTGACTGGCTATAAAATTTAACAGGACAATAGGAGCGAAACTCTTAGTGCACACTACAGACTGAATGAAATCAGATCAGATACGTCAGTGACTGGGGGGGGGAAATGCTTTTAAAGCAATGGAACACCTGCGCGATGGATGCTTTTAAGACGCACACACTTTAACACTGTCCTGGCTCGTGTCTTTATCAGTGTGTGGGAGGATCAGGATCCCAGATTGCTGTATTTAGATCCCGTATCGTCCGTCTAATATAGCCCAAGGCAGTTATTTTTATTTATTTAATTTATTAATTTATTTATTTTTCTCGTGTAAGTTTAGGAAATTCCCAACCTTAAGAAATATTGTATTATTATTATTTCTTTCTTTCCCCAGGTCTGGTGCGTTCTGAAGCGAAACCGCAGCCATGGACGAGATGGATGTGCCGCAGCTGAAGAAAGAGGTGGAGAGCCTCAAGTACCAGCTGGCGTTCAAGAGAGAGAAATCATCCAAGACAGTCACAGAGTAAGAATCGTTTATTAAACTGTTTATTTATTTAATAATGCGCTGGAAAATCTATACAGGTGATAATTGATGATGATGTCATTTTCATTCATTCATCTTCTACCGCTATATCCGATCTTCCCTCGGGGCACGGGGAGTCTGTGCCTATCTCAGGCATCTATGGGCATTAAGGCAGGATACACCCTGGATGGAATGCCAAGCCATCGCAGGACACACACACACTCACACACACATTCATACACTGCAAAACAACCTACTGTGCATGTTTTTGGACCCGGGAGGAAACCGGAGAACCCGGAGAAAAAACCCCTGAGGCGGGGAGAGCATGCAAACTCCACACACACATGGCCGAGACGGGACTCGAACCCGGAGGTGTGAGGCGAACGTGCTAACCACTAAGCCATCCGTGCCCCATGATATCATTTTAATACGTAATATTAAGCAGCCAATGAGTCATGTTTTTTCCCCAAAAAAAGAGGGAAAAAAACACACCTGCAGTTTTACCTTCGTGTTAATGCACATCAAATTAAGAAGTCGTATCTGGCACTACGATGAGTAACAGCAGGTGCTTTTCATGGATTTATGTGCGGCCTTCATGGATTTCATGTTTTTTTCCAACAGATTCTGGTGAATATTGAAGCAGGCTCAACACCATAAAAGGGGGGGTATGGGGGGGCAAACTATTTGGCTCAGGGGCCACATTAACTTTTAAAATTTGACAGACAGGCTGGCCCAGCACCAAATGTGCACGTAAGTAACATAAACATATAAAAGGCTTTAATGTTAATACTCAATGTATCACCGTGCCCAATGCGCCACCTGGTGGAATGTCAGGCAATTACAGGTCAAAGTAATGCCGTCCTAATTATGATATAGTTTGATTTGGACAATTCTGGACCAATCTTCGTCGGGCCGGGTCGGACCGTTTACCCACACCCTGCCTTAAAGTCATTGTGGTAGGTGGGAGGTTGGAGCTCAGTGGTTTGAGGCATTGGGCTCTGGACCAGAAGGTTGCAGGTTCCGATCCCAGCACCACCAAGATAGAATAGCATATCTTTATTGTCATGTGGGAAGTACAACGAAATTTGGTGCTTTACACGTATTACACGAGATACACAAGTTACAAAAAAAAGATTTGCGTATAATTGGATATAAAAAGTATATCCCAGAGAATTTCACTTTGCATTTAATACTTGTACTGCTGTAGGATGAAAAAAAACCTGTCCTTCAGTCTATTTGTTCTGCGTTTAATTGTTCTGTACCGTCTGCCTGATGGGCACTCCACACAACTATGGAGTGACCAGGGTGGGCGGGGTCTTTGAGGATATTATTATATTTAGCTGCCTCTACGTGGGCCCTTGAACAAGGCCCTTAACTCACAACTGCTCCGTTGTAAGTCTCTCTGGATGAGAGTGTCTGCCGAATGCCGCAAATGCTAAATTCTCCTGTTTCTCAGATACATTTAGGAACTTCGTCCCCAGGCAAACATAACCTAACAAGATCTTCTTTCTATTGAAATGCATGACTTTGGATTTCGCTTCATCAACACGGGGTATTTGGTTCAGCACATTAGTGTAGAAGGTATTTCAGCGGTTAAGGCATGAGGTCTCCGGACCAGAAGATTGCAGGCTCAAATCCCTACCACTGAGCTGCCCCTAGTGGGCCCTTGATTGAGGCCTCACTTGTAAGTCGCTCTGGATAAGGGTGTACCTGCCATAATTATTATTTTCTTTTTTTCCCCATCAGTAAAGTGTGTGTTATTTTTTTGTTAGTTGTTTATATTTATTATTCCATCGGGAAATTGTGTGTCCGCGCAACATGATGTCTTATATCATATAAGACATACATGTCACATGTCTTACCTTTTGTAAGAGAGATGGGCGTGTGCAGCTAACAGAGAGTTGTTTTTTGCCAGTGCAACATGGCGAAAGTGCCGTTTTCGTCAAGTCATTCCCTCATGGTTTTCGCGCAGTCAGCGCGTTTGACAGTTTTTTCGCAGTAGTGGTGGGAGATTCGGAAGTGCAATTAAACCATCGGTGACAACAAACTACGGTGTGTCGTATTACCTGGAGGGAGTGATAGAGGACATCTGCCAAATGCCATAAACGTAACTTGTACATTACCCACAACACCGCTCGACGGATTGTGGGATTTCTAACCAACGACTGCAGTCACGTAGATTACCGACTCGCCAAGTCGTGAGTCGTTAGCCGATATATATATATATATATATATATATATATATATATATATATATATATATATATATAATGAGTCATAGAGTCGCAGGGCTTTCTGTAATTCTGTGGCCATTATTCTTCCAACAAAAAAAATATCCTCGCCCTTCCTTCATCGTCTAATATGAACGTTGACGTAATCAGATATTGGTGGACGTTAACGATATAAGACTTGTGTCCGACATTTTTTTTTTTTTACCCCTAGCCTGGAAGGAGCCACTCCACTTTAATGCACATTAGCCAACATTTTACATAAACACTACCTACATTTAATCAGCTGACAGCAGCCGGCTCCCTCCACTTCTAATCTCATTACCCTGTAACTGCTGATTCATACCGAAATACCTGCTACAATCCCCTGGCATTTTCACACTGTACTTTATACCCTGTGTTTGTCTCGCCATGCATTCATCTGAATGCAGCGTTTCTGCGGTTTGAATTGATTTCGTACTATTGGGACCTGGTGCGATCATTTCCTTGAGGTAAATGTTCGTAATCCGGTTTAAATACCAACCGAATACCAATATATAACGAGATATATATTGTATCAATGTATTTATAGTCGGGACGACAAAGTTAACACGTCGAAGTAAATTCACTTTAACGGCGCTAATTTCGTTAGCGTATCGTCCATTAGCGTATCGTGCATTACTATGTGAGCGATCTGCTCCTTCACTCTGCGTTGTGTTGTGCGTTGTGGTACAACAAAGAACAAATGAATAAAGAAACTTCAGTGCATCCACTCACACTTCCTAAATTTCCCCCGAATTACGCCTACTAGCTGCGCATTCACAACAGGTATGAGCTCCTCACTAGATTAGCGTATATTACCTTATCTAATGTAAATATATATACCCTATATTACCGTATGTAATGCGCTTCTGTATAACCTAAACGTATCACCAGTTTTTATGGAAAAGCAAGGGAACAGAATCCTTAAAGGAGCCACGTCCCATTTTTTATAGAATTATAACATCTGTTACAGAGATTTAGAGGATTAGAAACATGCAATTCATGGTACATTGAAAATGTACGATTGACGTGCGATTAATCACGAGTTAACTCATGCGATTAATCGCAGCCCTAATTTATAGTCATCATAAATTACTGTCGTAACGTTATATGGATTGAAACCTTCTGTGGCCGAAAATACGATTCCTTCTGCGGTCCTCAGCAAACTTGAGAAGCCCTGGGATGAATCGGAACCTGATCTCTTCGAAGAAAAAAAAAATAGCCCTTGTGGCTGATTGAACACAAATCCTCATAGCCACACTGCAAAGTCCACTGGGGCGTCTTTTCAGAAGGGTGGAGGTAACATGATGGGTATCGTGGTCATCGATTCGTACATTTTTTGACACCCTGTGATGGGTTATTCATTTTCCCTGAGGTAATAGATTTACAAAAAAATCATTTTTAAAAGCCATAGTGAGATTCTCTAACATGATATAAGTGTAGAATCTGAGGCGCATCACCTCCGTCACGGCTATTTCAGTCTGCATCCCCAGAACTTAGCTCAGAAATACCAAACCTGATGAATCAGTGTGATACTCCTACGCTCAGCATGCCGGACGTCTGTCATTTGTATCTGTGCAGTGCTCGGTTTAGGGTTTATCACGCCGCATTAGGGCTGAAGTTTGGTTCCAGAAATTTTTATGGGACCCATAATGACAATTTTTTTTACAGGATGTATTTATATTATGGCGATTTTAACATACTTTTGAACACAATGGTTTTTTTTTATGGTGAGAGAAATCTGAGGAAAATAGAGTTAAGGGGAGGGGGTGTAGATGAGCGGTTTATTGTGGGGGGGTTGAGTCCCTGGTATCGCCGAGCTGCCACTCTTGGGTCCCTCTTTGACCAAGTCCCTTAACTTTCTGTGCTCCAAGGGTGTATCCTGTCTGACCCCAGCTTCTAAACAAAGTGGGATATGTGAAGAATAGAATTTCCCTCACAGGATCAATAAAGTATGCAAAATGTAAAAAAAAAATAGATAAAATAAAGACCCACACTGAATACGGCGAACCTTGAACACCGTGAAAAGAGAATCGTGGACAGAATCACAAACCTGAACAGAACGAGTTGTCCCTTTAGCGTTCGCCACTGCAGATCATCCATCTCCATATCAATGTGTTCTCTGCTTTCAAAAACGACCACCTAGATTTCTTCCCTCACCACATCCGCCTCGGCCTTCCCCTTTTTTTTTTTACTTTCTCTGTTTTTATTGCGACATACCCCTTGTCCTTCCCCTGCACACGACGTAATTATGTCGGTCGCACCTGCCTTCAAAATCAATTGTAACCCTGTCCGTCCTCGTCACCCCCGAGGACAAGTGCGGCAGCTTCCTCGTCCTCCTCCATCTTTTTGTCAATGGTGACTGGAAAAGGAGGAAAAAATGTCCTTATCCAAACACCAAGAAATTGATGAAAGACTAGATTCATCTTGTGTCTTCCTGTTCATGTCTGACTCTTCACCACAACAACTGTTTACTTTACACCAGACCTGGGCATCTTACTGGCCCATTGACCCATTGGTAGGTCGAAAGTGTAAAGCATGAGAATGTAGATTTCAACAAAACCATGTCCCCTCAGCCCTGAGTATCAAGCTGCTGATAGATCAGAGCGTCTTACTGATCAAGAGAGCAAGTGCACTCTTCCTCTCGTGTATCTCTCGTGCTTCCTTACTTTATAGCAAATGCACTGCATTTGGTAATCATTCCTTCTGCATTTGAGTTTCTTTGTCATTCTTTGGCAGGTTTAATATAATTTAATAAACAGGTCTCTTCCTACGTCAGCTCGTACTCCAGGAGGGTATACTATGACAGCTCATCCACAGGTCCCATTGAAGGAAGTGGGTTACATTCATTCACAGCATTTGGGGTTTGAACCCGTGATCTTCCAGCCCAGAGCCGAATGCCTTAACCACCGAGCTACCACCTCCCCGAAGATATGTTTCACTAGCTAGATAAGTTGTAGTCCTGTGGTTAAGATTTTGGCCTCTGTACTGGAAGATCACAGATTCAAACCCCACCACCAAGCAGTGACTAGTGGGCCCTTGAGCAAGGCCCTTAACCATGAATTGCTCAGTTGTAAGTCGCTCTGGATAAGGGCTTCTGCCAAATAATGTAAATGTAGTTTACGCTTCGTTCAGCAACATGTGGTTCAGTAAAGTCTGAAGTAGGTGAAATGAGGAGGCAAAGCTATAAAACTCCAATGCTTTATTCAGTTCTGCCTTTTGATATCCGATTCACAATGAAATAACACATTTTCAATTTTTGATGGTCCGTATGAACGAATGACACACTTGATTGATAAGGCCCTCAAAGTTTTGTACTTCTGACTAAGATAACTATTAGTGTTATTTTGCAGTTTTTTTCACACTATTCACTACTTTTTTGTTATTTGATGTGGTCATCAAACATGAAAGGCAAAGTAATTTGGTCAAAAAAAATGTTTAGATTTATTTGTGCTAAAGAAATGAAAAGTATGCTGTTTGCATTAAATAGTTCATTGGCATTCAGTGTGAACGATTCAAAGACATCTCAGGATGAATGATCGGCCCTCACATATTTTCACCATTTTTCCATATCATTTCCGCATGTGAAAGGATCCTCTCAGGGTTTTAAAATGGAACGGTGGGGAAAATGTCAGATTGTAGATTCCAACCATTCCTTTGTTATGTGTCCCAAATTACTGGGTTTCTGGAACAAAATATTCCAATATATTAGTTATATTCTGAGTTTCCGAAGAATTCCCGATACTTTCACAGGTATAACAACAGTTTATTTTCGTATGGGTTGATCTCAGCCAAAAAAAAAAAAAACAAAAAAAAAACGTACCTTTTTGTTTTGGGAGAAAAAAAGAAGTGAAATTGTGGATACAATACATCTGGAAAGAATCAGGTTTACCCTTATAGACGAGCTTTTGTTATGCGAAAAAAGGTGGTCCCCATTTGTTTTCTTTCTACAAACTATTGATTCATTTGTTTACCGTACCTTTAGTACCTACTTTTAAAACCGGACAGCGCTTTTGTGTGGGGGGAAAGTGTACTTTACCTTTGTTTAATTATTATTTTTATATTGTTCATTATATTATTATGTTGTTTTTTTCTGAATGTCTAATTTTTGAAATGTTAGTTTTAGATATTTTTATTTATTTATTTTAAAAAGTGTATTTATAGTGGAATGTCTGCTGGAATTGCCATTCACTTAAGTCTTTAATGTGAAGGAATAATAGAAGATAGTGGGGACTTCCTGTCCAAACACAGTACCTAGTCAGGACTATACTTAGTCCTATTTGAGACCAGTAGAAAATGCTGATTTATACTACTGAGTTAGGGCCTTTACTCAAGGGCCCCAGCTATACTCGGTGCTGTGATTTTTGAACCCTGATCAGAGTCTTAAACCCCTGAGCCTCTACTATGCGTTTACCACAGAAAAGAACAACCTGTGTTCAACCTTTCCTCTCTCATTCCCTTTATCTCTATCTGTCTATTCCTCTTCCAGCTTGGTGAAGTGGATCGAAGATGGCGTTCCCACGGACCCGTTTTTGAACCCCGAGCTGATGAAGAATAACCCGTGGGTGGAAAAGGGCAAGTGTGTGATCATTTAGGACGGGAAAAAGAGAGCAGCACAGATCTGAATGTCCACACAAACACAAACACACACACACACACACACACACACACGAACACAGAGGCATTAGCACCATACAGTCACTTGCAAGATCTGAAACTATGCCACGCATTACTATATTCTATTCATAAAGGTCAATATGTTATAAAAAAAAAACCTCACTATTAATATTCTACTCATAGACAAGAAAAGAACTCGATACGATTTATATGCAGCTCTTAGTTCTTTTTAGTCTGTTACAGTACGGTTCAGTTCTGCTTGCGCTTTTTCTGTCCTTTCATTTTTTTCCTTTCAATTTTAGTGTCTCACTGCCAGGGAAAAAAAAACAAACAAACAAAAAAACCGAGCGACAGATTAACGTCCTGCGAATAAACGGAAGAAGGAGGATTTAACAAATGGATAAATGTGCGCACACCGGGGGTCTGTTTTTTTCTCCCCAGCGCGTTAATCTGTCCGTCACGACAGTGCACCGTTTCGACCATACAATCGTGTTCACGTTCAGCACAGCTTTCTTTTTTTTTCTTTTTTTTTCTTTTTTTTTTCCTTGTTCGATTCATTAATTTATGAGCTATTTATTTATTTATGTTTTTGAATGATCTGTTGATGCTCTGATGGACTTGATATTTTTTATTGTATAGGTCGAAGGGTCCGAGTTACACTACAAAGTGTCTTTAATTATTATTAATATTATTATTATTATTATTATTATTACTATAAATATAATAATAATTCAAATATATACCTATTTATAATCTGTTATTTGAATTTATTCATATATCCGGTATGTAAATCAGCATCAGATATAAAAGAGGGAAAAAAGAGGGTAGCCTATATATTATGCATAAATATAGACCTACACTGTATGGGCAAAATTTTGCGGACACCTTTTTATGTGCTTTTTTTTCTAATTCCACATTTAGTCTCGATTTGCCGTAAATTCCACTCTTCTGGGAAGGTATTGCACTAGATTTTGTTGGAGATTTGTGCTCAGTCAGCCACAAGGGCTTTTAAAAAAAGTCTGGTGCATAGGTTTAAATAAATATTTTAAAGAAATATTTATTCATGTGAAGGCATTTCTTTATTTCCAATAACAATAACAATATCAACTCATTATAAAACCTTGCGCAAGATACACATCTTCGGACTATTAGGACTTTTATTATGTAAAGAGATGGATAGTTATTGACCTGCACAAGTAAATAAAAAAAATACATGTGAATGTAATAACATGATTAAAAACCACTGGGCTATAAGGGACCGTGAGGAACGTTGTTGGTTCTCCTCAGATTAGTCAGACATCAGAAATGTTTCCCACCACCTCCAAGCTGCCACTAGTGGGCCCCTTGAGCGAGGCCCTTGAATGTAAGGTCGAATGTAAGGTACTGACCCTGGCTTTTCAATGCATCCCAAAGAGGTTAAAAGAGGTCTAATCTTTGAAAAACTTCCATGAGGACGCCGCCACCACCGCGCTTCACTGCGGAGATGAAGTCGTCATCAAAACCAAGGCTGGCGATAAATCGGGTCGGGTATCAAATTCATTCTAACAATTCAAAAGAGCTATTGTTAGCAATGGAGTAAATACCTTAAGGATCCGAGGTGAGATCAAAAACAAAAGAGCTTTAATAAGAATAGTAATCCGAGTTGAACCAGAAGACAGGGGGGGGTGAAAAAAATCCCAGAGACACGAGAAGCAGACGAGAATCATCCGGGCGCCGCGAAGCCCCTTAAAATTTAGTACCTTAAAATACGATACGAGGAATCGAAACATACATTTTCTAACAAGCATCCGATTCTCAATCTGAAGTATCCCGATTTCCAGAATTCCCAAATACACGGGTTTGGTCCGGGAAAGATTTCAAGCAGAGACAAGAATGCCGGCCCGTGCTAGATTGAAATGAATGAATGAATAAAGAATTAAATAAATAGATAAACAAACAAACACGTGAGAATAATAAACAAGTCCCATTAAGCAAATATTTTCCCCTAACCACCTTTCTGTGGCCACTGCGGAGGGACTTTTTGGAAGCACTGTACTAGAAAAATGGTAACCTGTATGTCTTTTAGTTAGTTATTTATAGTTATTTATTAGATAGATAGATAGATAGATAGATAGATAGATAGATAGATAGATAGATACTTTATTGATCGCGACGGAAATTCTAGAACAATTGTTAACGATAAAAAAAGAAAAAAGAAAACGTCGGGTGTCCCAATACTTTTGCCTACACATTGTATTGTTTCGTGCTCAATTGGATGTTTCAAATATCATTGTTTAGAGTTTATTTCATATTTGAACGCAAAATGAAAATAAATATACTGTAATTTCCGTCTCCTTCATTAATTAACGTCGGGACTCGAATCCCGGGACGTGGAAGAGGTTGTTATAAGGTTCTGAGGAGAATCTTTACATGGTTGTTTACTGTTATGTAATAAATAAAAATATATGCATATATATATATATATCGTTTTCTTTTTCGATGATGTAAAAGCAGTTCTTGGTAGGAAACTCGGACTCTCGGCCCTGACCTGTGTGACGAGCGAAAAGAAGAAAAAGCACACGTTACGCCAGTTCTTACCATCTGATACTGCCTTGGTCACTCTTCCCTTAAAGAGAATGAATGTGTTTTTTTTTGTAAGTGAACGGGCTCTGATGCACAAAATAAATTTCTCGTTTTGTTTTTCTTGGGGTTTTATTTTTGTTTGTTGTTGTTCTTGTTGTTTTCGTGTCGAAGGCAAGGCGGAGGTGTGTTCATTTTTGACCTCTGGTTTTTGTTTAGTTTTTATATATTTAACAATTTAAGAAGAAAAAAAAAAGGCGTGTTAGATTATTATGCATAAGATTATGGATACTAGGTTAATGACTAAGCAATAAGTAATGGCATTTTTTTATTGAATGTTTTACAAAAAAAAAAGGGAAAAAAATATGAAGCATTTATCTTGAATAAAGTAGAGGAATTTTAGACAGCTTTGGTGTTTTGCCTTTTTTCCCGCCCCCATGTGATTTTTATATACATATATACATAGCCAGGTCCATAAATATTGGGACATCTAACAGTTCTACACCACCACAATGAGTTTCACAATGAAGTGAATGTGCTTTAACTGCAGCTTGTCATCTTTAATTTGAGGGTCTTTACATCCAAATCAGGTGAACGGTGTAGGAATTACAACAGTTTGCGTATGTGCCTCCCGCTTCTTAAGGGACCAAAAGTAAGGGGACAGAAGAATCATCATAAATCAAACTTAGACTTTTTAATACTTTTTCTTTAAAAAACAAAACGTTTATTCCTTTCCTCCAGTTTCATTATATTTCCGTGTTACAGGTGAAACAAGAGAGATTGTGTGTTATCCGCATGGCTCAGGCAGTAAAATAGCTTAGGTAGCCACATAAAATGTCTATCAACAATGATTAGAAAATCAACATTATTAGAAATCATAATCGCGAGTCTGTCGGACTTTACTCCGGAGGGATTAAAGAGTAAAGAAAGGAATGGATAAAAAACAAACAAACAAAATAATACTGAACTTTATTAAAACAGTAGTAAATATGCTAAATAAATATAATATATAAATATGTAAATATGCTAAATACTATATTGTGCTATATGCTAAAGTAATTAAGCAATTAATTAATTAATTAATTAATTAATTAATTAATTAATTAATTAATTAAAAACCAATTTATATATATATATATATATATATATATATATATATATAATATTCATAAATATTAAGGAGGTTATGTCATGCCTTCCCACATAAATAAAAACCGTTTGGTGAAAAGACAAATAAAAGGAAGGCGTCAGTGATTCGCCTCTAGAGGCCGCTGTCGTACCGTAGACCACGACCCGGAAAAACTATCGGTGTGTACGTTTTTTTGTTAGTTTTAGATGCGGGAAATCAGTTATCAGTTACTGCTAGTTTTAACGTCACTGCGGTGTAATTATTAGCTTATTAATTGGGCTCTAATGTAGTCAATATGAACCAGACTTATGGTGTAAAAAAAAAAAAAAAACAGTGTAGGTGCAGATTTTCATTCCAACCAATATAATAATCTACCAAAAGCTAAGATCAGGTATGGAAGCAGTGCATGTAAATAAGTAAGGATGGTTGGAATGAAAAGCTGCGCCCCACGCTGGCTCGGTTAAAACGCCGGGCACCCCTGTTGTAAACGGGCCAGTATCCAGATCGTATGGTATCATCGCGTATTCAAAGCTCTCGCTACTGCTGTGAGGTTTATTACCATCCATGTAAAGTTGTTTCATCACCTAGTGATGAAATGACCTTGTCACCTTTATGGCACGGGAGTAGCCTGTGAAATCCTCAAAGTATATCAAGTTCACTTCCTTCCCGTTCTCATTTTTGCAGATGTGAAGTTATAGGGCGTGAAACCAAGAATAAGATGGTTTAACTTTAGAATCTCTTCCTTTAAATGTTTCAGTTCTTTAATAATAAAGTGAATAGTAAAGCGTCGCAGCAGGTTTAATCGCCGAGAACGAAAAAAAGTTGGCAAAGTTAACGTTGCGTTATTAAAATATATATAACAAATTCACTTTAACGTCATTTTATCAACCCGAATAACAAAGAACAAACGAATGAAGCAACTTCAGTGCATCCACTCACGAGTCCTAAATTTCCCCGAATGACACCTACTAGCTGCGCATTCACAACAGGTATGAGCTCCTCACTATATTAGCGTATATTATCGTATGGAACCTTACGCCAGCGCATAACATTCCCAGATCCGTGTTACGGAATAAAGCACATTTTTCTTTCGTAACTGCGATGCGCTTCCATATAACCTAAACGTATCACCAGTTTATACGGAGAGCAACCGGAACAGAATTCTTAAAGGAGCCACGTCCCATATTTTACTCTTAAAACCACCAGTAAAAAAGTAACACGAAGTAAAAAAATTAACATGAAGGTTTCATTAAAAAAATAAATAAATAAATAATGGGTCAATGTGTCCCACGAATTTAGACTCGATAATGAGTGTTTTTCTTACATTGTTCATGTTTGACATGAACAAGAAATTAATTCATTAATTAAAAAGAGATTCACTTCTGGAGTAAAAAAAATATGAAATCGTCGACAATTTTATCAAAGATTTGGAGTGAAGTGTATATAATTAGAACATAAGAACATAATTAAAAATTTATAATTATAATTATATTATATAAAATGATATATCTGTTACAGTTAGTTAGAGAAAAAGTGTTCCTTCATGGTACAAACGTGCGATTAATGTGCGATTCATCTTGTGACAATCGTGCGATATTAAATATCGGAATCGATTGAGAGACCTAGCGAAGACCTTTTCTGTGAAGAGACCGAGAAAAAGCAATCCGTGCTCATCTGCTCAGAGCCCCGAATAATTGACCTCGGTTGTATTAGGGACCTGAATGGGGCGGAAAGGCTTGAGAGATATATGAGAGAAGCCATAATACTTTATACCACTTTATAGTGCAAAACCACTGTTCTACGCAGTTTTTATTGGTAGCTAGTTTTTTTTTTTTTTTTTATAAGATGCTAGTTTTTATTCACTCCTAAATAAAAAGGAAGGAACAATGTAGGAAATTCCAGGAAGAGTTGGGCATGAGATCAATTCGGGTCATGTTGAATGAAACAGATAAATGCATTGCGTAGTGCAGGGGTGGGCAATTATATTTTCCAAAGGGCCACATGAGAAACCTGAGGTGTGTTCGTGGGCCGAACCAACAATAACATTGAACATTGTCCCAGATGACAACCGCTTTGACCTCAGCCCTTTCCTCTACAACACAAACTGGTCTTGGCAATTCCGCTGCATCAACAGTGAGATTTCCTTAATGGGGGCTGGATATGCAGAATTCATATAATGTCTATATCAAATGACGTTCTTCACAATAAGTTTTATCATTCGTATAATTCAATAGTTCTGTGTTAAACATGATATACTCATGTATATATATACTGTAGCCAAATATCACTCTTTCATAAGAGTTTGTCATCCGGGAAATAGGGAAATTGAACTTATGTTCAATATTAATTTTTTCCACTTGTAAAGAGCGGTAAATGATGTTCATTATGATACCAAAAGAATAAGGATATACTATTTAAGGAAAAGTGAAGGGGAGGAAAAAATGAATAAATAAAATCGCTGTATTTTTCCTTCATTTTTTTCACTATTTGCGGTTATACTTTCTTCTGGTGCGACAAAGAAGCGGGCCGGATTAAAAGGACCAAGGGGCCGGATGTGGCCCCCGGGCCGTAGTTTGCCCACCCCTGGTGTAGTGTGTAGGGTGCCCCTAGTGGTGGCATAATGAAAATCTGATTACTAGGCTATACACACAAAATTATAAGGACACTCGACCTTTCCAGCCATTTGTGGCTCTTCCCAACAAACTTGTTGCAGCGAGACCATGTCGGGGACGCAGAGAGTGAGGCGTCCTGGAATAGATTTACCCTTGTGGTAGGGTGAGGACAAATTTCTAACACTAAACAATCACTTCTAGTGGAAGGGTGTAGGTTACTTGGACACAAATGGGGACTAAATATATATATATATATATCTTATGGTCAGATGTCTACAAGATGGACTGCATGTGTTACGCAGTGTGCCTCAACAGAAAGAAATATCGGAGAAAGATGAATGCTGAGACCTGCTGAGGTCATTCATGCATTAACTAAATGTATTCAAAACCAGGGGGTCGGTGTAGCCAAGTCAAGGTGGCTGGAAAAACCCGGAGAATGGGAAGAAACTTCTAGAAGCTCCACACCAGCGTTGGATGAAGTACGCAAGTATCCAAAAACACTATGATATATTATGGCTATAGTGTTCCTATTATAGTCTCTTTTTTGCTTAATCAGCTCATTTTATGTGAAAGGCCCTGGTGCACAAGAATCTATTAATCCAACGATATTAATGACTCCAAGACTGAATGACAGACATCGAAATGATCACCGTCCCAAAATGTTGTCTACAAACGCGTATTCCTCTCAAAATGTCGTAGCTGGAGTGGTTAATGTAGGTCGTAGCTCAGTGGTTAACCATCAAGCTGCCACTAGTGGGCCCTTGAGCAAGTTGTAAGTCGCTCTGGATAAGGGAGTCTGCCAAATGAATGTGAATGCTTGCTGAATTGTGCTACGTAGATGCTACCAAGCACCCGGTCAGATTGTGCTCTACTCTGAATGCTAGTTTTTATTCACTCCTAAAAAAAAAAAAGGAAGGAATGATGTAGCAAATTCTAGGCAAAAAAAAATCCTGACTATAGCGCTTCCTTTTTTTCCAGAGGTCCAGCGTTTTGTACTTGGGAAACATTTGCATGGAAACATAGCTATATATAAACACGAGCTCTGAAACACTCCGCATGCTTGCTGTCATCTTTCCAGCTTTCTCGGCTTCCGCTACCTCAACCCCCCCCCCCCCCCCCCCCCCCCCTCCACTCGCCCCCTCGCCCAGTTGCAAGGGCTGCAATATTCTCCTTTAAATAATAGAAGACCATCACATCTCTCCACTACAACGAGATCAAATCGAGTCAAGTTCGAAAGTGTTTATTCACGCAGCCCTCAGCACAGTGAAATTCTTTTCTTCGCGTATATATCCAAGCTTGTTTTGGAACTCAGAGCTCAGGGTCAGACAAGATACAGCGCCCCCTGGAGCATAGATAGTTAAGGGTGCTTGCTCAAGCGTGGCAGCTTGGTGATAACGACCCCAAACCTTCCGATCTGTAGCCAAGCACCTTAAAGCACTGAGCCACGCCCTCCCCGTCAACATAGTTACATCACACAACATAGAGATACAAAACACTGGCATTGTGCGCAGCCTAGTGCAAACAGCGCCAATCAAAACAGACGACACGTGACGAGTGCATGTACACAACAACAAAATAACAACAATACTGTATATGGATACATGTATATCAGTATACAGTGCAATGTGCAAGTGTAAAACAAATGTACAAGTAATAAAAAGTAAACAGTAGTGACAGTGACGTGCAAAAGACGCATGTAAACAGTAGCGCTGAAATCCAGTCGCACATTCTAGAATCCGTGTTAATCAACTGCAAAAAACGCTTAACCGTTTAAAACAGCATTACGTAACAAAAATATTAAATATCTTTTTCATTCATTCATTCATCTTCTACCGCTACCGCTTTATCCAATCTTCCCTCGGGTCACGGGGAGTCTGTGCCTATCTCAGGCGTCTATGGGCATTAAGGCAGGATACAACCTGAATGGAATGCCAACCCATCGCAGGACACACACACACACACAATTACACACACATTCACACACTAGGGACAATTTTCCAAGGTGCCAATCAACCTACCGTGCATGTTTTTGGACCGGGAGGAAACTGGAGAACCCGGACAAAAAGCCCCTGAAGCACGGGGAGAACATGCAAACTCCACACACACATGGCCGAGACGGGAATCGAACCCGAACCCTGGAGGTGTGATGCGAACGTGCTAACCACTAAGCCACCGTACTCCCAATATATAGATTTGTAAATATTAAAATATTTAAAAAAAAAAAAGAAAAATGTTTGAGCATAAGATGGATTCTGATAGGATGTTCGACTGGATCTGTAGAGTGAAGGTTTTAATTAATTAAATAAATAAATAAATAAATAAAAAACGGGTCAATGTGTCCCATCAATTTAGACTCGATAATGAGAGTTTTTCTTACATTAAATATAATGTTTTTCTCTCGCAAAGTGGTGTGAAGATTAAAATGGCAAGTTCATACTTGCATGCATTAAAAAAAGAAATAAATAAAGGGTAACGTTTAAGAGGAGGTGGTGGTGGTGGTGGTGGTAGCGCCGTGGTTAAGACGTTCAGTGGTAGGAAGTTGGGGAGCTCGGTGGTTAAGGCATGGGCATCTAGACTGGAAGATCGCAGGTTCAAATCCCAACACCACCAAGCTGCCACTGGTGGGCCCTTGAGCAAGGCCCTTAACCCTCAGTCTCTGGATAAGGGCGTCTGTCAAATGCTGTAAATGTAAGAGTGTGCTCCGTTTTGTTACTGATCCAATCCAACATCACTTAGGTTATAAGATAATAGCCGGGGGTGGTGTGTGTGTGTGGGGGGGAGGCACTTATTTAAGAATACATGCATTGATCTTGGATAAGAAGGTGACGGTATGCACGGGGGCATGATATGCCTGACACGAGTAAATGTATCGGGACGCCTGGGCACCTTTTTCCAACCTTGAAGGCAATCATGTAGGATATCTTTGGATTCCAATCTTCCATTCCGAAAGACAAAAAGCCAGCTCCATGATAGTATATGTTCCATTCCTGGGTTGGAATGGAACATCACCTATAGAGATCTGACCTCAAGCCTATTAAACACCTTTGAGATTAATTGGCACGCTGACGAGACCCCCCCCCCCCAGGCCTCCTCACCTCACACCTCATCTTGTTGAGCGAGCCGAAGCGACAGTGACGAGGAAAAAACCCCTGAGAATAGGAAGAACCCTTGAGAGGAACCAGACTCAACAGAGAACCCCATCCTCATGTGGGTGATTTGTTTTGTTTGTGATTTAAGGATGTTTATTGTGGAGTGTGGAGTGTAATCATGAATTGATGAATTTGTTGAAGGGTGTGGAGGAGTCATCAACCGGGGAGCGGGGTCATCATGAGGGTCAGACAGGTCCAGAGTGTAGATGGGGTGTGGAGGCGTCATTAACCGGGGGGCGGGGTCATCATGAGGGTCAGACAGGTCCAGAGTGTAGAAGGGGTCTGGATTACTGGCAGCTCAGCAGTTGGACATGTAACTCGATGGAAAGAGAGAGAGAGAAAGAAAGAAAGAAAGAAAGAAAGAAGAGTGGTTAGGCATGGTCACAATTGCAGTGTATCTATGGGAGGTGGTAGCCCAGTGGTTAAGGTGTAGGACTCTGGACCAGAAGATCAAGGGTTCAAACCCCACCACCAAGCTGCCACTAGTGGGCCCTTGAGCAAGGCCCTTAACCCTCAACTGTTCACTTGTAAGTCACTCTGGATAAGAGCATCTGCCAAATGCTGCAAATGTAAGTGTATCTACCTGACTTTGCTAACACCCTGGTGTCTGAGTGAGAGTCTCCAAAGCAGATTTGAAAGCTATTGTGTATTTTAGATACTTTATTGATCCTGTCAGGGGAATAAACCCATATCTTGTTTTTAAGAAGCTGGGGTCAGAGCACAGGGTATCAGCCATGATACGGCGCCCCCTGGTGCACAGAGGGTTAAGGGCCTTTCTCAAGGACCCAAGGGTGGCAGCTTAGCAATACCAGGGCTTGAACCTCTGAGTAACTGAGCGCCTTAAACCACAGAGCATTAGAGAGTCGGTCGGCGCATGCTATGCAGAGAGGGGGTTTGGTGCGTGGGATCGACTTGTCGCAATAAATCCATATTTCAAGTAGGATTCCTGGTATTGTCTGTTAAACGCAGCTTTCTTTTTCTTTGCAGTCGTATCGCTCGTCTTCTGTCTCTTCACTGCCTCTTTTACCCTGCGCAAAGAGGATTCGAAAAATAGAGGATTGAAAATACACTTAATGGAAACGCGTCAAATTCGCAAAAACACACAGGTATCGCAAAAAAGACGATGCGAACAAGGAATAATTTGCAAAACTGTAATGCAAATGTTTTTTTTTTCGCATTTCCAGGTCACGTGATATATCTTGCCTTGCCTTGGGCGTGATACTTCAGGTGCTCTAAGAGGCTCTATTGCACTGAAAAGCTCAAAAAAAGTGGACTCGTTCATCCGGAAATTCTCGATCCACAGCTCACTCCCAAAACAAGTGCATACGTGGCTGCAGGGGGATCGCCTCGCCATTAATGCTTGTTTTACACGCCTACGTCACAGTTTAAAAATTGAAACGCCTAATGTGTTGGCTGTGTTATAAGTATACCTACCGATATATGTCTCCATTTTTTTGACTTATCGCGTGAGGGCGAGTTTTAGTCACATCACATGGTTAATGGAAACACCGTCATTCCGCAACAGTTTTCGAAAATATCGCAAAAGGCGAGCATCCTGACATCGTTAATAAAACGTTCTTTCTGTGCGGTGGACACCACTGGTCTAAAAAAAGGCACAGGCATGCCATTTTCTTTGCATTGTATAATCAAAAATGCACCAAAGTATGCTTCATTAAAGTACTTAAATACATTTTATTTTTACTTTACTTCCCTATTTCAATATTCTTCGGGAAAAACCTTCTACTTTGAGGGACACGGTGGCTTAGTGGTTAGCACGTTCGTCCCACAGCTCCCGTCTCGGCCATGTGTGTGTTTGCATGTTCTCCCCGTGCCTCAAGGGGTTTTTCTCCTGGTTCTCTGGTTTCCTCCCGGGTCCCAAAACAGGCACGGTAGGTTGATTGGCACCTGGAAAATTGTCCCTAGTGTATAAACATGAGTGTAAATGTGTGTGTGTGTGTGTGTGTGTGTGTGTGCCCTGCGATGGGTTGGCATTCCATCCAGGGTGTATCCTGCCTTTATGCCCATAGACGCCTGAGATAGGCACAGACTCCCCGCGACCTGAGGGAAGATCGAATATAGCTGGGTGATACCTCTGGGGTATCATTTCCTGGCCACACACACCTAGGCAAGTCGTCTAGGACGGCCGACGCGTATGAGGCGGAGGGAGTCGGTGGCGTAATAGATGACAGAGACCCGAGACGTTCCCGATTACCTGATCGTTGCCCTCGTGCGGGATTCTAAAGGCTCGTCGGCGTGCACGCACGTGTTCGACGCACAGGTGATTCGCCTCTGAAAATGACAAGCGCGATGACATGACGGTGGCCTCGGATGAAAGAAACAGCTCGCGGTACAGGCGTGTACTCGGCCTGACGTTCCGTAATTAGGACGCGGCCGTTTCACAAAGCAAACAAAGACAAAAAGGCCCCGTGTGAGTTCCCGGTTTATTCCACTGTGTGATCATTATGTGAGTGAGTTAAACCACAGAGAGGAGTGTGTTTGCACAGCCTCCATTCTGCCTGGATCCATAGAGACAAACACACACACACACACACACACACAAACAACATCCTCTGTTGAAGGTGTTGCGAGTGTGTGTGTGTGTGTGTGTGTGTGTGTGTGTGTGTGTATGGGCCAACAGGCTCTGTAGGAAGAAAATATTACTTAATACATATATAAGAACAGAAAGACTAAAATCTTGGACTTTGGTTAATCCAGAACCCTGAGGGTCTGGTGTCAAACGCGTTATGTATACAGGGTGTCCGAGAAAATGTCACTACTTAATATAGGTTTTAAAAAAAGGGAAACCCGGCACAAAAATCCATGCGGAGACCCGAATCCTGTTCCTTAATAAGAAAGAGGGGCCGGAAAAGCGATTTGACCATCATGACATGATTTACAAATGGTCAAGGATCGGCCGTTCCTTCTTCCATAAAGTACACAGTTTACTTCTTCGCCTTCACCTTTTTCTTGCATATAATAGTATATATAAGTATACTATTATAAGTCTTATAATAAATACGATTTTATAATAAATACGATTTTCTATGGACGGCGAAGGAGTGGAGGAAAGTCCAATTGTGTTCTTTTCGTCCGATAAAGTGCACTTCATAAGAACACATAAGTACGAGTTCCTTTTACTTTTCGCCCCTAGTATATACTATGTAGTACATACTATGTAGTACTATATGTACGATGTATAGTATATACTATAGTAGTATATACTATAGTAGTATACACTATGTAGTACTATATGTATGTACACAAATACATATGCACTCTATATATAAGTGCATAGCTACTATATATATATATATATATGTGCAGTTTATTTGCAATTCATTTGAAATGTCTCACAGATTCAATTCATATTAAATGCAACCAGTTGTTTCATTTGTACTTTCGTTCATTAATTATAGTGTCTTTAAAGGAAAGTGGCGGACAAGAACTATACTTTAATGCCAGTTGGCAATAGCTTAAGTGTGAATGAAATGTACTGGGATTAAACACGTTTACAGTACATTTAAAGGATTTTTGACATCACAGTTAAGTTGAAATTAAAATCAGTGTGTTTTAGTGCATGCGTCAATACCTGGAAACAAGTGCACTTCTTTTAAGTAAGTTTAAGATAAACCTAATAAGGCATCAGCACAAGGTGTACTTAATTGTGTTGAGAAATATTGTCATTGTCAAGTGTACTCTACTGAAGTGAAGTTAAGTGGTCTTTAATTCTAATTCTAATCTATGATCTGCAAGTGTACCTTATAACGAGGAGAATTTCCAAGCTACTTGTAAGCTAATGTAAGTGCTATTTGGAGAGAAAACAGTTGGTCATGGTGTAAGCGATCATGGAATGACCTGCCCAATCACCTTACCTAAATTCTATGGAACTGCTTCTCTATCTCCTTTCCAATAGCAAAAAAACACCTTTAACAAAGTATTTTGTTTGCAGACACAAATTGTCCGGATGCTTGTTTAAAGTTATAAAGCTTATATATATATATGTATGCACACACACACACACACACACCCACACACACACACATATATATATATATATATATATATATATATATATATATATATATATATATATATATATATATATATACCCACTATGTTCTATATGTATGTATAGTAGTATATACTATGTAGTACTATATGTACGATGTACACAAATACATATGCACTATATATATATATATATATATATATATATATATATATATATATATATATATATATATATATATATATATATATATTTGGTCTATAAAGATGATAAAAACTGATTGAGCCACTGATTGAGCGCTCCGTTATCGAAGAACGGTGCTGGATCCATTTGCTTTTCCAAACCCGCTCTGACATCATTTATGTATCATTTAAGTCATGTTGTTTTTATTCCTCTGTGTCATCAGATCATGCGAGTTCAGCCTCAGCAGAGCCGTGTGTGTGTGTTTGCACAAGCTCTGTTCTGCCTGACTCTGCAGGGAGACAGACACACACACACACACACACACACACACACACACACACACACACACACACAAACGATTCCCCAGCAACGGCAATGTAAACTCAAAGGCTGGAGTGTGAATTGTGGTGTGACGCAGTCGTTTCACACACAAGCGCAATCCGATCCCTTTGTCGCCAAACACATTCAAATGCAATACATGTTTCGATAAATCACCAGCTGTAATGTTGAGCTTCATGGGGGGTGGGGGGGGGGGGGCGGTTGGCTTTGTGCACAGGGGTATCATCATGCCGGGACAAGTTCGGATCCCGTTTTACAGCATCCCGAGCACTAAGACTTTGTAATAATGGTTTTGGGATATAACCACTTAAGGGTGGAAAAGCCAGGTGTCCCAATACTTTTTGTATATATATATATATATATATATATATATATATATATATATATATATATATATATATATATATATATACACACATAGACATGTTGAAGGTAATTAAAGTTGCCTCCTGACACCGTCTGTATGTGTGTATGGTCTTAAGGTGATTGAAATCCCTAAACTGCCAGCTCTCTAATCTCTGGTGTTTTATTAGTAGAGCATCTGAAGGAGGAGACTGGTGAATTTTGTGTGTGTGTGTGTGTGTGTGTGTGTGCTAAAAATCTCCAGAGAGTCCTAGTTCCGCAACCGAGGGTCTGAATATTCCACGACGAACCAGCAAGTGTGTGTTTGTGTGTAGGCTGTAACTGGCGTATCAGTACACAACAATAACGATATCTGTACACCGCTTCCAAAAACACGGATTTTGTTCTTTTTACTTAAAAATAAATACATTTTTTAGTACACTAAAAAAAAATACTTAAATACAAGAAAGTACATAAGGAGTATAATCTTATATGTTGTGCCAAATAAACCTGTAAAAACGATACACTATAAATACACTAGTTATACAAAAGTATACGTTTCCTTTAGCAGTACTTTTGTGCAATTGTGAAAGTATACTAAATACCACTGATATTTAAATAGATTCTTACTATGACAAAAATATACAGGTTTATTAGTGTATTTCTTAATAGTATTTTAAATTGTAAAAATTAAGTCAATTAAAATGATTTTATTTGATTGCATTTAAAATATATTAGTAATTATAATTAACTATAATTAGTAATATAGAGTACAGGGCACGGTGCCTTAGTGGTTAGCACGTTGGCCTCACACCGCCAGTGTCCGGGTTCGATTCCCGTCTCGGCCATGTGTGTGTGGAGTTTGCATGTTCTCCCCGTGCCTCAGGGGTTTTTCTCCGGGTTCTCCGGTTTCCTCCCAGTCCAAAAAAAAACCATGCACGGTAGGTTGATTGGCACCTTGGAAAAATGTCCCTAGTGTATGAATTTGTGTGTGTGTGTGTGTGCAATGCGATGGGTTGGCATTCCATCCAGGGTGTATCCTGCCTTAATGCCCATAGACGCCTGAAATAGGCACAGACTCCCCGTGACCCGAGGGATGATTGGATATAGCGGTAGAAGATGAATGAATGAATGATTACTAAATTTTAGTATATTAAGTACAAAATTAGCATGTGAAAATAGAGCACTTTAAGTATATTAGGGAAGTGCACTATGTGTACTTCAATACACCTTTTTTTTTTACCTGGGATCAACTGTTCACTTAAATGTAAAACAGTTTTTTCTTTTGTTGTCTTTTTGTTGTTTTTTTATGCACAATTTAAAATGCAATAAAATCAACAAAATAAATGGATAAATGTTCATATTGCATTGCATTGTGGCCCCAATGTGAGCAAACTGTTCATATTAATAGCGAGCAGAATGGATCTTCACGGTTCCCCAAATGGAGTTTGATAGCGTAATCTCACGTGGTTCCTCATAAGGGACAAGTGTTTCCCCATGAATAACTCTGTCAGGATCTTCAGCGTGGATCAAGCAGTTCTGGAGGACAGAAGGTGTCAGGATCACGGGTATGTTGGAAGACGGAGGGAGGGAGCAGGAAGTGAAAGCGATGGTGAAGAAAGGGAGGGAGAGAAAAAGATACTAATCATGATATGTCAGCGGAAGAGCATTTGAATCTAGACTAGACTAGACTAGATAAGACTAGACGTCAAGAGTATTCCATACTGTATATAAAAATGATGGAACTGCTTTTGGAGTTCAGTGGTTTAAAGCCGCTCAAGACACGGTATCGCCAAGCTGCCACCCTTGGGTCCTTGAGCAAGACCTTAACCCTCTGTGCTCCAGGGGGCGCTGTATCATGGCTGAACCCCAGCTTCCAAACAAACTGGGACATATGAAGAAAGAATTTCACTGTGCTGTAATGTGTGTGTGACAAATAAAGACTATTCTTTAAATAAATTCTAATAAATGTATTATTTAATAAAGACTATATTTGGTATCTCCTACATTCACCGAAAAAAATCCATATTGTAAGAATGCACAGGAAAAAATATTACAAAAACATGCTTGATGCTACTTCTAGAGACGACAGTGACTTGATGAACTGTATTCATTGGGATTTAGCCGTCATTCTTTGCGTATGAGAATCCTGTCAGCGAATGCTTTTATACCGTGTTTCTTTATCAATATTGATGGCTTCTATAGCCGTGTCATCATAACCCTTGCGGACGGGGGTTCATTCACATTTGGCAGCATTTGGCGGACGCTCTTATCCGGAGCGACTTACAACTGAGGGTTAAGGGCCTTGCTCAAGGGCCGACAACATGGTGGTGTTGGGATTTGAAGCTGAGATCTTCCAGTCCAGATTCCCACCTTCCTACTGATGAAGGTCAGAAACACATTTGACAAAGCTTCTATTATATCCTATCCAATAAACTCCTTAGATCATAAATAAACCTTAAAATACTTTGTTTTGTTTTTTTACTGTGTTACGTCCAGTACTCCAAAATAAATGACGTGAAGAGGAAATCTGGTATCTGCCTTCTAGTAGTTACTGGTTCTTGAGTCCCTCATCTCTCTTTGTGTGCATCTGTATGTGTGTCTGTGCTGTCCAATGACAGGGAATGATGCACGCCGGACACACCGTGTGTGAAACGCACACACAATATGCAGTCTCTTTCCGGCTCGAGTTCAATTCGTGAAGTCACTGATGAAAGCTAAAAACATTACAAGGCGCTAAAGCTAAGCATAAAGCTAGGATCTGCTGCTCTCGCTAACAGTGACGTAAATGAATGTTTAGGAACAGCTTTACTCGGTGAAAACAGAGCCAGTTGTACTCCATCTGCACCACATTATGTTTAGGAGCCGTTCAGTACCACGGTGAAAGAGCCAGAGTGATATTTTTTGCTGATACATGTGTGTCTGTGTGCTCCTGCTTAGCACAGTCCTAGTCAATAAAACATGGCTGCCATGGTAAATATTTAATGACTCTGCCTTGGAGCATTAGCCCACACGAACACACATTTAGGGCGTTTCCTGTCCAGAAAACCCAGGCTTAAAACCACTAGAGAAAGAAAATGGAACATATGGAGATCAGTATGGGCTTCTTGAACATTTCTTTTTATCGATATGTCGAAACTCTTCCTGTGTGTGTGTGTGTGTGTGTGTGTGTGTGTGTGTGTGTGTGTGTGTGTGTGTGTGTGTGTGTGTGTGTGTGTGCATGTATGTGTGCAATATTCTACATATTGTACAATATTCTACTTGGTTGAGTAAATGGCGGGGAGGTGGGAGTGTGTTGTTGGCGGCACTAAATTATACCTTAGTTTATCTATTATGAATGTAAATCACACTCGGCTTCATCTCAGCTGACACCAAATCCCAGCAGCCACTGCGACTCCAATTTCCACTTTCTCATGCTGTTTCATTCTTACTCATGAATCTATTCCATATACATTTCTTTGTCTTTATATATATATATATATATATATATATGCCTGCCTTGATGCCTCAAGACGCCTGAGATGGATACAGGCTCCCCTCGACCCCAGGGAAGATCGGATAAAGCGGTAGAAGATGAATGAAAAAAAAAAACCATATATATATATATATATATATATATATATATATATATATATATATACATACACACACACACACACATATATATATATATATATATGTATATATATATTACGTGTGTTGAATCAAACTGAAATCGGATCGCAGTGCATTGTGAATTCAATCGCACTAGTCGCCACTTCGTATCCGTCTTTAATGCATCGTATCTCTGACTATGAATCACACCAGGCTCAGTTATGGAATTGTACATCCCTACCTTATACATGTTCTGACAAAATAACATGCATATTTATAATAGATCAGTTTTATTGTATATGATTTATAGGTTTGGGTTTGGGCTAGAGACAGCTAGTAGGACACCTTAATCTGGCTATGTGTCCCTCACTGAAAACACAACAGAACAGAACAGCCTTTTTTTTCATAAGCTCGCTCTTTTTGTTCAATCAGCTTAACATGCAATAAAATCATGGAGCACTGTAAACCCAAAAATCTACTCAATCCTATGCTAGGATCTATTCAAAAGTCATAATTAACAAACACATCAGTCGTTTACAGTTTCACATAAGCGCGAGGTGTGTAGAGAAAGTCTTAGGTATGATACAAATAAAATGATAACAATGTTGTTCATTATTGATCAGTATATAATATTATATTATATAACATTATATTATATTACATTACACTACATTGCCATACTTAACATATATTACATTACATTACATTATATTACATTATATTATATTACATTATATTACATTACATTATATTACATTACATTACATTACATTACATTACATTACATTACATTACATTACATTATATTATATTACATTATATTACATTACATTATATTATATTACATTGTATTACATTACATTACATTATTGCATTACATTACATTGCATTACATTACATTACATTACATTACATTACATTATATTATATTACATTACATTACATTATATTACATTACATTATTATATTACATTACATTATATTATATTACATTATTACATTTACATATTACATTACATTACATTACATTACATTACATTACATTACATTACATTACATTACATTACATTACATTACATTATTATATTATATTATATTATATTATATTACATTGACATTACTTATATTATATTATATATATTATATTATATTATATTATATTATATATATTATACTATATTATATTACATGATAAAAATTAATTACATTATATTACATGATAAAAATAAAATGATAACCATGTTGTTCATTATTGATCAGTATATAATATTATATTATATAACAGTACATTATATTACATTATTATATTATATTATATTATATTATATTATATTATATTATATTACATTATTACATTACATTACATTGTATTATAGAATAAGATCACAGGCTGCTTCATATTTCTGGGTCAAGAATATCAATTATACATAATGATATATAACTAAAACTGAAATATGAATGTGTGTGATTATTAATTAGATCTGGATTTATTAATATCTTGCTGTGTTAATATTAATAGGATGTTCCCAGTGTGAGGACTGTGGAAGTAAAATCCTCCCCTTCGGCTGTAAATTCCTCACTGTAGATACAGAGCAGTAAGAATAGCTGGAGTATGACACAGTGACATCTCATTTACAGTGGTGTCTTACTGTCTCACATAATGTACAGAGATAGGTAGAGACAGAAACAGAAAACAAATGTCCAGGCTAATCACACAAAGACTGTTATATATAAATGTATATTGTTGTGTATATATATATATATATATATATATATATATATATATATATCTATATATATATGTGTGTGTGTGTGTGTTTGTGTGTTTTTCTTTTCCACGACTGGTCCTTGAAGTGGTTGTTCAACAAGAAATATCAGCTTTCGTTCTTGTCAAACACGAGTCGATATTCTTCAGAGCAGCGCTTTCCTTGTCCTGATCTCATGCAAAATTCATAGCATAGTTTCCGAGACTAAATCTATAGATGGAGAGACAATTTGGAGACGTAGGCACTCGAAAAAAGGCACTCGACGTTTTCCAACCGCAACAGGAACACGAATCGCCTAGTAACCGTAGAAGATCCTCCAGCGATGTCTGAAAATTCAAGCTGAAGTGGCGTGTTACAGTGGCTCACGGAGAGCGAGATATATACGTGGACCTCAGCCTCTCCTCTCCTGATTAATAGCTGGCTATTTTCGGACAAGTGCAAGCCCTCTTCTCATTGAACTTTGACCATCTTTATGTTAAAGAGTCGAATCCCACAGCAATCGGAAAGGAACTAAAGCCAGCCGAGAAGGACAGAAAAAGGCTGCCCGGTCGACTTGGATAGGTCATATGGACCTGAATGGAGATAGGTGTCTCCTCAAGAGGAAGAGGAAATCAGGACATCATGCTGAGAGGGTGAAACAAAGGACAGGACATATATATACAGTACTGTGGCCTGCAAACGTACAGTATAGCCTGCAGATACAGGGAAGATGGTTGCACTGCGAATGGTTGAATGGAAAAAAAAAAGCCTCTAACACAATAATCTTATGTTTATGGAGCGAGTGAGATGTTGGAGGTGTTGCTTGGGGGATGTTATAGTAGC
Organism: Kryptopterus vitreolus; assembly: GCA_030449085.1. NCBI lineage: Eukaryota > Metazoa > Chordata > Actinopteri > Siluriformes > Siluridae > Kryptopterus > Kryptopterus vitreolus. Next base: position 26,112,423 of record JACRUU010000012.1, read on the forward strand.
TGTTACTATTGCTGCTGTAGCTGGTAGGATATACTATCTGTTGCACTCTCCATTATGAACATCCATGTCCATAATTCAATGTGTGTGTATATAATAGATAGAATAGAATATATATATATATATATATATATATATATATATATATATATATATATATATATATATATATATTCTGTGGCACGGTGGCTTAGTAGTTAGCACGTTCGCCTCACACCGCCAGGGTCCGGGTTCGGTTCCCGTCTCGGCCATGTGTGTGTGGAGTTTGCATGTTCTCCCCGTGCCTCAGGGGGTTTTTCTCTGGGTTCTCCGGTTTCCTCCCCGGTCCAGAAACATGAACGTTAGGTTGATTGGCACCTTGGAAAATTGTCCCTAGTGTATGAATGTGTGTGAATGTGTGTGTGTGTGTGTGCCCTGCGATGGGTTGGCATTCCATCCAGGGTGTATCCTGCCTTAATGCCCATAGACGCCTGAGATAGGCACAGGCTCCCCGTGACCCGATGGAAGATCGGATAAAGCGGTAGAAGATGAAGATGAAGATGAAGATGTTTCTAATACTCTAACTATAGAGTAACTCTATATATTATAAATGTACAAATTTCACTCAAAAGCACCCCTTTTAATAAAAATATGGTACTTTAAGAATTATGTCCTGGTTGTTTCCTATATAAACTGGTGATACGGTTAGGTTCCATACGGTAATATGTAATATATAATATATAATGGGTTTTTTTTGCTGCTAATCCCACACTAACTGGTTATCATCCGGTTTGCTAACACCCGATCTGAAACACGATTTTTCTCATGCTACAATTTCAAATTCACGGATGCTCTGGAGATTGGAGATAATTGGAAGAAGGCGAATACATTCAAAGCCATTTAGAACATCACCCTTTTCCATTCTCACACATTTGTCCGGTGGAATGAAGAACGAGCCTCACCCACAGAAGTGGAGGCTGGATTACATAAAGTCTTCCAAAAAATTGCAGTGAACATATAATGATTTCTTTACTCCAAAATATTTTTTTTTTCCCAGATGGCAAGGGGGTGTAGATAGCATTGGCAGGAGTTGCAGAGTAATTGGCCCTTCAGGGAATATGTTCGTTACAAAGATGGGTGCTCCTATTTCACCTACCTACTCCTATTATCTGGTGCATCATCTGGATATGTACTTACTTCCTGGGTCTATGGGCCGTTAATGACTGTCAAGTGAAATCTCTGCTAGTATGGTTGATTGGTTCTCCCTCCCCATGCTATGGCCTCCATCTTTCTCTAATGGGCAAGTTGGCCTGTGGCGAAATACGGTTAGTGTTTTGATCCGTAACATCTGCAATAATCTGCCCTATGTCCTATGTTTACTGTGTGGCCCTGCTGCCCAATAAGCCACAGAAAGGGGAAATGTAGGTTACCAAAAGTAGTTCTGAGCACAGCCAGCATGACTAGCATTCAAAACTTGCAGGGAAACAAACCAGTTGTGCGCAATGTCCGGAACCTACTTAGGGCCTCATCAATATCACTGTCACAGATCAAGTGTGCAAATCTGATCCCAAAGGATCTTGGACAGAGATGTGATCGAAAGGGTTCAGCAAAATATCACATTCAGTGGAAGGTGATTGGTTTCTATTCAAATCTTGACTGACATCTCGTTCTTTAATATGTTAAGTTTGTCTGATGTCATTCTTGCCATGCAACTACAGGACTGATTGGACATGATCTACACGTAAGCTTGCTTCGCCCCCTGATGAGGCTAGGCCACCTTCTTTGGAAAAACGGGGGCTTCCAGTGGCAAAATTGACACCTAAAACATTGTTGATCGGGTACCATCTACAATAGACCAGGGCGTAAGACAGTGTGCCACTGGTTCTATACTGACCATGTGTGCCCTTGTCACCGACATCTCAATTCCGCACCAAGCCTACTGGTCAGATTTGCCTTCTGTGGACTCTGCCCTCTACTCAAAAGTGGATATCCAGGTCTATAAGGTTGCTGGATCACTGCAGAGATCCAGTGCAAAGGTTCCAGGACACATTCCACAGGTGCCTGTTTTGGCCTTCTGGCCTCTTCAATAGTGGTGGATCAATGGTTCAGTCTTTGGGCTCTGGACCAGATGGTCACTTGAGCAAGGCCCTTGACCCTCAACTGCTCTCTCGGCCAAATGACGTAAATGTAGACCCTGCAAAATTTTGCCAGGAGGGACAAAGACAATGTCGGTTGACCCTATGCCTCAGTACAAGGGGTCCAACTCAACATACATTCTTGTTCACGAAAACCGTCACCTAAACTAAACCTCTGCTTTCGCATCTATTTGAAATCCCTGCTTTGTTTCCTTGTCTCCATCATCAGAGAACACAGCAGGTTTTTGAGACTTCCCAGGACAGGCAATGTGTTTTTGGCATCTTGGCAGGTTGCCTTGTAAACTCTGTTGGTCAGAGGCCTTGTTTGCTTGCAGGGTGTCCTTCTAAAAGTGCAATTTCTTGTACAAGCCACAGTAAAGTGTAGATTAATTGAGAACACTAGCAACTATAACATCCCAACATGCCACAAGCATCGTACGAGTGCTAATCAAAGCGTTTGAGGATGCCACGATTGCCCCTAAAATTGTACCAGTAGATCTATCAAGTGCATCCTATGGTCGAGCACTTACAGCACATGGTTTGGGTGAGACTGCTTGGTGTTACTGGACTACTATGTCAACATCGTGTCACATGGCGACTTCGGTAAACAACAAACGATTTTTCAAAGGCATTTCTAGCTTGGCTTTGTCCTAAATCACTTAATCGTTGCTGTTTGTTGCGTCAACACCGAGACTGTTTCAATGGATGCACTTGTTTATATTAGGGTTGGGACAAGCACTGGGAGTGGGCTTGGGTATCCTTCAGTGTCTGGGTTGGTCTGCTGCTTGGGTATCAACCACAGGTTGAAGCAGCAAAGGCACAGCATCCCTGGTCACTAGACTACGTAATGTATAGTGTAATAGAAATGCACACTTACTGCACAGGATCACTTCTAAACCGTGACACCTTCTAGTGAAATATTGTGACAGAATAATGACTTTAATTCTCAAAATGCGTATTGAGGGCAAAATACAAAATATATCAGAAGACGAGGCACTTTGAAATTCTTTTCATATGCCTGGCTGTTAGGAAACAGGGGTCAGAGCACCATGATGCTTTGCTCAAGGGCCCAAGAGTGGCATCTTCCGATCAGTAACCCAATGCCTTAGCCACTGAGTTACCGCTCCCTTTGGTATAGAAGGAATAAATGAGTAAATATATGTTTAGTATTTCAAACCCCAAAATCACGTATTTCAAACCCCAAAATCACGAAAATTCGGGTCAGGGGTGGGCAAACTACGGCCCGGGGGCCACATCCGGCCCCTTGGTCCTTTTAATCCGGCCCGCTGAACTGCTTTGGCTTCTTTGCCGCACCAGAAGAAAGTGGGCCACATCCGGCCCCTTAACCGCACAGCAGTCCTTTGATGACATAACTGAATCCGAGCCCGAAAAATAAAGGAAAAACTGCTTTGGCTTCTTTGCCGCACCAGTAAGATTTTTTTTTGAAAAGCATAGAATATCCTGTGAGTGAGAAAAATAAAGGAAAAATACAGCCATTTTTTTGTTTTCCTTAAAAGAATATCCTTATTCTTTGGTAGCATAATGAACATGATATCATTTACCGCTCTTTACAAGTGGAAAAATTTATATTGAATACAAGTTATGTTCATGGGGAAAATTAATATTGAATATAGTTCAACGTTATTGTTGGTTCGGCCCACGAACACACACCTCAGGTTTCTCATGTGGCCCTTTGGAAAATATAATTGCCCACCCCTGAGGCAGGTGATTCTTGGGTCTTCGTCCCTCTAGGGGTCTGTGGAGGTACTGCAGGGTACTGCATGTTTGATCACCTAGTTTACAGTAAAATAAACAAAGATAGATAAAAACATCAAAGATTAAATATTTAATGTGAACAAATTTTATAGTAGTTACATTAAGCTTCTATTGAACTTAAAGCAGGGGGCACGGTGGTTTACTGTTAGCACCTCTGCCTCACACCTCCAGGGTTGGGGGTTTGATGTGTGTGAGTGTGTGTGTGTGTGTGTGTGTGTGTGTGTGTGTGTGTGTGGAGTTTGCATGTTCTCCCCGTGCCTCAGGGTTTTTTTTTCCGTGTTCTCCGGTTCTCTCTAAATATCACCAGGTCTTTGTTTATATAGACAAAACTACTATATTGTTACCATTACATTATTCTCTCCATTACATATTACACATGTGCTAAGACGTAGTGTTCGTAGTTGCGGTAAAATTTCCCTTCACTATGAGACCCAAACCTCTTCCAGCATGGTGTATTCAAAATACAAATATATGCAAAGTACTGAAATAAAGCCCTATAACAGCTTGCTACGTGGACGGGTAAATTAATAGCATTATAAGTCTGAATCTACACTGATCCTGGTAATGGTAGAATACATTCCAGCTTGTTTTGGAATTCAGAGTGATGGATCAGACATGATATGGTGCCCCCTGGAGCACACAGGGTTAAGGTCCTTGCTCAAAGACCAAAGGACCAAAGGACGGCACCTTGGTATCCCCCGTCCACACGTTTTGATTCAGAGTGCAGGGATTCACATAGACTTCTATTGAACTCTTACCCGGACCGCCAGGTCATGTTTATCCAAGGGTGATGTTGATTTTCTCTCTGTCTGATATCGGATTCAGCGATTACATTACACATTTTTTTCTCAGGAACTGTAACAATTTGTCCACTAGGTGGCGCTTGATGAAAATAACATCCTGAGTAAAAGATTTACATATCAGGACATATGCGGTTTTGGGGGCGGGTGGGGGCGGGTATTTTTGTTGAAGGAGCAGGGTTCTTTGGGATTCATAATCTTTGAAAGTAACTTATTTACTTACATGCGTTTTTTTCCTCAGTAACTTTAACGAATTGCTGTTATTTTAATTTTGCAATTAATTACGTAACGCCGTTACATGTAACTAGTTACCCCCCAAACACTGTATACAGATGTAGCAGTCCGAGTAATAAAGTACGTTCTGTTATGTCTGTAAGACCTGCATTCGCTGTCCTGTGTTTATGTAAACAAAAAAAAAATGGGTGAGAACTTGTAGCAGAAAATAAAGGACCAGTCATAAACGAGCTCTAAAGCAGAAGTGCAGCCATGTTAAAAACAGGCCCCCCGAACACATCCTAGGACACTTTCTAATGAGGCCCAGCACGGCCCACGTGCACAGCGAACACAAACACACACACACACACACATCTCCTGAGTTCTGCCTCTGTGTTAATTGTGTGGGACGGCCGAGAGAAAAGAGTAGAGTTGGTGCGTGATTCAGCGTGGAGAAATGTGAAAATAGTCTCGCTGATCTTTCGCACAGTGCGGAGGAAGACGTTCGGCATCCGGCCAAAACGATGAATTATGCAATTACACAGCATGGCGCTACGCGGAGATTTCGCTTCGCCCCGGCTCGTTCCCCCGGCGCAGGACCGATGGCACTTAAAGGGGCCTATTGAATGCGGACAATCGTTATACCAAGCTGGATAACTCCATAGCGACTGCTCACGAACAGATTTGAAAGGTTCTCCGAACCTTTCACCGAACGCTGGGAATTTCCTGCACTAGGCGTTTTCTTTCTCTGCTTCTTCTTCTTCTTCTGTATGTGGGTTAGCTCTCGTTTCTCTGCAGGCGTGAAACGGAGGTCAGGAGAACACTCTAGTGTACAAAGGCCAAAGTGAGAGACATCTAATTATTCCCTCCATCACATATTACATGCGTGTAGAGGAGAGACGGGAGTGACACACACTTTTTTTAATTTAGTTCATTAGCCATTTATAGCCAGGTAGCTCGGACTCGCTTGGCTGTAAAAGGCAGGTAGACGGAAGAACCAGGAACTCGATTGAAATGAGTTTTATCGTGCTGTGTTTACAAATCAACGTGATACCTGATATATTGGGATTGGGATATTATGGGAGGGGTATAACTTAGTGGGTTAAGGTGCTGGGCTACTGATCAGAAGGTTGGGGGTTCGAGCCCTGGTATCATCAAACTACCCCCCTTGGGTCCGTGAGCAAGGTCCTTAACCCTCTGTGCTCCAGGGGGCGCTGTATCAAGGCTGACCCTGCCAAACAAGCTATGATATGAGAAGAAAAGAATTTCCCTCACGGGATCAATAAAGTGTGTAAAATATATATATATATATACCTTTATGGCATTTCTATATATATATATACACATTTATGGTACATTTACAACAGCATTTGGTTTGGCAGACAACACCCTTATCCAGAGTGACTTACAACTGCACTGAGCAGTTGAGGGTTAAGGGCCTTGCTCAAGGACCCACTAGTGGTAGCTTGGTGC